>VZSV01000014.1:131027-190795 GCA_013398735.1 Nothocercus julius
CTTGCACTGGGGAGCCCAGAGCTGCACACAGGACTCCAGGTGTGGCCTGGATCCCATCTTCATTACTAGATGCCACACCATGGTTTTGCAATGTTTAAACATGAATAAATTTAAAGCCTAAGTATTTTGCTGTTTAGGCAGTTGACTGTTTAGGATAACAATACAGTATGTTCATCCATTACAACAGTACCTTGTTCAGGAACATGTGGTACAGTTACGTTTTTATAAATGAGTAATCTTGCATGTATGTATTCAGGAGGGTTTTCATGCCTAAATAAGATATTTTAAAATCTGTTCCCAGTTGCTGATAAAAGAAAGAAATAGATCATTTTGACTGGGGGGACTGGAGGGGGGCCACCGATGTGTGGGATGTGATTTAATCTTCGTTTTGCAAGATTTCTCACCGTATCTTTCTTGCAAAACCATTTCTTAAATAACATCATTGACAAAATGCTGTATGTTTGTTTGTCTAGAATAGATCATAGTCTGGAAATCTCTTTCTGGCTCTACCATTTTCTGGATTTATAAACATAGTCAAATTATGCAAACTACCTATGGTGCAGTTGCCTCCTATGTATGGGAATTAGAGTTGTGACCTAGCTTTGTAAAGCATTTTGAGGTGCGTGCTACTTTTTGTCTATATAAATGTCAAGTATTATTAGAAGTGCCTGCATAGGAAGTATGATGTATATTCACTCATGCACATTTCATTTAGAATAGACTCCTGATTTTAGCCTTAATTTACCTTTCCTGAAATAATGCGTACCAGAACCTTAATTCTTGCATTGCATGGTTATTGGACTAGGTGTTTGAGGATGTTTTTAAAGTGGTTATTCATTAACACGATGATCTTATCCAGTTCCTCATTTAATCTTTATTGAGCTGCCTAGATGTTATTCATATTCCCCTACCAGCAGCAAGTCAAGGTCTTGGGGAAGCAGACTTGATGCATTCTACTCATCCCCGCTAGTTCATCATCTGAGATAAGCCAGGGTTGTCTGCAGACTGCAATCTCATCAGGCTGGCTCAGATAGCATCTCACTTGACTTTTTTACTTATTCCATTAACACTACTGTCGTGAAGATTTGGGATGCTCAGCTTCACCATGCTAGCAAGAGCAAATGATTAAAAGGGGATAGAGATTTAACCATCATTGGCTGCATTAAACATGACAACTATTTTAGTAGTTATACTGAGCCTCTTTGAGACTGTGCTCCCAGAGAGCATTTAAATAAGAGGGAGGGGAAGGATCAGAGTGCAGTGGCCTTTTGGATAGCTGTGTACAATTATGCTACACTTTAAAAAGATTGTAGTTCACATCTCAAGAAAGTGTATTTCCATCCTTTTCTGGTGGTTTATTGCTCATCTTCCAGAACTGTCCTGTTAGAGTTGAGAGGCAAGAAGTTTCCCCAGTTGTTGTTCCGTGGGCTTACTTCCTACAGTGTAAATAGTTCTGGGATGAAACCCAGTGGTTACCATAGACGTGTGTGTACAAAGCACTGGTAATATACGTGTTGTCATGGTCACGTAGCATGTTGGATAACTTCTTGCAAAGTTATGTGTCTCTAGAGAGTATCCTTAAGTTTTATAGTTCATCACTTGTACTTGAAAATGTAGGTGTGAGCATAGGTAGATCCCCAGAAATGCTGCTAGAAACCTGTGGAAAATTCAGTCCCTCTTGTGTCCACATGTAAAGCAAACGTGCCGTTTCCGAGCTTGCGCTTGCCAAGAAGAGCAGAGGAAGAGAGCCCAGCAAGGAGTTAACTACCAGCCTTTCCATAGAGCTGGTCGCAAAAATATTTTTTCTTTTCAATATAGAGGTTTTGATGCTTTTTCTGTTTTACGGGGTTCAAAATGGATCTGCTTTTCATGTTCTAAGGGTTTTTAGTTGTACCATTTTGGTAACAGTTCCAATAACATTTTGATAAAAGAATTAGCATTTTAAATGTTGCAAAAATGAAAGAAATGGTGAAAAGTAAAAATACTGCAGTTTTTAAAAGACCATTTTTCAATTTAAGAAGTCTTTAGTTTGAAAACATTAAAGCAACGATTATCTAAGAAAATCTGCAGCAGAATGCTGCCAAAGGAAGCAGAAGCGGGGAGGGCGGAGGAAGAGGGTGGCCCTTCAAATCTTGCCATGATGATGCTTCCCTGGAAAGGAAAAATGCTTATCCTAGAGAAACTCATCTTCTCGCAGAGCTATAGCTGGTAGCATCAGCAGGTGTCACTTGAACAAGAGATCCTGCAAACAGAATCTTAATCCTGAATAGCCTTGTGTTTATTGATGATCTGGAGAAAAAAAAAAAAAAAAAAAGTTATTTTAATCCTTTGTCCAGCTTGACTGTTTATTAAACTTCCTGACTCGGCCCAAATTCCCAACAGCTATTGGCTACACTCTACTTTTTAGAGGTCTGCTTAGACTATTTTTGATTTTTCTGGTGCCGGGGTCTTTGTGCCCGACGCAGCAGTGTGGTGGCAGCACCAGGATTATTCCAGGGTGAAATGTGGGTGTTCAGGAGGAGGAGGTGGATCAGCTGGGGCAGGCTGGTGCTGCAGCTCAACCAGGGCTCGTTTGGGCAAGTTTGTGTCTTAGGGAGGTTGTGCATTCACGTGGCTGGGAGATCTGAACAGAGCGGGTAAAAGCACCTTTCCTTTTTACATCATTTTGACTCAGGTGTTAACGTGCCAGGATGTATGGGCTGGCTTCTCAGTAGGTACCAGTAGGTTCATTCCCCTCAGTGACTGCAGTAAACCTGTGCCAGCTTATACCCAGTGGGGAGCTGACCCCATCTCTCTGATTTTGTCTGCTGCAGGTGTCTTAGGGGAAAAAAAAAAAGAGAGAGAGAGAGAAAGAGTAACAGATTGCCTATGATCTAATTCCTTCCCTGTCCATCCGGTGTGACAGCCTTTCCATGAGAGAATCCAAGGGAAGCTGTGACTTGGAAAAATAATACATTTGTACACTTGTAACGCTATACCAACATGCCAAACAGTTTGTGCTTCCCCTCAGATCTGAATATAAAATCTTACCGTGTAACAGGAAAGAGAAAGAGGACGGGTAGAGTGTTCTCTGCAGACCTGGAGGCCGTTGACAGGGCAGTATGATAGGGCTGGTAAGGTTTTTGCTGCGTTAAACTATTAAAGCTGCTGTTTCAAGGCTTACCCTTAGAAATGAAGATGAGACCTGAGAGAGGTAGAGGAGCGCATCGTCCCAAATCTGGCTAGCAGTCTTTAGCCATACTGTGTGTTGTGGCAGTGATGGTTTAGGTGTGGAGATGAAGTAACGTTTGTAAACTAATTGCTGCAACCGGAGGGGGGGGGTGGAAAGACTAGCTTCTTAACCTGAAGGTGGTTTTCTGTGACTAAGAACTTGGTTATTTATTCCATCAGACTATATCATCGCTCTGTGAAAACCTTGCCTTGCTCGCAGCAGGTTTTGCGGTCTCCTTGCTTGGGGATGTGGCGCTGGCTTCTGTCACAGACACACACTGGACTGAACCAACCTCAGATTTCATCCCAAATGGCAGCTCCAGCGTTTGAGTCCTGCGCTCGCGCTCCGTGGGGCTCGGGGGCACGTTGTCACGCGTGGAGTCATTCTCTTGCATTAGACGTGCACCTGGGAACTCTAATCATTCATTGCCACTAAAGCTGTCTAATGCTCATGCTAGATTTGGGGGCGTTAATCCTTATTTCTGGCTGTGTCCCAATTCTCTCTCTTTTTTTTTTTTTTTTTTTTTTTTTTTTTTTTTTTTTGACTCCTTAAATTCTTCCTGCAGGTTTACTTGGATACCGACATTTATTTCACTTTGTGTTTGGTTCCATAATGTTTTTGTGCATTGCTCACCGGCGACCAGGCCCCATGGCAGGGTTGGGCACAGCTCAGGGAAAAGCAGGGGGCAGGACGAGGCCACTGCCGAATCCTTTCGGTGTTTGGTGTCTAGGGGTCGGGTTCAGGGCTCGTAGCAAAACGAGGTGACGGGACTGAACAAGCACAGGCTTTCTACAGCCAGTGCCCTCATCACCCCGCCGCTCACAGCATAGAGCAGGATTGCCCCAAGGTTGGGAATTAGCGAGCGACTTCCCTTCTAGTCCTCCAGGTAGCTGATAAAACTGGCACGCGTGCGGCAGAGCTTTTAGGGAGGTGTCGAGTGTGGGAATGCAGTCTGCTGGATAATATGCTGCACTTGGGCTTTGGGATTAGAAGATACTACTGCCAACTTTTTAATGCAGTAGCTAAAACTCTCAGGTTTAAAGGATTAATACCATTTATTTGCTTCATTTCCTCCCGCCCCCAACTCTGCACCCCCCAGAGCAAAACTTTTCTAATCAGCATGTAGCTCCTGCTGAGCCAGCTGGCTTTTCTTACACAATCTTTTTCATATTGAAAAAGCCTGAAAAGGAGAGGAGGGGAGAAAAAAAAAAAAAAAAAAAAAAGTGAGGAAAGCTGAAGCTAGGATAGGGGGATGGGACATGTCTTGTAATTGATTTAACTCTTTCGTTCAGGTGTCTCTCTACTTTTCTGTTAACCTCCTTGGGAAGCAGTGATTTATTTTCCCCTCTGCTATGGCGGAGCCCAGGCTCCGCGCTCTTGGTGGGGAGGCAGCGTGCGGAGGGGGGAAGGCCGGGGTCCCTCTGCTGCCCGGGGCAGCTCTGGGCACAAGCGCAGGTGCCCACAAAGGAGCGGCTGGCCGCAAGGATTCTTCTGGAAGCTGCCTTAGTCCTGTCTGACACCATTTGGACCCTGTAAAATCAGGATTTTCCATATGTTTTAAGTGTAATAAAAAAGGATGCTTCAGAAAGTTTAACATACATTGCAATGGGGCTGATATATATCTCATTTATTTTCCATGCCAGATGAAAAATGTTCTTCCTACGTGGTATTTGAACAAGTCAGCTATTTTGGTGCTAAAGCGTTTTCATTTCCCTACTGCTCGTTCACCTGACAGTCTTTTAGTATGGTGTTGGGGCATCAAGATTTGTGAGACTTGGGTCAAGCATTGAAGTCTATTTGGTACTTAAAAATTACCTATGGTTGCTAGAATTTTTTTCTAGATACAGAAGATGAGTGACTCGTACTTCATTATGTGGCAAATTAAAATCCCAATTTCTGTTTCCAGCTGCAGAACAGAAATGTGGAAGAGCACATGAAGAATTATAACTGTGTAACCATAAGCAAGTGCAACTGAGATAAGATATTATTTGCAGTTTCACAGATGTTTACATGTCCAAAGCCATCTAAAACTTTCCTACCAAAAAGAGACATTAAATTCCATTTCCTATGAAATGGAGTTTCATGTGGAAACTGAGTGTCATAAGATCACTGAGGCCTAGAGTAAAAATAGTGAGCCAGTTGCCCAAAACTATTCTCTTGCAGAACAGGGAGGAACTGACTGCTGTAACTCATCCTAGGTTTACTGTACTGTAGCATGTGTAAATTCCACATTTATTGCTATTTACGATAGCAATGGTAAAGTCTTCCTTATGGTTCCAGATAATTTTAGATTTACACCTTTAGCCTCAGATCGAGTAACCCACCACAGTACTTTGGCAATGAGTAACCACTTCAGTATCCTGATGATAAGTTTTCTAGATCACTCTATTCATCAACACAATAGAAATGCTAGTTAGCCACGTAAAGAAGTTTTTAGTTGTATGTGATTTCTGTAATACCAAGAGCCTATCTGACGGCTTTTAGCTAATAACAAAGAGCACACGAGGTCCCTGCAAGGAGCAAGCTCCATGGATGGAGAAGGCAAGAAAAACCTTTCTGTGCCCTCTGCATTTTGAGTCTGAGCCATAAAGACGTGGGACAGGAGAGGCTGTGGTAGTGACGTGTCCCTAATGCGGCTCTTTGGTTTAAAAGCCTCAGGCTCTTGTAAACTGCCACATGGGATGGTATGTTTTCTCCTTTGGGGCAGTGAAGTACCATACAGTGGCACTAAGTTGATGGGGAACAGAACTCCCCCACCCCCTTAGTGTGCAGTGATTTTAGATGGGGAGTTTCCTTGGAGATGCTCTCTCAGAGCTTTAACAGGTAGCTGTCCCTAGTAGCTTTCTCTGGGTTATTTAGCCTCACTTGCCTTTCTTCACCCAGTCTAGTCTTGTCTTTTCAAATTCCTCCCCAGCTCTTCCCCTTATTTTCTGTCTGCAGCTTTTGCATCCCTGCAGAGAGCCTTACCCCTCAGCAAGGGCTTTGTTGAGACATACATATTTAGCTATGTGTGGGAACTACAAGTTACTTTTTATTTATTTATTTTGGAAAATTTCCACACAGAGCTTGGCTTCCATCTGTTAAAAATGCTTCCTCTCCATGTCGTTACTGATGAAGCTTCAGGCAGGGAGGGGAGGAAAAGCTTCTCTCCCTAACAAGCAACTTAAATGTAGCTGAGAAAAACTCCCCAGGTCTTTGGGCTACTTGGGGAGAGATGCAGATTAGGCTCCTCATGGCCAGGTTGCCCATTTCTCACGTTCATCAGATCTGGGCCAGACACATGGAGCGTTTCTCCTCTACTGTAACAGCCACCACAGTGCTTGATAACTGTTTCTCATCCGTTTTTTTGAGAGGGAGGGAGGGAGGAAGAAGAGGGAGAAGGTGTGAAAGTCCCATTTGGACTGCTCCTTTCCATCCTTTCCAATTGTTTCCACACAGAAACTAAACTCCAGCCCCCTGAGCACCTTGAAGGATTAAATGCTGATCAAAGGCAGGTTTAACCGTATCCCCAGGACAAGCTGCTTAGACACCAGGCAGCACAAGCTTTGGGTTAGTACAGCAACCAGAAAAGCAGAATAAATTAACAATCATCATTTCGGCAGGAACAGAGCAGAGTTTTGGGAGAAGAGGCCGTGGGGAGGAGGGTGCTGGTAGGGGCAGGATATGGGGGATGCAGATGGAAATGAAGTCAACATTTATCTTGTGTGTATAGCCGGGAGACATGTGCTGCTTCTGATCTTGGCTGATTGCTGGCATCTGCTGCCACATACTGCTTTTTTGCTCCTCAGGTTTGGGCTTTCCAGCATAATAGCATTAGTGGCATTAGATAGGAGTTTGTGTTATTAGTTACAAACTAAGGGAGGAGGAAATGTGTGGGGGATAAATTAACAAACCCCTCAGCTATCCTGACTGGCAGTCAGCCCTTCAGTTCCTGCCCCTTCTATTGCAGCCCAGCTTTTAATAGGCTTGCAAAATGTTGAGCATCTTATTCATCTATTTTGCAGTGATTTCCCCTAGTGAGTTCTGCTTTTGCAGATTCTGGCTTGGACATAATCGTAGCACGTGCTTGTGCTTCTGGTATTCCTGGCATCAGCAAATCTAGGAAAATGATGCACTGACTGTTGAAGTTTATAAATGGAGAAGATATTGAGAAGGGGAGTTATTTAATTTTGAGCCTAGATGAGTTAGAGAAGGCTATACAGTAACAGAAAGGTGAAAGTAAGTAACCTTTTTCACTGAGCACAAAATCTGCATCTTGCTATCATCTTTTGCCACTAGGCAGTAGTGCCCAGTTCATATAGTCTCTCAAAATAGTAACAGTCACTAATGTAAGATCGTAGACTGTGCCCAGCTTTCTTTGTGGGGCAGGAGGAAAGGTGCAATAACTCTTGTCTTTCTTGATGAAAGTCAACTCTGAACCTGGAGACTGTGGTTATGGTGTCAGGCTAGTGCTGCTATTAGAGTAGCTGTTCCTACGAGAGCAGGGATAGGCAGAGGGAGGACGTGGATAGGACTTATCTCCTAATTCTAGGTAGAAATAGAGTAGAGATGGTAAGAATTCCTGTTTACAGTCCCAATTCATTCCCTGCCTGCGTGGACAGTGACACAAAGGTTCAGGCTGGCCGTAACAGAGGGATAATCAAATTGCATGCTTCAAGTCGTTATCTAATCGCTGTAGAGGTCAGGAAGGAGTCTTTCATCTCTCCCCACGCTGCCTGGTTTTGCCGGATGGGCTAAACTGCAAGCTGTTTTCACTTTCCTCAGAAGCGTTCAGAGACAGGAGGCAGAGTTTGATGGGCCGTCAGTCCAATTCAGCATAAAAACACAATGTTTTTCTGAAAAATCAGTGATCTCACAAGAGAAACTCTCTTACCTGGCGTGGAACAGGCAAAAGGCCCTAGTTCTGTTCAGCTATCAAATATGAATGTGAGCAGCATGAGTAGCAGAAGCCTTTCGTGAATGTATGCCTTTATTTGTAGTAAATAATAAAAGGAATTCTTCATGACTGAAGAAACCTGCCAAAGGCATTCAGCCTGCTCACTACAACTTGTCCTTTGAGGTGAGGCTGCAGTACTGCATAGATTAGAAACCATCATTTGCTACAACATCAGCAATCCTTTAAAAAGAGGACCTAAGTAAAATTACCATGTTACCTCACTTGTTCTCCTTGAAGAACAAGCACACACATCTTTGTTTTGACCCCGGATGCTTCTGTCAATTAGGAGTTTGGCATAGGAACTGCAAGGCTCGATGTGATTGGAATGAAGAACGATCTAATGGGTTTTCAGAGGCCTGGAAAACGAAGGGGCCAAGCTCGGAGACTGAGAAGAGGAAGAGATCAGTTGTGGTTTTAGTTCACGAAGCTTACTCTCCTCCTGAAATACTTGATGCAAGGCCAATGCTTTCACCCTCACTGGCCACAGAGTGTCATCTAAACTTTGGATTTGGGGATGAAATGAAGGGGACTGGGCTGTGTATGCTTTGAAGGAGTTTAGTGGTACGATGGCTTCATTGAGCCAGCATTAGTAAAGTGTAGCAGAGTATTTACAGTCAGTTGTTGGGTTGTTAGAATGATGGGTAGAGGGGAAAAAAAGAGTTCAAAAGGGTTTTTTTTGGAGTAAAGGTGCACTTGTTCAATAGGGTGTGTTAGGGATACTCAGAGGTTTTTATGGACTCAAGGTGTGGGTGGTTTCTTTGTTTATTTGCTTGTTTGTTTTTGTTTTTCTTCCATTTGGGAAGCAATCCATCTTCCATAAGTGCGTCCTCACTATGCTAAGCTAAACTTTGCTGTGGCCTTCATAGATCTTTCATGCCTTTGTGAGTTGTGTCCTTACAGTAAGATGCATCTCAAGAATTTTTATTTAGTTTTAGCATTCCCCATGACTTAAGTATTGTCTCTGCTTACTAGCAGGAAGTGACTATGACTGTCAGGTCATAACTAAATTGGCATATACTGTACTGCTCCCTGAAGTCTTGGTCTTCCAATCATCTAGATATTTTGCAAGGAGACCATGTGGCATCTCCCAGCCCTCTCTCATGTTTCTAGGCTTTCTGTCCATGAAAACTAGGGTGTTAGGTGGGAGGGCCAACGTGTACCTTGCTCCTGCTCTAGTTTGGATTTGGGACAGATGTAGGTACAAACATGGGCTTGAGAGCTTGGAAGCTCTCTGGGGCCTAGTGTTTGCTGGTGGGCTGGGGTGCAACAGTAAGTCTGACAAAAATCAGCTTTCCTGTCTGCCTGGATTGAATGTGCAGGAACAGAAATAGTTGTGGGTGACTGATGGCGCAAAGAATATAGCAGTGATAGCAGAGGTGTCTGGGGAAGATGATATAATGAGAGAATGCCATGGAGACTCTGCTGTCGGGACAGACTGACGCCGAGGACAAAGGGACAGACAGGGTGGAAGGGAGTCAATGAAACCTCCTTAGCAGCAGGGAGAGACACAATGGTCTCTGAAGCAGCAATGAGAAGGCTTTGCGGATACACAGAGACATGAAGGAGACAAAACTCATAAAATATGCAGAGTGACTGTCATTTTAGCATCTTTTTTCAAGCTTGGCCAGTGACTGTGTTCCTTTGATGATGTGTCTGGGATTTGTGGGGGTTGCGCTTAGCAAACACAGGCTGTTTAGTCTGTATGTGTGCACTCACGCATACATGAAGTCATGTAACATACAGACGTGCTCATACCTCGGTGGACATTGGTGATACTTATTCTGATGTCTGATACCAAGCTTTAAAATCGGATTGATGTGGGAAGAGAATGAAGGCCTTTAAGGAGCTAATCTGTGAGAGAAGCATCCAACCACTCGTGTATGAGCTCGTGTATGAAGAAAACTGATTTTCAACCCCTGAGGTTTTCAAGGGCGGGAGTGGTTTGGCTGTTTCTTGCCCATCAAGTTTGAGTTCCAGCTGGAACAGGGTCTGTGGGCTCGCTGTGCCCCTAGCGTAACACCCAGCAGCTGTGTGACATGAAAGCACATCATGTACTCTTACAGCGCTTCACATGAGCGTTTCAGTATCTGTTCTTCTTTCCACTCCTTTGTGTTGAGCGTAGCTACCACCTCAGCGAGGCTGTGACCAGTTGTGCTGGGTGTGTAGATCATGATGGAGCACTTCGAATCAAAAGTTTTTGATGCAGAAACTGTGTTCCATCCATCAGGGCTTTCTAACAGGTTTTAAGAGATAATATCCTGTGACACTTACTTTCTGTGCCATTTTTTTTGCCAGAAATGAGGGAATTCTCACAAAATGCCCATGGATTGTTAACACGGGAAGTGTGTTTTTGGCTGCTAAGCCACTTCTGCAAGCTTGAAATTATTTATGGTGATTCCAGAATTGCTGCTTCCCTCTAGGTCTCTCTCACCTCTGCAACATGTTGATGGAAAGGAAATTCTATTAGAAAAAGTGGCTTTATTCCATGTGGTTTTTTTTTTTTTTTTTTTTTCCCCTCTTTCCTGCCCACCCTCATTTTGGCCTTTCATTTGTTCATTTGTTTGGCCTTTCTGGGCACTGGGATTTCCTGCCCTGAGCTCTAATGTGAAAGGCACTGGGAAATGTTGATGCAGCAACATGTTGCTGCAGTGGGTAAGATGGAATGAGGCACTCTGCTAGCTGTTTTAAATCTTTCTTAAGCCTGAGGGTGAACTTGACATTAGTTCTTGTTCATTTTGTTCCTCTATCACTCTACTTACTCTGCAGCCTGTGCTACACAGGCTGATTGAGTCAACCCATATTCAGGCCAAGCAGCCGTAGAAGTCAAAGGAATTTGTTCAGTGTCAACACTGCAGGGTTTGGCTCCATGAAGAACAATTACAGTTGCTTGTACTGTTATGTGATGTTGGTTATTTGGCATGTTGTTTTCATGGCAAACTTCTGTGTTGACAGCCCAAAGAAAGACTGAAAGTAGCACAATAAGACAAAGTGTATGTTGGACCAGAAGGAGGAAGAATTCATGGGCTATTTAATGTGATTCTGACAGGCAGGAGTTGAACAAGATCCACCCAGTGGTCTTGACAGGAGGAGGTCAGAGAACTGCACCCATGCTGTCCAGCAAGCTCCCAGCTTCCTCACACCCTGCCTTACGAGAAGGTTGCAATTCTGACCAATTTTTCTGCAGTTTTTCCTTGTTTTGCTTTCTTTCTCAATTGTTCCTCCCACATATTTACCAGTTTTGTTAACAGTCGTGCTCACAATGCTCATGCAACCAGTAGATGCAAGGGAGACCTGTACCCAAAAATGTAGGCACAACATCTGCGGCTAAGGCGTGTAACGCACAGTGCATTCAGAAATGTAAAATATTCCTGACATTAATTTACCTGTAGATCCAGCCTGCATAAAGCAGGCCAAAAATCCTGCCCAGCGTGTCCCCAAACCTCCCGACAGGCGCAGAGCCAAATTCAAGGCCAGCATAAACAGATGCCGCTCTTCTGGCTGCGGCGTGTTTGAGTTTGGCCCTGCTGGGCAGGCTGTTCTGCGCTGCCCTTCTTTCTTGAGGTGGAGCAGTGAAAACGGGCCTGCCCACGAGCTGGGAAGGCTGTGCCAGGAAGGCATCTGGGCCCTGGCCTGGGTACGGCAGTGGGCAAAGTCCTCCTGCCCGCGGTGGAGCTGCACGCGGGAGATAAAAGGAGGCCCCTCTGGTCTCGCTCGGCGTCTTCGCTAGCGCTGTCCATCTGCACGGATGTTTACGCGTTCTGCCAAAGCGACAACTTCATTACCGCTTGCTCAATATTTGAGCTGCTGAACATTTTCTGCGTAATTTAATGCTCGGCTGCCATGATGCATTGCAGTGGGCAGCGAGGCGCTCCGGGCACGCTGCTCCCCCACGCGCTGCTGGCCTAGGGGGGCCTGGACCTCTGAGAAAGTGCCTGGCTGTCTAATCCTGTTCCCTTCTGGTGGGGAATCTGTCCCTCTCAAATCTGAATGGCAGGAAAATCCTAGAAGCCATGATAAGTATAACATTAAAAACACTTCACCCCAGAAATCGGGGGGTAGCTGGAGAAGCATATAGGAGCTGATGGGAAAGGAATTGAAATGACCCTGGGAGAAAACTGGAATACTGTATTTCTGAAGGCAAGACAGCACTAGAAAGCTGAGATTATCCTCACAGAACATAATCTTCTTAGGCTTTGTTCACAGGCAGCACTGGGCTGTTTAAACAGAGCAAAGGGTGGGGGGAGACCCAAAGCAACATGCCTATTATTTAAATGCAGACTAATTTTGCACCCTGCATCCTTCATCCTCCCACTTGGGATTCTGTTGGTTGGCTCAGAATAAGTTGTTGCAAATCCAGAAAAAAAGAAAAACACTTTCTGGCTTTCTGGTCCTGCTATTGTGCTCGATACAGTATTTTTTGTAGACTTCTGACTCGAGGAGGCTGGAAATGAGCTACCTCAGAGTAGCGAATTCCTCAGCAGCCCCTGCCATGTTTTATGGGTCCAGAGCATCGCTGTGACAGTTGCAAGGAAAATGGAGGAAGGCCTGAGTACCCTTTTTCTTTATCCACCGTCAAGGGTTCAGAGGAAATGTCATTACCTTTGCCAGCCTCCGCAGGCTTGCTGTTATGCACCGCTGCATGGCAGATAGGGTGAGGCTATTGAAACTCTATTCCCAGTAAGAAAAGGAAATTTTCTTCAGCAGGAAAATACCTCTGCTTTTCCTCTGGAGAATGTGCTGACTTTTATTACTATAAAGCAAAGGTTGAACAGGTGTATTGGTCATTTAATTTTTCTGGGGGAAAAAAAAAAAAAAAAAAAAAAAGGTCTTATCAGGAAAGCCGAAGCCATTCACTGTTTCTCTCTCTATGCTAGTCAGATGTATTTTTCCTCATGACCATCCTCTTCCCATGTACCCTCTGTGCAGACCCGAGGACAGCAGTGGCAGTCCTGGAGTTGTATGAGAACTGAGAGACTCCCAGCTCCACAGGTGGCTTATCTGAAAAGTGGAGAAGGGCCATTTCTGTCTCTCTTCTGTGTCACACATGCTATCTCCCTTCTGCTGAAGCCAGTCACTTAGCATGAGCCTTTCTTTATGCCTTATCCAGCAGAGTTGGCTTGTTTTCTCCCCAATGCCACTGCTAGCTCTATTGCAAAATCCTCTGCAAGGATGAGAGTGTACAGTTGCACTCAAGCAGCTGTTTGCAGAAGAAAAACGTGTGTGTGTGTGTATATATATATATATATATATATATATATATATATATATATATATGTGAGGAAGTGGTGTCTGGAGTCTTCTTTGTAGATTGCTTCTTGAAGAATTGGCTCAGTGTTGCCCAAATTGTTCATTTGTAGCCATGTAGCCAAATTGTGTCTCTGTTGTAGACTGATTTAAGTCATGTAAATTGAGAGTACTGAGCAAGATGCGTTTTTAAAAGGCAGCATCGACTTTGCTTTTAAAACAAGGAATGAGAGCCTTTCTTATGGAATATTAGGGAAGCAGTGACATTTTGCAAAAAAAAGATTTTTGGGGTCAGGAGCATTGGTTGGATGAATGTGAGCTCCCCTGATAACATGGGCAAAGCACTAGCGTTGCTGGATATGGAAACAGGAGAGTATCAAATAGGAATAAAGCTATCTGGTTTTGGCATGAGCGTGACTGCCATACGTTTTTTAGCTTACAGCTGCTGTATTATTAGAGGGAGTTCATTCTTAGACATAAGAGTTAGTGAAGGTATGGAAAACTTGCCCTTTAGTGAGAGATGGAAGGTATTCACCTGAGAGGAAGGTAGTTACCTACAATGCTGAAGAGCAATTTAATAGTAAATGGCTTTTAAATTTTGAGGAATAAAAGCATAACATCATTGTGTAGCTGGGAAGTTTAAGCTAGGCAAATTCAGACTAGAAATACCATCCACATTTTAAATGATGAAGAGTAGGTAATAGGAATAACTTTTCGTGGTGTGGGAAAGTCAGCATTACTGAAAATTCTCAGCCAAAAATGCCCTCTGCCCCTGAAAGAAAAAAATAATGCTTTAATTCAGACAGTGCTATTTGACGTCAAGCACACACTAAAACAAGGGAGCTGTACAGCTTAAGTTGTGAGGGAGATCAGAATAGATTTCTTCGTGGCTGTTAAATAAAACTATGAATATCCATCCCTTGCATCTACTGAATCTATTCTGTTGTAAGCCAGGCACTGGAGGGCATGAAGCAAAGACTTCTCACTCTGTGGTATTTCTGTCCCTGCATCAGTTGAACTTCCCCAGTCTCCTCCTGCTGTGAGCAAAACTGCAGTGTAGGTGATTTACAGCATCAGCTTTTTCATCCTTATGGGAAGTAAGCAAACACGCTTCTCCAATCATTTAAGCACACAGAACTTATCTCACAAAAGCTTTTCTGCTAAACTTTCTCTCTCCTGCTGACTTGCCAGAGCAAAATCACATCATCTATATTTGAAATAAGTAAGTCAAAAATACATTTTTTAATAAGCCAGTGAGTGTATTGTCATTTTCTTGACTCAATTCTGCTTACCCATTAGATGTGGGGGGCTATTTCGTTTTACTTTTCCTCTTCGGTAAAGAAGGGCACGTGGTTTTTGATAAGTTATTCCTTGAAGCTGTAATTTACAGCTCCTCCTCCTCTTCACCAGCCCACCAGTCATGCTCCATCTCCTGTTACATTTTGCTAATACCACCAAGTGCTGGTCATAAACCACTGCCCTAATTACTCAGAACATGGGGCTGAACGGTTAGTTAGCAGCGCTATTGCAATTATGGCAGCTTTTCAGGTCTAATAGCACGTTATGTTTCACTGCTTTTTAAACGTCACTGGTTAAGATGATGAATTAGAGGTACTGCTGCACCACCTGCTCACGTTCTCCCTCTCACAGCAGAGAGGGAGCACCCACTATGATGCTGCTTAGATAAAAAGCAGTGAATAACCAGGAGCAGCTGCTGGCAGCTGGGGACGAGGGGAGCGGTGTGGCATGGTGTGATGTGGCAGCCCATGGTGTGACGTGGTACTGGACGTGCTCGGACCTGTGGATGTAGTATTCTTGATTTACATTTTGCCATATTCATTTGTGTGTGTGATCTGTTCGTGTTTTCCAGCCACCAATGCAATGTATACTTTTTTTTTTTTTTTTTCCTTTTTCCTAAGTGTTTAAAGTTTGTTGGGGCTAAGAAGTCTGTTGAGGTTAAGAGCAACAAGTACAAACCTTGGGAGAAGAGGTGTATTAAACTGCACAGAACTTTCCCTTCTCTTAACTTTTAGTTCGTAAAATAGTATATAAAAAGAAAGAGAGAAGCCGCAGCTTTGAACTTTCAGTATATCATAGCATCTTTGAACTAACTGGTGCGTGAAATGTTCTTAAAAATCTTTAAAAAACATGATAGAGAATTATGACTTTTTTTTTTAAGAGACATATGCTAGGAGGGACAATACTGGTATAAAGCGTAGAGTTTATGAATCTGGATATGATCTTGAAGGTCTTAGCTATTGCCTTGTAATTAAGAGCTTTAATAGTCTGTTCTCTCTCTGAAGAATTCCCCCTTCACAGTTTTTAGAAGACAATATTTAAGCAGTGCTCCATGAATACACTCATAGTTGGTAATAAAAAAAAAAAAAAAAAAAAAAAAAAGCATTTTCCCATGATATCATTGATTCTAGCTAGTAGCCCCTTAGCTAGAACATTTAGAAAAATTTTAATGAAGATGCATTAGTTTGATTATATGTAGCATGTTGTTGTACCTGGATCATGTGATGAATTGTTGTTTTATTTGGTTGAATGTGGATGCAGTGCTAAACTGGCAACTTCTCAGTTGCCTTCCTCTGCGTATTTGCAGCATATATGTATGGTGACTATAGTATAAGCTCCCTGCATACATTTACCTTGATTTAGATAACATGGCCAATCTATTACACAGCCATTCCCTGTATTCTCTGATGGGGTATTCAAAAGCATCATATTTCTTCTTGCTATTCCAATGCTTGTAGGGTGACAGTGCCTGTTTGTGTGCTTTGTTGTGTTCATCCCTGCCCCGAAGATCAGGTCACTGCTGTCCATTCTCATCTCAGAAGGGTCCTGAGCCACCATCGGACGTGGCTTCATCTGCTTATGCTACAGATGAGCTGAAAGGCTGCTGGCTAACAGTGAAACACTGTCTGGCCTCTTCTTGTGCCCTCTGTCCCGGGCTTGCACCTAAACTTAGGTGGGATGCGCTTCCGCATTCTCAATCCCAGAAACATTGCAAAGTTTGGCTAACAGCAGGAGACAGAGAAGAACCGGAGGAGCTATGCAAAATGAATATATGTCAGGGAAAGGAAGACAACGAGGATGGTGATGGATGTTCCTTTGACTGGAAGAGTAGTTGGCTGACCAAAGAGGTTCTCAGTGTTGCGTGAGGAGGAAAAGAGAGTACAAATGGGCCATCGGATGGGATGAAATGTGAACGCAGTGCAGCACAGAGCTTTATCCTTTGCTGCAATAAAGGTGGCTTGCTGGTTGTCAGAGGCAGTAAGTATAAATGGACAAGTTTTAAGGCCAAATCTGACCAGGTCACTGTCTGTTGAATACTGTAGTACAATGTATCAGCAAATACCTAGAAAATAGCTAGGAGTCTTTTGACCACATTTGAAGCAGTTGATGAGATTAATCTCTGAGCTAGTGAAATCGTACTTTACTCTCTTATAAATAGGCTATCTTTATATTATCTACAATAAATAAGTAAAAGAACATACACTCTTATTTCCAGTCTCCTCCAAAGGTAACACGCAGAAAGCAGTTTTGCTAATGGTTTACCACATTTCATCCCAAAAGTCTCTTTCCTGCTCTTGCTATAGATACTGATGACCAGATATGAAGGTGCTTGTGCATCTTTTGCACTGTTACATAACAGGCTATGTTCGTTTTGTGAACTGGTTTATTTTCAGCTTTCTAGCACATGACTATTTTAGGCCATCCTCCTTTTTTGTCCCAAATTTCTTTTGCTCCCTCCCACAATCCTCCTCAGCCTACTGCTTTGCAACTAGTGCTAGTCAGCACATCCTTTAAGAAAACACCCTTGAGGAAAATCATGCCATCATGAATGTGTCCTAGACTTTTTCCAAGATATATTCAGAATAATCGTTTTCCCTTTTACTTCTACAGCCTAGTTTGTGTCTTTCCCTATTTCCTTGATTTAAGTTGACAAGATTACATTTCCTTAAGTTGAAATCATCTTGTTCTTTGCAAAGTATGGCATATACCTCACTTGAACCTGGCCACTTGTGTCCAAATTTGGACTGTCAAATGCTGGAAACAGGCCAACCTTATGCTTGGCTGGCTTAGAAAAAAAAAGAGGCAGTAAGTGAAAAAAGTTAAATAATGTTGGGTGTGATGCACTTCATTGGGCTCCCAAGCAGACAGACGTTTCAAATAGGGTACATAATATCCTAATAACTGTCTCAAGTCATTGAAGATGCTTTAGCCCCTCCTTTACTGTGAGTTACTGCTGGGATGGCAGCGTGAGAGTGACCAGGTGTTCCTGTGTTAGAGCAGATCTGTAATGCAGGCCCTCTTGGAGGGGAGTGCCCCCCTGAGCCGAAGCCTCTTCTGTGTTTTGGTTTGGTATGCTCTGCATTTTAGATAAGTTACTTACAGAGCTCTTGTCACAAGTAATACCAAGACAAGGAAAGCAGTATTAAGACTCAAACATGCTTAATGTGAACGGGACATGATACACTGCTCTTGAACCAATGTCTGCTTAGTCTTTATAATTTTTAAAATCCCTGGGCCTTATTCTTTGGCTTTTCTGCAGGAACCCTCTGCAGGGTTTCTTGCAGGGTATTTTTTGATAGGATATTTTTCTTCTATCTTGCCTGTCTGGTGATCTCCATAGCAGACTATCTCCATAGCTTGCTGTCTGCATTGCCCCCTCTTGTGCCTGCTGGAATCCCTCATTTTGTTTAGTTCTTTTCTCCCTCTCTCCTGAAAAAATAGCAAACAGTCATCTCAGTGCCCTCATCCAGAATCGCTGCTGCTGTGCTTCCTCTCCCAGAGCTGGTTCTCAGATCTGAAAAGCAGTCCCTGAATTCTGGTGAGGTTGAAGTCCGGACCAGGGTTTGAGTGTAGTGTGAACCTGCCTTAGTAGTATGTGTTTGCATTACCTCTGCCATGCCCAGGTCATCCTCCTGCCCGTGTCTGTGCAGAGATGGGGAACAGTTCCCCATGCCACAGGGGGACGCTCACCATGGACACTGAGCATTTTTGTGCTTCTGCGTGTACGGCAGCTGTGGGAGGGAGGGAGAGAGGAAATGCAGCGGCTGCAGCTTGGCTGCCAGTTAAGCCTTTTCGTGCTCTCTGGGGATGGAGGGAAATACTGTTAGCCCTTTTATCAGCAGCACAGGCAACGTGAAAGAAGTGGTGTCAGAGAAAGCAGTCCTGATTCCCAGTCCTAGTCCTATTACTTGTAAGGAGAAGTCAGCACTTCTCACAGAACTGGGGATGGGAACCGGAACCCCTGACTGTGCCAAGCCTCTACCCTTGTTCTCATGACGTTTCCTCTGGTTTTATCCTTGCAGTATATAGGGGACAACATTATACCATGCAGCAATTGACCCTTATGCCCTTTGGTTAGAATTTGCACTGGAGCACTGAGGGAGAATTTTCTTCCATTTTTGCTGCTTTACTTTTTGTTATTAGGGGAGAAAAAAAAAAAAAAAAAGATTGATTTTTAAAGCTAAGAAGCACATATGACCTTATCTAGTCATTGAATAAAATGTTATTGTCAATTTAACACCCACTGAGAGGACAGGGAGAAAACCAACGTGCAAGGGAGGCCCAGGTAAGACAGATGGGTGTCTTAGTCTGGTAGGAAGTCAAAGTTAATGAGTTTACTACAGGGCCACTGCAGAGCTGAGCTCTCAGGGACAGCATCTAGCAGTCTGCTACGTACTGGAGCCGGAGTGGGCTAAGGTTACCTTCACAGCTATAATTTCATTACTGCTTCTTTTTCACGGAAAGTGATTTTTTTCATTTGTTCAACAAATGAGGCAGAGGAAGAACAGACAGATATGTGGCACTGAAGTGGTTTCATAAACCCCAGACTGAGATCGTGTGGCTTATGAGCTGGGTGGGAGAGCGCTGGGTTTGGGTCTTTCCTCGCTATGGCTGTAATCCGTCAGTAGTGCCAAAGACGTCGGTGAGTTTGCATCAGAGTGAAAGTGGCATAAAAGTGAGAGGGTTTGGGACTTCTTTTTTTTTTTCTCTTCATGTAAAGATGTTTGCCAAAAGATCCGTTCCTGGTTAATTCCACTTCTCTACAGACTTCCAATACAATTACTTGAAGCTTGTTCAGTGACCCAGCTCATCTGAACTGCTGCTTTGACTGTGCACAGGTGAAGTGTGTAGTGAAGTTCTTTACTTGCTCTGCTGAAGATTTCAGGGGGAAGGAAGAGATCCTTTTCTTTCAAAGGATTTTTGTGCTTTTTTAGAACAGATAATCCTCTAAAAGGCATACAAGGTAGTACTTCGTATCTCTAGGTTCCTTTGCGTGTAAAAGGTGGAGACCAAATTTGATCTTAATTTCCTCTGAAGAGCGAACAAAGACTTTGAAGCAAGCTGAATTTGCAAGAGAGACAGAGTAAGTAAAAGGCATTTATAGAAAACATGGTGGTTCCAGTTTAGGGAAATTTACCTTGGTAAATTCTTGAAAAAGAATATTAGGAGGCTTTTCTGTGCATTTCTCAACTGACATAGGGTTTTTTTGTGATAGAGGGGTCTATCTTCATGGAGAGTGTATAGAGTTTGAAGGAGAGGAAGAGCACTTGTTTCTCCATTCATCTCACACATGCAGCTGCTTCTAGCTTTCAGACAGGTGAATAGAAGAAATTATAGTAATTCAAGAAATTAGAAAACTTGGAACCCAAGGAAGGTTGAGTCTGAGCACCATCGATGGTCTAAGCCTAAACACTAAATGTTACTATAACTAAGTTACCGAGTGCCCTGCATTAAAGCTAGCAAACGAGGTTGACGGTACCCATTCCCTGCAAGCATTCCCTGTTGTTCTGCTTCCAATATTCCATTGTTTCCCCGTTCAACTGTTCAGGAGATCAGCTGCAGTCCTGCATACTCACAACTCTGGTATATGTCTGCTTTGCTTGTTCACTTCATCATGAGAACAACTCTGGTACGAGTTGTTCTAATGCTAAGGTATGACCTTAGCATGGTGAGATTGTCATGTGCCATAAATTAATTTAAGAACAGAGGTTTGTCGTCCAAGTCTAATATATATGCTCAAAATTATAAATAAAAATATTTTTTACCTGCCAATTTAAGGCAGGTATCATTGACTATGAAATTTTTCACTTTCACTCAGATCTTGCTCAGATTGGAATCAAACAAAATGTGTTGCCATTTGACACTTCTGCACTGGCTCTCAGACACGGGTGTTGGATGTTGCTGATAAAAGCACTGCGTTTATGTGATAAGTGGATGCCAGATACAGTCTGAAACTAATTTTTAAGCACTTAAGGGCAATTTACAGCACTTGTTACACTGGATGCAAACGCTAGTTGCTGCAAAGTCAAAGATTGTTGCAAGGATAACAAGTAGATCAAATTAGCATAGCTGAAATTATACTGGATTGTTTCAAGGGCCATTTGTTAATGTACAAGATGTGGAAAATCTCTCATTTTGAAAAAAAAATACTACCCATCTAAACAAAGATATGCCAATGCAGAAGGTGCCTTTGCAAAACATAGCAGATCTGAAAGAAGACTAGGGGAGAATCTGCACTGAATTCCTATGGGAACACTGTGAAAATATAATTTCAAATTTCACTGCNGAGTTATCCTACATTTTACCTGAAAAAAAAAAAAAAAAATCACATGCTAATAGCCAGCATAGACTGCACTTTTCTTTTTTGTATTTGAGTGTGTCCAATGAAATCTGAAGCTTCACTGTAGAGACACCAATAATAGAATAATTTACTCAGGGTTATGAATAATTTACAGGATTGTGAAGCACTGATAAACTTAAAGTAATAGTCAACTTCCTGAAATCCCTGTTCAGCAGGTTACATTGTTTCCCTAACCAGTCACTTGACCTATCTCAGGCAGACAGCACAGGGACTCTCTCTAAAATAAATTGCCCAAGTGCTTCTCCCATTTGGTGGAGAAAGGTTTAAATACTTCTGAATTTTAGGGGGGGGATTTTTTTTTTCTGAGAATTTTACAGAATTTGCAAGTATGGCTTTTATATTTTTTAAATCCATACATTTGTTCCTTAGTTTTTCCAAATGCAGCCAAGCTGGCAAGAGAAAGACTCAGGTTACATAGTATGCCGCTGATACGCTGGGTTTGACCTTAAATAGAAAAATAAATAAAGAGTTTGTTTTCTGCCTTACAGAAACTATTGGGATAAAAATATCTGTTTACTGAAGGAAAGCTGTTCAGGTGATGTGAACTGATTTCAGTGGCGCTGCACAGATTTACCTTGGCTAAAAACTTGGCTGAAAATCAGATTCAATTCCACAGCAGATGAGATATCTTGAGAAGAAATATACAGAAGAAAAAAACGCAGAGTAATATAAAATACCTAGCAGCATCTGTTTAATATTTAACTTAATCGTGTTTCACAGAGGAGCTGTTTAAAGCCTGTAATGAAGAGATGATTCAGTGTCATTTGCTGTGGGTTCTTCAGCAATTACCTGGGATGTGGTTTGGATGGCAGAGCTGTCCCTCGCTCCGGCAGCACTTGAATCATCTTCATGTTGAATTTCAAGAGCCACTAGAAGGATGAGAGACAGAAGCTGGTGTCAGATCCTGGCTGACAAACCACATTGGTTTTGCCATAGCTTATACACTGTAGCGGAAGTGCAAAAAGCATGAAGGGTTTCTGAGAACAAAATGATCTTGTGTTTGATCTTCCGTTCAGAGCATCAGAGCGATTGAGAGTGAGAAAACCATTCCAGAGAGATGGAGAATCCTTGTTTTGATCTTTTGGCTATTTCTGAAAAAGAACTGGATTCATTTTATTAGTTAAATAATATTTGGATCAGTTGTGCTATTCAATTCCTTTGAGTTTTTGTAACAGTGTGGATTAGACCAAGAGTGAAAATGACAGAACCTCAGTAGGGACATATTTTTAGCTCACTTTAAAGAGAAAACATATACAATTAAAAGTTAGGTTTGAACATAACTCAGATTCCAAGGTGTTTGTACTTAGATAGAGATCTGAACATTCTGGGTTAGATTTATTTGGGCTTGGAATTAAAAGGCATAAGAAATCTTGTGAATGAATGTGCTCCCCTGAGATTTAAAATGCAGTTTTGTAAAACAAGACCTTCTGAACAAACACGAAAAGGTGATGGAAATGGCTGTGAGAGCCTGGCACTGTGAGCCACCCAGCGAGTCCCGCTGTGAGGAGGCTGCGCGAGCCCGGCCGCCGCGCTGCCCGAACGTGGCTGCCGTTCTGCAGCCCGTTCATTCCAAGGCAGCCCTGTGCACGCATAGGGGTAAGAGATATTTATGTTTTTTTGCATAGATATGCATAGAATTTGGCAGAACAGACACAATGCAGGCAATAATTTGCTGCTTTTGCACTACATAGAGAGAAGGCTACAGTTTGGTGCTATAGGCTTCTCGTGATGAAGATAAAGCCATTCCCAATACTCCCACACTGTGCCAACCCAGGAGGAAAGGATTTGTCTCCATTTTCAGCTTATGATTCCATGAATGATATAGGAAAATGAATTAGAGGAACACTAATTGCTCTGTTTGTTAAGATATCATTATGAATTTATGTTTTGGATTTTAAGGAGAGGCAACTTTACAAGCTCCCCTTCTGAAAGCCCCTTTCCTGCAAAGAATACTCATCCTGAATAGCTTGAAATTTCTGTCTCGCTTTCTGTCTTTCTCATACTGTGAGATGCAATTCATAATTTCACCATTTACATTTACAGAGACAATGTGGGAGGAAAAGGGCCTGGTCAGGGGGCTGGTAGTGCAGTGGTTTTGGGAACATTCCTCAGTTTTGGAATTCTCTCCACCTTCCAAGATCAAAACAGCCTGAACCTGTTGACCACCAACACCTGCCAGAAGATTATCTTTTTATAGGAGTGATGCAAAAGGGGCAGATTGCTTGAAGAAGATTTAATGAATTGTTGCTTAAATGGAGGAGGTTTTATTATTGTTTAATTATAGCTTTTTAAAATGCTTTGAAAGACTTGTAGGTAATGGCAATAGTGCTGTAAAGTCTAGAATCTCTATGGGACCTCTGTGGTCTGCTCTTCCTGTTTTTCCCTCTTTCCAGGTTGCACCAGGAGTTTCTTCAGCCCTTTGTGAAGGGCTGGCAGCGCCACTACCTTCTAGTCTGCCGGAGGATGCAGCTCCTGCCGTGGGGCAGTCCTTCACCTCCGCAGTTTCAGATCCCTTGGCAAGTCTGCAATTGCAGTCCCCAAGGAAAATGCTATTTGAGCTGCATAATTAGGGGATAAATTGTTATTTGTCAACCAATATAAAATAACGTAGACAACTTTATCTCACGTTTTATCATCAGGTGAAGCAGAGGGAGGATTTTTGAGTTCAATTTCAATAAAGTGAAGATAATAGAGAGCTGGAATTCTCAAATTAGCTGCTTTTATTGTAGTTAGTGCTTTGGTTAATCTTTTTAATTTATCACTTAGTACAGGGCAATTGGAAATGCCCTGTACTAAGCATCCAGCATATGGAAATGAGCCAAGGTTATTGTATTACTGAGATACGTTTGCAGTGTTCAAGCTGGAATGAAACGATTATGGACTATGTTATCAGTTGGTGCAATAGTGGTAACAGCTCTGTTGAGAGCTCCAGGTAGATTTCAGATGGTGACCTCCTGTTCCCTCTTATCAGTTCAATATTAGGTAGAGAAGCTCTCCGAGAGATGCTTGACTCACAGTGATTAATGCTGTTCTGACTTTAATTGAAAAGGGCCAATTGATAGGGTAAATTTTTAGGGATTTGTTTCAATCATTTGATCTGGCAAATCATCAATTATCATTATCTAAATTAACACAGATTGGCACAAGGGCAGAAGAAGTAAATTACTTTATGGATTACCTCAAGTACAGTACACAAATCATTCGGCCTAATAGATGTGTTTTTCAGCATGGTGAGCTGATGTATAAGGTGCTTTAGGTTTCCACGTGGAGTTAATTATTATCCTCTCAATTCAGTATTTGCCCAGACCATGCATGTTCAGCAGGTTTTGCTGTTATTTAAAGCCTAAAAAAAAGAATACTTGGGAATACTGGAGAAAGGGGGTAGATACCAGTCCATTTCTGTAGTGAATGAGAGTTATCTAGTGGTCATTTATTTTGTGTGACATAGACTGACTTTTTCCAGTATTCTAGTGGGAAGAATTATCTTTGGCTCTCGACAAGCAAATAGGCCAGTTCAAAAAGCACACAAATAGTCATTGGCATCCTTATTGACAGTTTCAGTTGAGAAATTGAAGAAATTTCTGTATCCTCACCGGGAAAAAAAAAAAGCCTTTCCCAACAAAGGGTGCAACACATTGGCTAGGATGTCTATGAACCTCTGTTTCATAAAAATCTGTACCCATTTTGTAGGCTTCATATAGTGGGGGTGACATTACAGAACTCTGCACTAGCGCTAATGTTCCTTTTTTTTCTCCTCTTTGTGATCAAATTGAGACTTCTCTACATCACCTACTCATTCTTAAAAAAAATAATAAAAAAAAAAAGTTGTTTCCAAAGTATAGAGAAATGTCTTGAACCTTGCTAAATCCCAGGTCTGTAATGCTGCAAACATTTTAAAGAAAATTACTATCTATTTCTTTAATTATATATGTAGCAAAAATACTATGTGGTCATCTTTGTGTTTTCTTCCGCTCTGTTTTCTTCTATGAGAGGAGTTGAAACAGAAGAGTACATAGGTTGGGAAGGGGAAGAGAGAAGGTGGTGGAATCCTAATTACTGGAGCCATTCAGACTGTCTGGGGAAAAGTATGAGCTGATTTGGAGAAAAGGCAGTTTAATGCTGGGAATTGTGGTAGTATCTAAGAAGACTTGCTATGATTCCGCTAAGCAAAAACCAAAAGACATGCCTGACTTTAAGCCTGAGCTTGAAACTCTTGTTAGACATTGGTGTACTTGTTTAGGACTCTTGGACTTTGTTCAGTCGGTGCTGTGGGTCTGTAATTATTTTGTTCAATATATCTCCAAGATATAGATTCCTATCTGTGATGCTACTACTTTTGCCTGAAGAGATAAGGTAGAAAGGAAGATATTTTACAATAGTTAAATATCTGCCTTTTTGCTTCTTTGGTTTTGAAAGAAGTTATTGACTCTGAAGAAGTCATTATTTATCATTAAAGGACATTATTTATTTTCAAAGGATGATACAGCCTTAATGCAAACTGACAACTTCAAGGATTCCCCCTGATAGTCAGATTCATCATTGCTGGCATGGCTAAATGCAAAACCTGTGTGTTTTCAGATTGCTACAGTGAATCTAGAAGACATGCAAATTGTAATTTCAAGGTCAAAAGTAAAACCCATGCTTTTTATTTTTAGTGTTTCCCTTAGCACCTATTTGTTTTGCATTAAAATTTATTAATTTATACCATTTTCCTTTTCTTTAGAAAAAGCTCCAGTAATCTCTAATAGCTTCCAGTGTTCAGGAAGCCTCTTAATTCCTGTGCACATGAGTCACTTTTAGAGCATAATATTGCAGATAATATATGCAGCAAGAATGAAGATGCAGGGGAGGAGTACAGTATTTTGTTCACTCTAGAAAAGGAATATGATGGGAAGATATTGTTTTTTGAAATTGGATTTGAGGAAGATATCAGGGAAACCCCTTACCCAATTTGAAAATGCAGTGCAGGTCTGTGAGTTTGCAGGTCCATGCTTTCAGCAAATTCCTGATTAGTTCACATGGAGAGTGCCCGACTCCTGGAGCATATGAAATCCCAGGGAAAAAAAAAAAGGAATAAAATTACTGCCTGGAAGTATCCCCAAGGGCATCATCTGCAGCGCTACTCCATCACAATTAAAAGACTTTCTTAGCAAAGGAAAATTGAGTAGAAAGTGGATGCGCAGGAAGAAAATACCAGGCTCTAGAGGAATCTTTAATCTTGCAGAGGAAAATATAACCCAAACCAATAACTAAAAGCTGTAGCTTAGAGAAGTTCCAATGAAAAATTAGGCACATTTTTAGTGTGGGACTGCACTGTCTTAATAGAGAGGTAGTTGTGAACCTGCTGTTTTGTTTTTATGCTAATTAGAGACCAACTAAAGTTGGACGCATTGTGCTCCTGCTATGACTCCACAAGACTGATTCATTGCTAATTTACAGGGGAAAGCACTGTAACGAATGAGGTGCTTCTTCATAGTAGCTATGTTTCTCTTGCTATAAACATGCTCAAGCTTTAGGAAAGGTCTCCCTAGTCAAATATCTGTAATCCAGGGCATGGATCCAAAATTACGGTCTGTTTTGAGTATGAAATACCAAAACCAAGAGGAGGTCTAATAACATTCCCAGTAGATGATGCTTTGAAATAAGCTAGCAGCAAGGATGAAGATCAGAGGAATCATTTGTTAGCTGATGAGATGCTGTTGATGGCTATCCCAATTGTATCTTCTGCTCTACTGCACACCTAGTTCTTTGACATAGTGTGGTCTCAGCTGCTGGGATCAGCTTTAATTTATTGTCAGCTGAGCTGAACCGTACCCATCGGTAGTGACAAAAACTGTACCTGAACCTTTTGATGAGGCTGCAGATCTTTAACACATCCTGGGCTTGTGTATTTTCCCCCTCACAGTTCAATGAACATATTCTACTTCAAGAGGCAGGGAGGGAGTGAATAGCTGTTTACAAAGATGTGAGCAAAGCTGTTTCCCTCAGGCCAACGTACATTTAAAAAAACATTTTAACACATGCACTTGTACTATCTGTTTCTTACGCAAACAGTCAACATAGCAAATCTTACCACTTGCTAACCCTACTAGCAAAATAGGAGGTGAAAAAGACTATGGTTTTCTTCTGTTACTGCTTCCTGCCATGATAGTTAGGGCCATAGGTAGATGAGAATGTTAGTTTAGTCATGAAGCCGTTGCTGGAATGGCATGCCTGTTGGCACTGTTGTCAGCCACTGGAGAGGCTGCTGCACCAATTCTTTTGAGTTAAACCTCTGTCTGAAAACCAAAAAACTCCTTCAAGCAATCGCTGACACACGCAGCATGGGTTGTATTTACTAAGGTGTTACCTTGTGACCACATCTAGCTAAAGGAGCAAGACTAACATGTCTCTTGCACCAGCAGCAATAGTTTTTCCTATGGTTAACTGTTGTTGATTGCTAGTGATTTAACTCACTGAGTGAGCATCCTAAGAAAATATTGGTATACGCAGGCTGAATCGGCTCATGGGCACAGGGCAGCATGGCGGTGTTGCATGTTGATGTTGAAGGAGAGAAGTAGCGAGCAGCTGTGCACCAGCTGTGCACTGGTCGCAGTCTTGGGTAACCATCCAGGCAACCTTTCCTGTTAACAGGGTGAAGCTGACTACCTCTGTAGGATGAGGATAAATTTTAACCTATGTTTCCTCAGACATGCTTGGTTTTTGAATGTTCGCACCCTGTTCTTGGTTGAGGTGGAGCCTGATGGAACCAGGTTTATGTGTCCTATTTCTGCATAATCTCTCCTTGTGCTATCCTGTACCACTCACATATATATGATGTAGAGATATCACTGCCAATATACATACAAGTGTAGAGAGAGAAAACTCTTGAAGCCGTTGCTGAAGTGACCAAAGTAGGTCGTTCATCCTACTCTCAAGCACTCTGAAGTCTTTCACTACAACTGCGACTCACGATCTTTGGCATATGACATTTACAGATTTGCAAAAGCTTCTTCTTGGGCTCGTGGGTGGTTTTCAATATGTTTCACAGCTCAAATGCCTTGTGGAAGCACCTGCTTGCTTTTCTAACTGGAAATTGTATTTTCCAGATTGAAATGATTTGGACCTTATGAAAATCAAAACTGCTTTTTGGTCTTAAGAAATGGCAAAGTTAAATCTTAATGAAATGCATTATAAATAATAGCATATGTTGCCTTCTGTGAAATGGCTTATGATGAATTTTCTTCAAAGTGGTATATTTGCAAATTAGTCTCTTTGTAATGAAAACAATCAAGATATTGACTACATAGCAGATTTTCTGTGACTGCTGAATTCTTTTGAGGTGTAAGCTTATAGCAGAAAGCGAGGAAATTGGTACATCTGATGGAAATATACTGGATAAAAAAATCACCTTCCAACCAAGGTAGCATATTTTCCACTGTCAGATCAGTGTCACCATATATTTCCATGTAGAACCATTGGTAATGGAGTGGAAGATTACTTTAGCCACAGGAGTGTGTTTTATACAGATGTTTCAAAGGCTCTTTTGTACTTTCTACCATTTTGTGGAAGGAATTAATTCAAACCAGGTATCTAACCACTCCATTTTCTTGATGCTTTAGTTGGAAAGATAAATGGCCTTGAGACTCAGGAAGGCAGTGGAACGGATAGATTTTCTTTTTTCTCTTCACGAGAGGAAAGGTATTTCTGGCTAGATGCAGGCACCATGCAGGGGTACCCTATAGCTCTGCCAATGCTGTTCACTCTTCCAGGTGCTTCCAGCCTGGCTCTGTTTGGCAGAATTTCCAGTGTGCTTCATTTCTGACATGCAGCACTCACCACCCTCCTCAGCTTTCACACAGTTGAGACCTGGCAGCTTTATCTTGAGCAGAAGAGATGTTTCCAGATTAGCAAGTACATTATGGACAACTGCAGCTTTGACTGTTCCAGTTCACAGCCCCAGCCCTTGCAAGCGCTTCTGTTGTGGCCTTCAGCATCTCTGCAGTCCAAGTCTGATGCCTTTTGCTGCTGAAAATCAAATGTGACTTTACATTCTGCCTTCATCATTCCTCACAATGTGTTTTTGCCCTGGTGAGCAGAGTTGCAAAAATTTGCTCCGAGCTAATCATCTGAGCACTAAATGATCAGGAAAAGCCCCCAAGCTGCACTGTGGCACTTCTGAAATAATTTTCTCAAGATCATTTAGTGGGTAAAGCTATTTACAGTTTCACTTCACTCAGAAATAATTGCAGGAGGGAAAAAAAGAAATGGATGGAGAAAACAATCCATTGTTTTTGTGTGGCTATATTATTATTTATCTGCTTATGCATGCAGACGTTCTTTTAATAGGCTGTAGATGATTGAGAGTACTGTGTTCTTGTGTTTGATAAAATCCTGTGCAATCTGCAGTTTCTGCAGCTGAGTGTTTTGAAGGGTATCGTAATCATGGCTATCCCCACCCAGAAAGGGCAGCTGGCTGTGTCTTTAGCAGCTCTCCTTTGAGGCAGGCGGTTGTGCAAACTGCAGGTGGAGAGCAAGGCTGGGGGTGTCCGGGAGTCGCGTGCGGCAGCGCTCGGACCGAGGCTTTGGCAATACGGCCCTTTGGCAGCGCTGCGAAGCCCTCGCCGCCGGCAGACTCCGTGGCAAGGCGCAGCTCCTCGTAGCCGCCTAATGAATGAGTGACACTAATGAAAGGAGACGCAATTAAATTCCTGTTTTGTTGACCCACTGGATGCTAACTGCCTCTAGTTCTTTGAATAGATTTCAGCCATGTGCTGGGTGTAGTGTGTACACACCAGGGGAGGTTCACGTTAGACATTAGGAAGAATTTCTACACAGAAAGAGTAGTCAAGCATTGGAACAGGCTGTCCAGGGAAGTGGTGGAGTCACCATCCTCGGCAGTGTTGAAGAAACGTGTACATGAGGCGCTTAGGGACATGGTTTAACAGGTGTGATGTAGAAAGGCTTAAGGTTGGACTCGATGATCTCGAGGGTCTTTTCCAACCATATTGATTCTGTGATTCTATGATTATCAGACTGTGCTATTTCTACTGAGATTCTTAACTCGTGATGCTGGGTAAGATGCAAATGAAAGGCTGTTTTAGGGGCATGTTGCCTACTACAAATGTGATTTCATTGACATACCTGCTTTGTCCGCACTGAATGGATGAGATGAAGTTTAAGCTTGCCAAATGTAGAGTAACAACAGGCATAAATAATTTTCTACAGATTTACCAACTTGTAATTGATTTGGATATTTGAAAGGTATTTATAATTTACCTTGGCATACAAAAGCAAAGCTAAATGTGAAAATTGCACCGTAGCAGTTTGAGAGGTATCATCGTTGGGAGGGTACGTAAAAGGTGAAGGATGATGATGAATTGTATGTAGGAAGTTATGCTGCAATCTGGAGCTCCCTTTGAATTACTCGGGTCTCAACATCTGACATTTAGTCCAGCTGAGCCGATAACTCCTGAACTGTGCCTTTTAGGTTTTAGTTATATTAGTTCACATGCTGTTACATGCATTATTTATGACAGACATTCCAAAACATTTTAGAAACAGATTATCTTTTGGGACATCTCGTCACTGATTCGCAGCTTCACAGCATCTTGGCAAAGATATCAACTGCTTACAAGGAAAAGTGAGATTAAGAATGTGTATATTTCTATCTTTCTTTTTAATGAAATTCTGTCACTGGAAATAAGGAGAAAGAGCCAGAACCTTGTGATGAAACCATTCTTCCGAGACAGCCAAGAAATGTCTTAGGTCCCTTTTGTGCTTTACAGACCACAACTGGGCATTTCTTCTTCGTAGGTCTTCTCAGATCTATATTCTTTTTAGCTTTTTATGAAGATGACTTTGCTCTTGTGTTTGTAATATGCTGTCAGCATTGTAGTGAGGGCCTTGCAGAAAAAAACATGTTCTAGTACTACGGCACACCTTAGTCCTTTACTCCTGCCTCCTAGATACTCCTAAACTATAGAGGGTGGCACCGTGTCAGTCTGCGACGCAGAGCAGCGTCAGGACTCTGAGGTGGTCTGGCATTGGTAAAAGGAGTTTTTGTTGTACTGTTGTGCTTTAATGTGTATTTTGCAAAGCTGTGGTTCCTGAAGTATTTCACATTCAGTGTTATACTGAAGTATATACAACATGGTGGTCACTTTATAGTCCACAGCAGCAGTAAGGATACAGTGAAAGAGCATTTGCTGCAAAAGTATATGAATCTGCTGCGTGAGTTAAAGGAGAATCTTTGGAGAGTATTAGTTAGCTCTGATACACAGTTGCGTGCTATGAATAATATCCAGTCATGGTCATTTGTCAACATAAAAGTTAAAATATTGTAAGAAGTAGAAAAAGCAGAAAAACAGGGCAAAATACATCAATGCTTTCCCTGAAATACAGCCTCACATTCCAAAATTCGACCAAAGTCAGCGGCTTTATTTACATCTTTGACTTTAAATCACCAGTGGGCTTGTCTTTTGCGAATTGTTCTAGAGACTTTTTCAGTTCATTTATACCTTATAGTTGGTATAAACAAGATTCTAGCCTAAGAAAGAAGCAACACAACTAGTAATTAAGAATTATGTGAAGAGAGAGAGAGAGAGAAAAAAAAAAAAAAAAAAAGCCTTTCCTTTTACTGTTATAAAGCTGTGGCTTGATAATCTGATACCTCTTCTTTATTGTGAAATAGTGACTAATTATTCCCTCTTCATCATCCCGGTGCCTTCCAGAGCTTGGTAGATTCCTACTGTAAATCTTCCTAATCAAGTCTTCCAGTCTGAAAAATTGTAGTCAATTTAATTTCTCCTTGTACATAAACCTTTCTTGGGTGTGACTTTTCTGAAGAGCATTTCCCCTCTGCAGAAAGCATATTTGAAATATATGTCGTTCGATAGACTGCTTATCAGTAAAAGGCAGCCAATTTCAAGCCCTGGTGGTTCCCCTCCGTCGCTCACCTGGTGCGCACCTGATGCTCGCTGATAGGGACCCCAAATCCAAGGAGAGACACGCGTACTGAGATGTGCAAACTGCAATCCGTCATGGCAGGCTGCTCCGGCCTCCACGTGCGTAGGTTGGCAAAGCTTATCCACGTCCCGCTGCCCTCCTTCAGAGCCTTGGGATTTCAGAAGCCTTTGGATTAGAGATTGAGCTGGGCCTCAGTAGGCTTATTTTTTTGCTTGTCAGCACCCAGTCCTAGGCTTTTGCATAGTTTGCAGGAGAAAGAGTTTCATAGAGCTGCATCAGCTGTGTTTTCTTGTGGTATAACCAGAAAAAGAAAATGGTGCAAGAACTTGAGAGTCTCTTGGAAGAACTAACTAGAATTAACTAAAATAGCTGAGCCTTTGGGAATGTCAGCCTTCACTTTGTACTACTGCATGCAGCATCAGGGAAAGTATAGTTACATTATTAGAGGAGAAAAGAATAGGCTTAGGATTTGAACCTTCTCCCCTTCCATGCCTTTTTTTTTTTTTTTTTTTTTTCCTGATAGCAGTTGGTCTCTTCATGAACACACTCTTGGCCATAAGTTGTCAGAGCAAAACAGCAGCTTGTATTCACAAACAAAAGAAATGGCATTTCTCTGAATCCCCATAGCAAATGAATAAATGCTACTTATTTTTGAGATTTGTGTGTGTGTGTGGAGATGTAAAAAGAAAAAAAAAATATGTAGAATTCTAATGCACACTTAATGCAGTACCTTGATTTGTTACCTAGAGTTAAATAACTACATATGTTTAAGGAATAACTGTCTTATAATAACATTACCCTCAATGGAAGAATCAGGTAGAGCAACTTGTGTAATATTCATACCAATATCCGTAATTGGAAACACCTAGTGGCATTCATTTACAGAATATTTTGCCTGTATCCAGCACAAGCACAGCTATTGTACTGCATGCACTTGTTTTATTCTAATCTTACTAAGGCAGAGTTTATAGAAATCAAGTGTCTTGGCATTTGTGCTGTGGATGAGAGTCATCTTAAGGGAAACCAGAAGGGTTGTTACTCTCGCAAGCGCGAGAGGGACTGCCTAGCAGGAGGGCAATGTATGCAGCATTTCATCAGGCTCTCAAAGTTGTCCTGTCCTGACGGAACAGCTTACAGGAGTCACAGAGTATATGGGATAATCCTGCAGAATCAAGAGTGTTTTTTAATTGGTCTCTCTGTTTCAAGTCAGACAGTGCGTGTGTATTTGTGTGCAAGAACGGCCAGCCACCTGCCCACGGAGTGCAAAATGCTCATTTGGCCAATAACACTTTGCACTAGTTTCCCACTGCTAATACTGGCTTGCATATTTGAAGGTGCCAAACTGAGGAGGGAGATCGTGTTAAGATGATGTATACAGTCTCCATTGCGATGCCCTTGCTATGGGCAGTCCCTTGACGTTCAGCTGTGTAGAAAGAGGAAGTCTCCGTTTTAGGAGAGACTGTTGAAGAAAAGCTGCCCACAACATCATGATCTTGCTACCTCTTGCTCTGCCTGTGTAACACACCAACTGAGGTGGGGTGGTGTTTAGGTGGGAGTTCATTCTTGTTCAGTGTTGGAGTAAATTTAATTTTAAAATTAAGCGGGTAAGGAGTGAGGACCTAGTCAGAGATTCTAATTTGCAAGAATCATCTCTTCAGTTTTATTCTATAGCTACCTCTTCAAACAGCACTGTAGCACATAAACCTATCAGTTTTCTCTGAAATCAGTCAGCCAGCATTGTGCAAATAGGTGAAAGCAAAGCACATGGAAATAATGAGAACTGCTCAAGGGAAGACACAGTACGTTGATAAAGATATCTCGGTTTCTAGAGGTTCGCTTACATTAACCATGGGATTGAAAAAAAATTAAGGGAACTAACAAAGAAGTAGAACTGTTTGATGAAAAATAGAGGAGAGTAAAGATAATTATTATCATAAAGATAGCTGCAGAGCATGGAGTTCACTTGCAAATCTAAACAGTCATTTACCCAATATTAGCCTAGATCTTAAAATTATGCTAAGTACATAAATGTCTAGTGATACAACTCAATAAATGCTATTTCAGGTAGTGAACCTGAAATATAAAAGTGAAAGGTCTCATACATATTAGTATGTAAAGTAAGCATAATAAGTGATAAGCAAGATATATAGGCCATGTCAAGTATGTGAATAAATGTGATGTGAATAGTGACTTTGTTTGGTCCTTCCTGTATGGAAAAGTCCTATATATAGTAGAATAATCAGAATTGCAGTCTTGTATCATAAGATACAGTGTTTAGGTCTCAGGGGGTTTGAATACCACAATATGTACAGCCTCTCTCTGCTCCCAGAGTTTGAGATGGGATAGGAATGGGCCAGAGTGCTTGTGTTTAAGCCTGTAGCTCAGTGTCCTAGCATGCACAGGTCAGCACGGAGAAATAACCCTTTTGAAGTTGATTCCCAGAACAGAGTTGGTGCCCAACTGGTAAAAGGCAAAGAGGATTTTGTTTTGTTTTTTGTTCTGGCTCTTATTTGTGCTGGCACATATATTTGTGCTGCTCTTATGGTGGCTTCAGGGAGCTGCAACAATGATGGTCTTTTCAATCTCACATGATTTTAAACTGTCCTTTGCCCGCATTCTGGTAAGAAATGTATCCTGGTGCGGGCTTATCTGTGTTGATAATGGGCTCTGCGGCTGTAGGGAAATGTTGATACCGCACTTCAGCATCTCTCATCTTGACATTTACTCTTTAGCAGATTGAAAAGAATAATGGGTGCTCAAGGTGCTGTATTGTTGTGGATTGTCACCAGTCAGAATGTGTGATTTTAATAGGGTCTGTATGTCTCTCCTTACATGTCTTGTAGTAAATATGTATTATTTTTTTGCCTTCCTTTCTCCCCACCCCTTAATATTTTTTTCTTGCTGACTTGCTTTGACATGTTTTCCTCTTCCCTCTATCCATTTTTCACTCTTCTCACACCATCTTAGTCATTTTCTCTTTTCTTCTCAAAGTGTTCATTTACTTTTTTTCTTCCTCTTGTACATTTTTGCCTCTTTCTCTATCCTAGATGTAGACAAGCCAGGCAAAAGCGTATGGTAGACATTAAGCAATTGTAAGTGTAAATTTGAAAATCTGTGTGAGGAGAGACTGCACAAGGACTTGTGCAAATGAGAGAAATGTGGATGAGAGGGGAGAAATGCAGCTTGTGCCCCAGGTTTTACCTGTTTGTGGCCTCTCTGCCTCCTGAAGATGGTGGTAGAAAATCCACTAAATCTTCATTTGTGGGGCCACAGAGCAGATACATGGAACTGCGGATTTCTGATCCAGGATTTGTATAATCACAGTGTATATAAGGATGTGTTCTCGCTTATGAGGCACAAGAACTGTAATTTATGGGTGTTTTCTGAAGCAATGTAAAGTTTTGAAAAGGTGATTAGCACTTTCCTGAGAGCAGGCTGCAAGTAGATGCAAATAACTACGCAGTTTGTGTTCTAACTGGTAGATTTTAATTGCAGAGCCTGGCAATTTATTCCTCTAATTCTAGTTAATTGCTATATTGCTATTGCTGTGTATAGTACATACACATCTGGATTTATCTGTTGTACCCGTCGCCTAATATAGATGCATTTTAGAGTTATGTTCTGTAAACAAAAGGAGGGGGGAGCTTGTCTGGCTACACTTTTGAGTTTTCCTTATGTTGCAAGTCAAACAGGCTTCTGACAAGTCCAGGGTGAAAACAAAATTAAGGTGATGTTCTCATTGCAGTCATTGGCAATAGGCACAACTGGAAAATAGGGCAGTAATGAAATGAAATAAAATCCATAGTAAAAAACATACAGCAATAATTGATTATAACCTGGGAACATGATTCTCATTTATTTCCAGGCCTTTTTTACAAAGTGATTGAAGTGCAGAAGATATTTAGAGGCAATATAGAAGTGCTTGAAAACAAAACAAAAGAAAAAAATGCTTAAGGATCCTTTATATTGAACAATAACTTGGCTTTAGTATCAGGGTGTGGTATTTTGTATTTATATTATGCAATGCTTTGTATCATCTGTATATCAGAGTAACTTATAAAGAGAAATGCAGGGGTCTGTAGCTTGATGAGTGCACCAAGAGTTGCTGGACACCCACTAAGAAACAGATTTTACATGTGTGTAACTCACATGCCAGCAGTGGAGTTATTCTTTACAAACACTGGTTGAAGCAGGAGGAGACTCCTGTGCAACAACTGTTTTTTTTTTTTTTTTTTTCTTTATCAAGCGATACTAGTATGAACAGTATCATACACATGTGCGTTGTCAGCACTGCTCAAGAGGGCAGCTGTGACACTGTAGTCACAACCATGATGGTTGGCAACCATCAGGCTCGGTTATATTCTTCTTAGCAGAAGAATATTATATTGCGTCTGATGAGCAGTTGTACTGTGTGTATGATGAAGGTGGCTAAGGACCACCAAAAATTATATTCTCTGTCTTGCAAGATGTCTTTCAGATAGAACTCAGCCAAAGTGGAACCCTATCATTTGTACAGTTTGTCTGTCTGTACAACTTTTGGTTGTGTTCTGCAACAAGAAGTGAAGAAAAAACTGTAGCAACTTGCTAAACACTTTTTGAATGAATCCTAGAGATTTTCTTTGGAGCTTCTTGTTTATAGTACTTTAATCTCCTTTCACTGAGGTAGTTTGCTTTGGTGGGGCCTAGGGTGATGTGCCTTCCAAATGTAAGGAGAGTTTCTGCTGTTCATTTCATTTTCATATAAAGTTGATTTGAAATAAAGTAAACAGTAGACAAGCACAGGGTAGGAAGGATCATATGGAGGTGAGAATAGTCTCCTTTTACTGCTCAAAGAGTTGCTCCAAGCTGTAATTGAAGTGTGCTTAATGCCGTAGAAATTATACATAGACTTGAAGCAAGCAAAGCGATTCCCTGTACTTAAAAACTTCCTGTATTATTTTCTCTTATTTCAACTTTAAAAAACAAAAGCAAACAAACAACGTAGCTATAGAATTCAAAATTTAGCTGCTTCAGCAAAATTTCCAGAGTCACGTTTTATATCACTTTACTACTCAAATCTGGCAAATGGGACAAAAATGAACAAGCAGCTGCAGCCATATTTCTCTCCTCATCTTTTCTGTGCCAAATGGACTTGTCTGCCTTATCTTCACTTCCTTTTGATGTTATTGAGCCATTGGTTTCTGCTGCCCTCCACATGGATCAGCTCTTCAGTTCCCAGCCACTTCAAAACACCCTTGAGATGATGTTTGAAGTGCCTATAGAAAAACCCACTGTAGGTAATGAGGATCTTAGGATTTATTAAGAAGACAAAACCCGGAAAGATAGATGGCTTGAACACAGGGATGTAGCTGAGTCTTCAACTTAGAGTTGGAATCGAGTACACAACCTAAATAAACTAAAATGATGAGAATGTTGGGTTTAGTCAGAAGAGGACTGTTCCAGCAGCGTTCTGCCTTCAGCTCTATGTGAGGTAGTAACATAAGAGGAGGGAATCCCCCCACTCCCTTCCCTATTTTTTTTTTCCCCTCATTTTTTGGCACTTTGTGAAGTGCAGTGCCTGTGGGCTCATTGACTAAGTAATGATTAGAGGGATGAGAACTCTCAGAAATCACTCTACGGCTTATTTTTCATATTACCTGTCTTCCAAGTACCTACCAGACCCACTCCCATCCTTTTTTAGCTTGTGATATGAGAGAAACTCAGGGTAAGAAGAGGCCTTAAGAAATCATCTCGTCTGCTCCCGTGCCTCAAGGCAGGATAAACTACACCTGTGTCCTTGATGAATGGTGATCTCAGCTGTGCGGAGGGACCTCCAGTGACAGAGACTCAGCAATGTCCCCAGGCAATCTAGTCCAGGGCTTCACTATTTTAAGTAATGGAAAGCTTTTCCTTATATCTAGCTTGAATCTCCTTTGCTGCAGTTTAAGTCCATTATTTCTTGCCTTATCCATCCTGGACAAGGAGAATGGCTCATTCCTTTCTTTACAGCAGTCTTCAGGTACTTGAAGACTATTATCATGTCTCCCCACTGTTTGTTCTTGATAAGAAGACAGAAAGCCAAAGGGAATATGGAGGGGAAAAAAAAAAAAAAAAAAAAAAAAAAAAGATGGGTAAAAGAAAGAAAGATGGAGGAAGAACAGGTCTCAGCTCTCATAAAATTCAAGATTGTGATTAGATTCTGTGATGGTGTAAATCTATTTAGTTTGCTCACTTTAATGGCTTTTTATACCAAGTAGGAATCTGACCTCAAATATTCTTTATAGATACTAAATTTATATCATGTTTGTTTTTATCTCCCTGGAATCCTGACGATTCTTATTAATTTCTCTGGTTTGTTTTTCCTTTTGCCACATAAGGACAGATTAGAAGGAAGATAGGGAGGGAAAAAGAAGAAAAAGATACTAAGCCTGGCTTTTTTATTTCTCTATTTTTGTATGGAAAATTAATCAATTGTAATATGTGGTATAATTGGGGAAGAATGTGTCTACGCTGGGTAGATTACGCTGATTCCATAATGCTTTTACTAGTGACTTCAATTTTGTCATTGACACCATTGTAAGCTAAACCAGTGAGGAAAATATTAGAGCAAGAAAGAGAGACAGCTAGAAGCAATCCAGCTAATGGAAAGTGTACTGAGTAAAATGTACTGCGTTTGAAGTATGCTGACATCTCTTTTTTTTTTTTTTTTTTCCTTTAATCCAAACTTGTTTATCTGCTGAAGTAAACAGGAGCTAAGAAACAGGTTTTTGCCTTTCTCTTAACCTCCCCTCACCCAGCCAGCAAAAAGCAGTGATGTTAGCAGAGATGTGCAGAACGCTTGCTATGCAATGCCCCCCACCCATATCTAATCGTGTTTTTTCTCTCCCTGTGTGTGTAGGCGTGTTTTCTTCCATTTCCCTCTCCCTCCCTCCGTAGACCTGTGCTTTGCGATTTGCCATAGCTTAGTCCAACAATAAAGGTGTTAATTAGTTTGCAAGCACCTGGCTATGCAGCGGTTCTTAAGTCCGTTGCATTCCTACTATGCAGGACAAATAAGAGTATGAAATCATACTTGCTACTAGAATTCGTAATACCGCATTTTATGCAAGTGGTTTGGTGCTATTTTGGTCAAAAGAGAAGTGTAAGAATTGTCAAGAAACATATGAATATTTTTGGTGCCGTCTTAAATTTTTGACCATTTGGAAATTCTCCTTGCAACTTAATAATGATCAAAGAAATCTGCTGGAAGTGTTTCAGTTTCTTAATGTACAGCATGGCCGTTTGATCTTTCCTCATCTTCTCCCTCTGACTTTACTCTGTTGGCTTAACTTCCTTTCATTGGTCATTTGAGCATATTTTTACTTTTCTCTTAAGCCCCAGAGTTGTTGGCATTCCGCTTTTCTGCTGAACAGACGGCGCTGAAGGGAAGCAGGTCTTTCCCAGATGGGACGGTTGATGTTACCTTCATGTACATAACGTGGGGCACGGGGAAGTGCAGTTCCTGTTTATTCTGTCTGAAGAAGCCTGGGGAAGGGATTATGGGCTTGTTTCATGGCTAGGGTAGTAGTGAATATTGCATGCAGCTGGTTAAAGAGAGGGGAGCAGGGTTAGGAAGGGCCTGGCAGCGAGAGCCCCTTCCCAGGCTGCTGGCTTAATGCGCCTACTTTCGGTGTCTAAGTAGTTAAGGGTCAGCTCCAGGCTCCTTGATGTTTTGGAAAATCAAATCCCTTCCTCTGATTGAGGAAAAAAAATACCAGGAATGGCATCTTATTGCAGCAACACTAGATAAAGTATGTATTAAGGCATATAAAAAAAGGGTAACTGATGCTGTGTCTGCTCCCGGATTAAAGGCAGAAGGCAGGCTGTGAATTAGTTACTATTTATAGATACCATTTTAGAATCAGACTGTTGCAGTTAAGTCATTTTTCTGATCTTTTAGTCTTACACAAAAAGTGTCTATTTATCCCTTAGTTTTCTTCAGTCTGGGAAAAGAAGGTCTGAGCAGTTCAGTTTGTGCTGTGTTCCCAAGCCGAGCACAGCACTAACTGCAGCCGGGCTCCCTCCGTCCCGGTCCATTTGAGTACGGAGGTCCAAGTTTCTCCTCTGCCAAGATTAATGGTAGTTCTCATCAAATAGGAGCATTAAAACCTTTTAATGGGAGATGGAAAGATTTTCATTTCTGTCGGCTCCTGTGCAGTCCAGCTTGTGACTTGAGTGGTGGCTGGTGATGGGGATAATGGAGCCAGGAGAAGGGCAAAAAGGGCAGGCAGGGATCTTGGGGCTTTGCAATGGTTATTCCTAGATGGTGACACAGATGATATTCTTATTAGATTTAACTACATTTAATTAACTAAATTTAACACATGATTAGTAATTAACTAGTGAGAAATGCAGGAGGGCAGACAGGAATTGTTTCTATATTTCAGTGGAATTTTGTTTTGAAACAGATCTCCTGCGCATCGGTCTTACTGATAGTTATGTTTTTTTAATGACATCAGTAAAAATTCTGAGACCTAGCAAGTAAGAAGTTGTTAGAAAATAGTTAAATTATGTAGAATATAGTGGGGTTTCTTGTTTTGTTTGTTTTTTTGCCAAAACTTGGTGAACTGAATTGCGAAAGAGATAGTCAACGTGGTTCTGTGCTAGCTCCAAAAGACTTCTGGTGACGAACCATGGTGTTGTCAGGTGCAGAGCTTTGTGACCACCTGCAAGAAAGTAAGTGATATATCCCAGAAAAAAAACACCAAGAAATAATGCAGTAAAGTACAGCACATAGAAGTTTTTTATATTTTTCATTTATGTAATCATTTCTTCTCCTCTCAGCAAATGCCTGAAAGTTGTTCAGTATGGGGGAGGAGAACATCCAGCTGCAGCCTGTTGAGGGGTAATGAGTGGCCTCATTTCCCCCAGGTGGGATGTTGTGGCTCCTTAGAGGAGGTTGTGTGAAGAGGGGAACCTGGGCAAAACAGAGGATTGTAGGGAGGAGGTATTGAAACTGAAGGTGAAAAGATGCTTGGGAGATGGCTGAGTGATAAGACTTGGTTAATTAACATGGAAAGTTAAAGAAAGGTTTAGAGTTTTTTCTGTCTTTCAGAAAAGAAGAAATTTTATTGTTGGTAGCAAATGGGAGAGTTGTCTTTTCTGACATTTGAAAAGAGGTCTGAGATTCGGCTTTTTAGTTTTCTGATCTTTGAGAATAATCTTGAACTAATACTTTGAAAGAGATAGTTTTAGCAGAAAGGACTGGAAATGACAAAAGGACTGTTAGGCCAAACCTGGTCATTTGTAGTGGTTGAGTACTGGTTTAAGTTGGAAGGTTTGGTGTTGAGGCAGGGCTCTTGCTGCACCTTTACGTATTAGCTCTATTTTCTTGCTCTCCCTTCTTGATACATAGAAGGAAGAGGGGTGGAGGTTGGGGAAAGAATTCATTTGCTTCAGTCTATGCCATCAAAACTAGAAATAAAGTAATAAGGTTAAAAGGAGTAGAGGCCGCACGCAGGAGGCTAAGATGCATTAGGAGTGGTAAAATGCAGGTTGATGGTTTCCGATTCTACTTAGACTGAAATAGCTTCAGACTGCTTGAAAATATGGATTATCATATGTCACAAAATAACTTTTAGTGGAAAAGAGGAGAACAACCTCTTCTTTCATCTTCATTTCTGCTCTCTGTGAACAAAATGAGTTACGAGTTAATCTCTGCGAAAGAGGTGGTTTTGCTGTGTATAAAAGGAAACTTGTGTGTGAAACAACTTGGCATTGGATGAAAATCTTCTGCTTTTGGTGTCTCCAGTTTGGCTGCTGGAGGTGGTTTGCCTCTCCGGTGCCCTAACTCCTAAGCAACCCTGAGGACTGTGGCTCAACTTCTGCAGGTCGCACAGCTGCTTCTTTTTAAGGGCTTAGCTTGATATTTTTGTTTTGTTAAGAGCTTAGCTTGGTATTTATGTTTTTTTAAGAACTGATGATAATTTTGGTTACTTGTAATAATTTGATTCTTTCTTTCACCTGTGTAAACTGTTGAGTCCGAGAAGGTCTCACAGTTTTGTCATAGCTCTGCTTACGGTGAGATCGCAGTTGTCAGCGGCTGCCAGAGTATTTTCTGCTGGGCTACTTATAAGCACTGAATAACGCATGGTAGTGGAAAGGGTGACAAACTTGGAGGGGACCCCAAAATATTTGTTAGAGGAATAAATGTGATAGTAAAAGATTCTAAGAAGCTACTTAGTGCTGCGCATTACTGCTTCATCACTTCATTATTTTACTGTTTCATTTCTATTTACATACCCCGTTGATTCTTTTGCATCTGGGTTTTGCACAGTTCTTTCAATAATGTACGGTTCAGTGGCTATAATTACAGGATTGTTAAAGTTCACATTTCACTATTCATCTTGTTATCTCCAGTAATGGAAGGTTGGAATAAATGCACATAATTACATGGTTGGTCCTAAATTATTTTTGTATTGCTCTCACTAGGACATACTCGAAAAGCAAAATTTATTTTCAGTATAGCTGTGCTGGGGTCTTTCTGGCAGAACGAAAACAGGAGCTGCCTCAGAACCCATCTGCTTTGGTGCTCTGGAGTCTCTGCCTCCCTGCTGCTGAAAGCCATTAGTTGCACATTAGGCTCTGCACAAGTGTGACAGAGGGTGCTCTTTTCTACCCTTATGCTTTGGTAGAGCTAAGGGGTGTGCGAAGGAGCTAGCGCTCCTGGCCCACGGGCATGTCATGATCCACATCACTTCTTGGAACTACAGGGTATAGTTTGCTGACCGCCCAGGACCCGTGAGCTATGTAGGGGAGCTAGGAACAGGTTAGTCCAAAACGCAGGATTTCTGTCCTACTGGCTAAATCCACGCCCCTTCCAAGCTCCCGTTCTTTCTTCTCCTGCCTAGCTTTAAGAAACTCGAGCATAAGCCGGAGGAGTTTTACTTCATGACTTTCTCCTATGTTGCAGCAAAAGAAAACTAGAACGGGTGAATTAAACAGTTGAAATGCCTATTTAGGGATTTCGAAGCAAAGTTTTTTGTATCTCATGTTAATCCTGGTGTCTGCAGGGATAGCTTACCTGAAAATGACAGCTGTGTCTGTAAATGTCAGAAATGAATTGGGTCTAATACTTCCTGCACTGAAGTGGGGGAGAGAAGGGGAACAGCGCCAGCAGTGTCCTGAGGTCAAAATGCTGAGACTGAAGAAAATGTGAACAAAGGAAACTTATAAATTTAAATAAATTCCATGCAGACTTCTCTTGTCTGTGTGCCTGTACCTTATTGTGTAGCCTCTCTAGTTTTTAAACTTGTGCTCACTGCTCAGGGTCAGGTAAAGAGCTTCTGTGCAGATGCCTTGGGGTTTCTTGTAGTTGCTCTTTAAGTGGGAGAATAGAACAAAGAAGGGAATAGAAATAAAACTGCTCTTTTATTAGGTCCTTTTAGCTTTAAAGTTGCTCCATAAAATTACTTTCTGTTCTGGAGAAATGATGTAGAAAGGCTCCTCTAACTTCCAATATCAACTTAGCTCTACAGGAAGATATAGAAAAGCTTGGATTCAAATCTTTGCTGAGATATTTAAGATATTGTAATCTGTGGTCAAGGCAAAGGGGACAGTCTTCTCCCCTCCCCCCTGCCCCTTTTTCTCCTTTCTTCTCCGTGATAAAATGTTCAATAGGAATATATAATAATATTTCCTGATGTGCTTATAGCTTCCCTAATATCTACTGTGGGCATAGAAAGATTATGGCTCCTGGACTGAGTAGAACATAGAGCCACTCTACTAGCTAATAACGATAGCCCCCCTGAAACCGTGAGATGTTACTTGCTTGAAAGCGATGCTCAGCAAAAATAAGGTACCCAGCCTTGTTTTAAAGTAACTGATAATGTGTTGGAGTATCGCGTTTATGCAAGGAAGAACTTTTAAGATGCCTTTCAAGAAGGAACGTGCTCTGACTACAGGAAGAAAACACTTTTTTTGTTGTTGTTCTTTTACACTGTTCAGTATTCAATGTTTTTTATCGGCTTGTGAATACTTAATGAGCAACTAAATGGGCAGAGACTAATAGATGGTATTCAGAGAAGAATTAAGAATATTCAGAGATAATTTGTAATCAGAAAGGGTCTTCCATATATTCAATAAGAAAACAGAAATAGTATCTCCTGAGTGGTAGCAATAATGCAAACTGAATGCTTGCAGAAACCAGTCTGAAAGCAGACCCCAGGCTAAATCTGTGCAGACTATGTAGCATGGAAGTGATGTACAGATTGGTAGAACTTCCAGCTCTTCAAACCTGTGGGATTTGTTTTGTCTTCCTTTTCTTTACCTCCCACCCCAAGTCTTTCTACTAACGGAATAGACAAGTCTGTCTATCCTGGGAAGGTAGAGGATAGGAGGAAAAAAAATCTGAAATTTGCATGGCTTGCATGCCGTATAAGGTCTACAAGTAGCTTACAGTTGCCTTAGTATTTAAAACAGGGGCTGTATAGAAGGGGTCCTTGTGTCAGCTGTGGGCAGCCAGTCAAATCTCAGTAGCGAGAGAGGGCTCCTTCCCCTCCCGAGGCCGGCGGGATAGCTGGATGCGGCTCCTCGCCGAGGGCTCGGTTAAAGACAAGGCTCTGTCCCACGCGTGCCCGCTGCGCCACCCAGAGCTGGGGCTTCTTGTTGGCCCGAGGCCTGCGGGCCGCGTGTTCCCGACGGGAAGCGGTCCCTGCGGAGAGGGGTGACGAGGAGGAGGAACGCTTGTGCTTGCTGTGCCGCGGAGCAGGTGAATATCCGGGTTCTCTCACCTGGTAGCGTGAGTGTCAGCCTCAAGGGAGAGACTCTCTTCCTCCCCCACAGTGTGTCTATTCTCTTCTAAATGTGCCAGAGCAGGGCAAGAGGAGTTTGTCACACTTAATCTAGAGTGGATCTGAATGGATGCAGACTGTCCCTGCTGAGCTCCACAGAGGACTTCAAGTGAATGTGCTAAATATCCACTGCATTGCACAGACCTACACGTAGCCTGGCTTTGGACTGGTGGGTTGGACCATCTCAATTTAGAGCAACTTTCTGGTGCATAGTGAGGAAGTATATTTTCATTAAAATACATGATATTTTAGTAAAAGGAGAAAGGAACGTCAAAAAGAAACACTTCACTGAGGTAATTAAACCACATAGCATGCGATATCTAATTATTGCTTTTCTAGGGTAGTACTCAAGTTCCTGTTTTAATGGTGAAGCAACTGCTAGGGCCGCCTCCTGCAGCAGCTGCTCCCTAGCAGCTCAGGATGGGCAGAAACCCAAGCGCTGCAGCCTGTTGTGCAGTACGGTAAAGGCTGACCTGGATACTGTGTTACAGCCTGTTCTCACTGCTCTTCGTGGCTTTGCTAATAAAACAACAGCAATAAAACTAGTACACAGAGCTGCATGCCATCTTTCTGCTGTTGCGCATACTTCCTCTCTCCTCGACGACAGCAGCTGTTACACCCAAGCACCCCAAGCTAGTCGTAGGTCGAGGATGGCAAACGGCGGAGACAGGCTTCTCTCTGCCTTGTGTATGCTTCCCTGCGCGCGCGCTCCTTCGTGTGTGTGGTTTGGGTTGTTTTGTTTTGTCCTTGTTTTCCCTTGTTTAAGAAACAGGAATGCCTCCCAAAAGTGAGAAAATGGTGCTTAGGGCAAATGTCTTTCAGGTCCATCCCTCCTTCCAGAAGGCATCAAAGGAGTGCTCGTGTCCAGATATCCTGGGGAGAGTAGTTTCTGTTCTAGGCTTTGGTCACCAGGCTTAGCTGGCACATGCCACAAACCTGTCCCACCTCAGCAGGCTGACCAAGTGGAATATTCAGCTTGGTTACTTTGTGTTCCTTTTTAATGTCCCTGGAGTGTTTTCAGAGCTCTAAAAAAAACTCGGTGAGGATGCCCATGCTGCTCCAAGTGATACATTTGATTTGCATAGATGTGCCTCACCTGGTTACCTTCGCTATTGACAGCAGTGCAGTTCTGATAGCAAGGAGCTCTCAAGATTTTAGTCCAGCCTTTTATAAGCTTTGACATCTAGGTTGTGAAACTAGGTTAAATTTGGCATAATTGATAGGGCTTCCCTGTTGTGTGGGGGTGTGCTTGTTTCTTTTTAAGATAAGTGCACCATTGATGCACAACAGAAGAGGATGCGTTTCTGCAAGAAGCGTGTTGGTATTGGAGCTGGTTATAGACAGCTGCCCAGATGCTGCCCTAGCTGAACTGCTACCCAGCTGAAGTGAAGCAAGTTTATATGTAGGCATAGAATAATCATCTTTGCCACTTTGACCTTCCAGGTGGTGGTGGGGACATGGGAAAGGAAAAAGATGCAAATGAAAGGTGAAGGGGTAGTTGTGGCTGACAGGGCATTGCATAACCTAACTCCTCCTCACTGTGTGGAGAGCTGGTTGTGTTGGAGAAGGTAAAGCAGGACAGAAGTTGCATGATGTAAGGAAATCAACTGCTTTGCAGTCTGGGAGTGAATAAATGCAATTAGCTATTGTACGCATTTGCATGTGGTGTGTGGATTCAGGGTCTTTCATGCATTGAATGAATCACTCATTGCTAGCAGGTATTACAGCATGCATCCTCCTGGGGCATCAGAATTTGTATGTATTTGTCTACATTAGTGTGACAACTGCTATAACAGCAGCCCAGGTGCACATCTGAGTACCAGCCTATGCACTGGATGAATTTTGCTCAAATTTGAAAGGCTTCTCCTGTAGCGCTTGAATAAACCCTGTAGCGTTTCAAAATGCTCAACTATTAAGTTTAACTCCTGTGGTTTGCAGTGTCATATTTAAAAATGTCACAGATGTCAGCTTTTGGCATCAATTGTTTTCTTTTCCAAATCAATGGAGTTTAGTGCCTGCAAAAATGAAATGCTAGTGAAACTTGTTTTGGAAGTTGTCTTGTGGGGTGGATGTCTGTCATCTGTCTCCTTCTCCCCATCACCCTCATCTTGTTCCGGGTAGCCAAGTGTGCCTCTGTGTGAAGCACCCCCTGCGCACACATGGCTCCATGTGCTTGCCTTGGCTGAAAGCCTCTGTGCTTGTGCTTGACAACCCTCATGGTTCTGCACGGAGTCCTTTGTGCTCACTTGGTCTAGATTTGAGGCGGCCTCCTTCGGCCCTTCCTATAGGGGCTGTCTAGATGACACTGTAGGGGTTTGCTGCAGTTCTGGCCTGGAGCAACCTGACGGCTGAGCTCCCCGTGTCCAAATCTGCTCCTTGCTTCAAGCTGATTCTGGCTCATTCTGCAGAGGTTCCTGGTGCTTCTTTTACATAATTGCAGCTGCTCATAGCTATGATTTCATTAGTGCATCTTTGTCTTCATTATAGTAAGCTGCATCCTAATCTTATGAGGCAGACCAAAGCGTTGAGGGACTTTATTGTTCTGGGGAGATGGGGGAGAAGGGTACGGTTGCTATTTCATTTTAACCTATGAACTGAATTCAAAACATGATGTTAAAGGCAAGGATCTCTTCAATGTTACCCCTCCCTATTTTATCATCAAGCTGGAGACCTCACACAATGTTACAAAACAAATTGCAGGCAAAGTTTTTATTTTATTTAAGACCATCTGTTTTCCTGCTTAGATTTCATGATTGCCGGATTCTCACTGCTGTGCCTGTATAAGGGTTATAGACATTGCCAAAGATGTATTGGCTTAATTAAGGCTTTGAAATTCATTTCCAAAGGTACCAGTGTGAGGCTGCTCCTTAATACTGAGCACTATTCTGGCTGCTGCTCTGTGTTGAAGGTGAAGAAGCAAGAACTATGCAAACTTTTCTATTTAAGAGAGCACAAATTTGGTTTGAGCAGTTCAATATTACTCGTTTCAATGTATTTCTAGCATGTTTCCCTGAACCTTTTCCATCACTTATTACATATGGAAAATACTGGGTTATCCTTTAGTGTAGAACTATCTAGAGATGCTCAATTAGAGGGTTATTCTTCTACAGTATTTGTATGTGTTGCAGGGTTTTTGTTAGTGTTGTACAAGGTACTGTGATCAAAAGCACCACTGAAATGGCTGGAGGTGCCCTGTGCAAAGCATGCAAGTGTGTAAAGATGCAGCCTATAGTGTGCCCTGGGAGGGTTTATTAGCTAGGGCCTTCTGCCTATCTCCTGTTTAGGCGCTTCATTGCAGGGACACTGGCACGCAGCTTGTGCCAGTGCCGGATAGCGAAGGAGCAGGGAAGCGAAGCTGACCCGTGGCAGCCGCCTCGGTGCGCTAGGAGTGAGTTCAGGCTGGAGGAGATCTGGGACAGTCTGGTGTGTTAAACGACCTGACGCTCTTTGGTCTGTCGGGGTAACGCACAATGTGAGGATTGTTCTCACCTGCAGTTTATTAAAGGTTTCTTTATTCAGGACTGATTCTTTGCACAAATGAGTGCCTGAGCAGCTGCACGCGTTGCTTGTGTCGCTACCTTATCCGAGCTTTTAACAGGCTCGTATGTGATGAGGAAGGAAAACCATTAATCGTCTGCCTTGGCATGTCATGTCGCACAGCTTGGCACAAGATCATCACAGACTGTGCATCTGAAGTATTTCCCTGGTGCAAAGCACTGACACAAATAAGTCAATCACTGGCAGCGCAGGGTCCATCTAGGTTTCAGAGCATCCTCGACTGTGAAAGCCTGCAAGCTCAGCAGGGAGCTTAAATGGAGATTTCAAATGGCTGCAGCCTGTCCCTTGTGGGTACTGAGCCACTAAATGTAACCATGCACAATTTGATGCAATCGGTGCTCTCAAGCTTGAGAGGGGTACAGGGTGTGCAGGCAAGAAGTACGGGTGGTTAGTGTTGAAGGATGGAAAAAGGAGGAAAGAAAAGTGTTAGAAAAATGGTGTGAGGGCAGCCAAGTTGTGAGGTCCCCGAGAATACTTATGGACTGGAAAACTGGGCAAAAATGTCAAGGGGGATGAGGTGTGTGAATCTTGGGATTAGGCAGGCATGTGGAAAAAAGGATTAAACACAGGAGATGATAATATTGCAAAAAGCATTAAGATCTGGGCTTGTGCGTGTTTGTTTTCTTTTGCATTAGACCCTACCGGGAATAGGAGGGTTTGTTCCTTTAGTATAAGAAAGATGCTGAAAGGTCGTGTGGATACAGAGTAGCTCTGCCCTCAAACTGAGGCCCTTCAGCAAGGGGGTAGGGATAAAACTAGACAGGCTGTGCTTCAAGCAAGAGGTGTGTAGCCCACAGAGGAGAAAAGGATGGTTCAGCCCTGCTCTAGTAGCTTCCACTTCGTATTTTTTAATTAGATAGTATTTGTAAATCTGTTTTTTAATTAGATGACGTTTGTAAACTTGAAGTGTCCTGTAAATGCAAAGCATTGTTAGAAGTACTAAGATAGACCATAAAACTTAGTACAGAGAAAAGTGAGGCATGCACATTCAGCTACATAAGCAAAGCAGTTCCTAACAGCCGTTGATTTAACTTAGAGAGCAGAACCTGCAGTAGTCACTCTGAAGTAGATGTGATCTAAAGGAACTTAAAAATTGTGTGATATTTGTCTTGGAGACAGCTGTAGCTCAGCAGGGGAGAAATGGTATATTGAGTCAGTGAGTGTGCAGGGACATTGAAATCGGCTGTTATTTACCTGGTAATGAATAATTATCATGAACCAGTGGAATTTTCTAGGGAAAGTTTTATCATAGGCTTTAAAGAATCAAAGATGTGAACATTGTGTTTAGGAATGCTGTGATCTGACCTGAGGTGCCTGGCAGGCCTGTGCTCTGAAGAGTCTATTTTGAATGTCAACATATGGTCCCAGCAGCACGCGCGCGTCGTGCGGCCCGGCCGCGCCAGCGCAGCGGTGTGTGCAGGAGCCGCCTCTCGGAGCCGCGCCGGCGAGGGCCGGGAGCCGACGTCCTGCGGAGCGGCCGTGCTGGAAGGCAGCGGGCTTGCTCGGTGCCCCCTTCTTGCGCGGGCTCGACAGCGTAAGCTCTGTGTTACCCACCCCGATACATTTCCAGCTAACATGGACTCTTTCCTGTATTCCTGACTAAATACTACATGAAGCACGCAAGGAATAAAGTATCAGGGGAAATGTTTCTTGTAAAACTGTTAGCGGGCAATGCTGCAACAGGAGAATTGGTCCTTATTTTAGCTGTCTTGTCCGAGAGCATCGTTGAGGTTCCACCTGCAATGACAAATGTGTGCTTTCTCTGGACCATTACTCAGCTCTTGTTATAGGAGTATGCTGAAGCAGATAGTTTCCTAGGTTAATGACGGGATGTATATAAAAACAGCATTTACTTCTGTTTGCTTTGACTTTGTTGCATCTTTATAATAAGAAATATCTAATTTCCAAAATACTCAGTGCTTCATTATTTGATATATTTCTGCGTTCAAAAACGGACTAGCACCAGAAATGTCCAACTTCAAGTTCAGTGTTTGCTCCCAATTTGAGAAATAATTCATTCCGAGTGTTGGGAAAGGATATGGCGCAGGTGGGAAAGCAGTTAGGAGGCGGCTGTTTATCCGTGTGACGCGGGTAGGCGCTGCTCGGGCTGCCGCGTGCTCCCGTGCTGCTCGTTCCGCGCTTACCCCGGCCGCTGGTCTGCGCAGGGCTGGGCGTCGGGAAGCTCCTCGCTGAAGAAGTGCAAATGGAAGTGAAGGTCCTTGTGCAGCAAAACGCTGTTCTCGGGATTTGGACTGAGATCCGTAAGGAAAGTTTTGCAGATTTATTTGCCTTCCAATTTTTAAAAATGGTTGTATTCCACCATACAGTCTTTACCTTGGTGGGTTTTGCATTGCAGTGGTGTTTTTTTCTTATTGGTGGTAAGGTTTGTTTTTTTTTTTTATGTGTGTCCTTCCCCTTGCTCCCCTTCCAAGTTTATGTGAATGACTTTTGAAAATACTAGCTGGACCTCAGGTCATCTCTAACATGCCATCCTTTAGCAGTGCTGGCCTAGATTAGGGGTGATTTCCAAGATAAGCAGGTGGAAGCCCTTACAAGTACTGTTAGCTGCTCAGGGAGGTTTTTCAGCTGGGTGTTACCAGTGGAACATTAAAGTTTATTTGCACATAGCAGAACTGGGCTCCTGAGCACCTGCAGTCTGTGCGTGGGAGCTGCTGGAATGGAGTCAGCTTATGGGAGAAGGACTCTTCTCAGCAAGTGATGGATGAGGCGCGAGATTTTGGCTAGGAAACCTGTCACACATCTGGTGAGGTGTGCTTTTGGTTTTGTTTTTCTTTCATTTAGCATAGGTACGTGTTACTGCCACAGCTGTAGGCTGCACTGTTACTGTCTCTGGTATGCCTGAAGGATCTAAAATTACTTTGCGATCTGCACTATATTATTAGTTTTTTTATTTTTTATTTTTTTAGCCACTCACTGAAATACAGCAACATCTAAGGAAGTAGTTAGCTGCTTTTTAGTGAGGCATGGTAGCAATTAAATTTTCCAATTAAAAATGAACCCAACTGTGACATTTTTGTGCTTCTGATGACAAACATACAGGTGTTTCTCTGCAACATACACCAGCTTTTAGGGAAGGCTGCTGCAAGCCGCTGTCCTGGGGCACATGCTGCCATTGGAATTCAGGTAGGACATAACGTGCTGTCTCTCTCTGACCATAACCATCCCTAAGTGAACAGAGCCAGAAAAAAGTGACTCTTTGAATCACAGTCTGAACTGGCCCGTCTGCCTTGTCACACAACTGGCAGTGCGGAGACTGGGAGGTGACAGAATGGCCCAGCTGGCAGTGAGAGCACAACAGTCCTATTTGAACTTAGCTTGTGCTCTTGGAGAACTTCAACTTGAGGTTTCCTTATTAGGACTTGACCTGGTAAGAAGCACTTTGTTGATAGCAATGAGCGGAAGCTTTTCTAAAAGGCAAGGGCCCCAGGTTAATCTACCGTCAGCCCTATAAAGCACTTTGTCGCTGTGAAAACTGTTGCTAGCTTGTCCTATGGCTGTCCTGAAGTCAGCTCTGACCTAGTCAGTCACTTACCATGAGGGACAAAGCTGCTGTCAACACAGCTGACATTATGTTGTCGCTATGGGAAAATATTTCATTGTCCCACACAGTTTTGGGGAATATTTTTAGAGGCATTGCTTTCAAGTGCTGGTTTAAAAAGGGGGTTGAAAGTGCATATGTTGGTAACTTAAAAAAAAAAAAAAAATCCTGTGTGTACAGCCATACTTGAACCTCTCATGGGAAGTGAATGTAGAATTGAGCTTCGTTGTCCTCATAAGCTTTGTTGTCTGAAATATTTTTTGGTCTGGTTAAAACCAGGCAATCTTTGCAACATTTAGATGGAAAATTCTTGCCTACAACAGCTGAGTTCTCAGCTGGCTCCCTGAAAACAAAGCTGTAGGAGTGCAGTCAAATTCATTTGTGAATGTAATCTGGAGAAGTTTTTGCTTAAATAGTTAATGTTCAGGTGAGTCAGTGTCTTGAGATTTGGAGATGCATTTGAACAGCTTCTGTTCTCTTTAATAAGATGAGGGATGTTTTAAATTGAGCTTTGGCTCACAGAGGGAATGAGGCTATTAGTAGGAATTAGCCAGTGGATTAATGCATATGCCGTGAAGTATCTGGTCCTGACCACTGTTGAAAGTGGAACACAAGAGTAGATGGAGTGTGGATCTGACGTGCAGAACTGCTTCTCCTTGTGTCAATTAAAAACTATTGTTGAAGCTTATTTTGGTACCAGGGCAATGGCAGCTCTAATAACACCTAGCAGAGACCTCATCTGTTTTATATGCGTTAGAACAAGCATGATCCTTGTGCCGGGGAACTGGAAGTCCAACTATAAATCAAGAAACAGATCAGCCAATTAAACTCTAGGGAGGGGAAAGATCAAGGTAAACTGGGCTCCAAATGACTACTCTGCCCAGTTTGGGATGCATGAGAGAGAAGCCTGCCTTGTTCTTTATTTCCATGAATGATGCTGAATTTCCTGTACTGGCTTGTATAAAGTGTGTGATAAGGCACTTAAAATGGTTCTATTTCAGTAAGGAAATACTGATAATGCAAAGGTGATAGTAAGTATTTCTTCATTCAGCTGCTGAAATTGCACTGCATAAGCAGGTAGGTGATGCTGACACTTTTCTACATAATCTGAGCAAGAAGTTCCAGAAGCTATTTCAAGGCATTTGTGATGGTAGTCAAGAAAAATAACTGAACTTCCCAGTAGGTTTTCTTAACTGAACTTACAGATTTCTTGGTATTTGCTTACCCTTCTTTCTGAAGTATGTCATATTTTATTAACCTTGAAATCAGTCTTCTCAGTGTATATTAAATACAAGTTAAGAGGCTTGTTTCAAGCTATATAACTTGAAGGATGGAGGTGAATTATAAAATGGTGCCTTTAAATCAAAAAGGTATCTGGAAGGTCTTGTTTACATTAGTAATGAAAGCGGTTTAACATAAACCAACTATAGTAGGAAGACCTAGTGGAAAACATTGCCCAAGTGAGGCTTCCCTAGGGAAAGTTTGCTTCCAGTTCACACGGATTTCTCTTGCTGTACTTCCTTGCTTTCAGCTGCTCTGCGAAGGCTGCTGCTAAGAGAGCTGGTTTCGGACCTGCAAGAGTAGCAGGTAGTTCAAAGCCTCGCCTTCCAAACACTGGCATGTTTTGGAAATTTAGACTGCAGTTTAAATCTAAGGATTGTTGAGTTGACTGAATTGCAGCTCTCAATGCTGCTATCTCAGCTGCTGCTTTAGCTGACAATTCTCTGTCTATAGCAAACTCCGAAGATCGTTCATAGTTGGGTCGGCAAGCTATTGCTGTAAACTGTTAGCTTTCAAATTATATGGACTTAGAGATGTTGATGGTGTTCATGATTTAGAGGACCTTCCTCCTTCTTGTCCTGAAGCAGAAATAGCAGGCACGATGTTGTCTTTTCATGCAGAAGTGCTTTTTTTGTATGTTTTTGTTTAAACCATCCTGGATGTGTGATCACATATGGGTGCCGCAGTGTCGTGCGCCACTGAAGTCAGCCGGAAAGTTGCTATGTTGCAGGTGTCTGTCAGGAGAAGGCTGCTGAGAATTGCTGCTTCCCCACTGTCCCCAAGTGTTTAGGAGCTCCCATTTGCTGTCTTGATGCAGGGACTTGGAGGAAGCGGATTCTTCCTACTGCTTTAGCTCCTGTGCCCATAGTTATTCCCCTTTCCCTTGGCACAAGAGAGAGCAGTCAGCGCCGTTTTTGTTCGCTCCCTTGAAATGGAGGGCACAGACTCGTGCTTCTTCCCTTGTTATAAATGTTTAACAACACAAAATGAGGCTGAACAAAAAATAGATGAGTAAAGTCATAGGAGAAAAAAAAAGTTCAATGGTTTTCTCAATGACTGGAATTTAATTATTTGTAGGATGTGCTGTGTGACTCAGGGAAGCAGCAGCAGCTGATGGATGACCTTGTAATACATTCTGGATCCTCAGAACTCTATTTAGAAAGAATTGTAGAATATGAGTGAGAAGAAAAGGGAGTGCATAAAAGAGCAGGGGAGAAGAAATGAGAGCAGGAAGCAAGAGGAAGCAGGGGAAAGAAGATGAGAGGGGCAGCAGGAAGACGGCTGGGTTGTAGAAATAACTAGGAAGTGCTGATCGGCTGTAAAAGGCTTGTTTTGAGACTGAACGTGTGAGCAGGGGAGGCTGGGGAAAGAGAAAGAAAATGGAAATGGAAGAGGCAGGGTGAGAGGAGAGGTTATTTTGGTTGTTTCTGGTTTGTTCAGGCACCAGACCAGCAAAGTCTGTGTAGTTTCCCGAGGCCTCCCAGCGCAGGAGGGATGCGAGGAGCGTGGCTCTCGCGGCGCCTGCGCGCCGGCTGTGCCGAGGCAGGGCAAATTCAAGCTGCGGGAGGCAGCAAGGGGGCAGAAGCGGAGCGGGGCTCCGGGAGGCCGAATCCGTGCAAGGCAGCAGCTCTCAGCTGTGTCCCCGGGGGTCTCTCCGATGTCTCTGAGAAGGGGAGGATGGCGGGACGTTGTCATGGGAACGGGAGGCCTGGAGGATTGACTCGAGTAGCAACAGGCCAGCGAGGCAGCCTAAGTAGGATTTATAGCACATTATGGTGTGAAAAACGGGAGAAAATTACTGTAAAGGCAGGAATTATAGCACAACAGAACATATCAGCTCTGAGATCCATCTTGCTAATTAAAACAGCATACTCTGTGGTGGAGCACACGATAAGCCTGTTAGCCTAAATGGGAAGATGTTATCGATACTTCATTATAAAGTTTATTGTCTTTAAAGTAACCCTGGAGGAGGGGAAGGGCTGTGCGGAACCTGACTAAGCAGTGCTGCCCTCTGTGCGCTCTGTGGACTCAATAAACACCTGTTTATTGTCAGGTCTTCAGTCTCTGGAATCTGCTTGTTTCTTAAGATTTTTCATCTGCAAGTTGGTTTGCATGTGTTCGTGGGCTAACTAAGGAGCTGTGAGGGGAAAAAAAGAAAAGGTTTGTAGATAGAGGGGCTGGGCTAAATGAGAGGATCTTTCTCATTGAAGTCACTGGCTTTGTCCCTGGGGAGTGTGCGTGTGGCTTTTTTGTTTTTAGTAAAATTGTGCAAAAGTAAAGTGGAATGCTTCTTCGCCACCCAAAAACAAAACAAACAAACAAAACCCCTAAAACTCCAGTCCAGTAACCTGCCTGGTGGGACTTGCAGGGGGAGCTGAGGCATTTACCCAAATAAAGGACTGATTCAAGGCGGTGACGGGAATCAATGCCAAGGCTGCAAATTAGCCACAACTACTTCGGAACATGAAGGCAGTGTCTGTCTGGTCATTAGCAGAATTCTCCTTCTTTCTTAAAATTATAGCATCTCCTCTGTCCTCTTTTTCAGCTCTGTCCTTATAATAATCAAACAACCGCTGTTTGAGCTTTGGCTGCAGGTAGTCCTAATTGGCTTGATGATTTCTGTGGAGTCGCACACATGTAGCAAGACTGAGGGAGCACTGCTGTGAATCTGGCAGCTGGTGCCGCCTAATCCATGTAGTAGATAACAATGCGCTGCATAGGAGATGAGCACCCCTAGGACACTTCTATTCAATGAAGTACTTGGTATTCTTGAATATCAAAATACTGTTTAAGGGAGGGAGGGGAAAACACTGGGGCTCAGTTGTTGAAGCATTGACTAGTGTTGCAAGCGCTTTCGTATTACAGAATCCCAGTGAGTGTGGCTTATGATACTGGCTTTTAAGTGTTTTAGCACAGTACAGTGTTGCAGCAATGTTTAAAAATAACCCGAAGAGCTCACACTTTATGAGCTTTGAATCCTTTACTGTGCTGAGTCTATATGTCATTTCTTGCTCCTTACAGTTTTCTTTACATCTTTGTGCACAATGTTTCCCTTGGAGGAAGGCTGTGAAAGGATTGGTACAGGCAAACTGAGCATCCCTAATGATGGAAGTGACAAAATTGTCATAGTGACTCATAGGCAAGAAATGTAGCGGGCTATGCAGGCCTAGTATCCAGCAGTCCCAGCCCTCCTGGCTGTTCCCTCTCTGCTGGGAAGAGATGATGTGCAGGAAAACAGCCATTTCTGAGGGGTGACGTGCAGCAGGTGGGAGGTTAAAAGCTGCTTGTTCTCTCCTTCGTCTCCTCTTCCCAGCTCTGAGGTGCTGTGTGACTTTTGGAGGCTATTAAGAAGTTTTGGTGGCTCTGCCCTTCCTCCCCAGCACCTTAGGTAACGCTCCCCAGCTCCAGGGCTGCTTTAAGCAGCAGCAGTGGACTTCAGTTGTCTGCTTTGAGATCCCGAGCAGCTAATGCATTGGGATACTACTCCTGATTAATTTCCCATAGTAATTATGATAACATTCATCATCTAACTTAACAATCTGCGGTAAGTACAGTAGAAGTTGTAAAATTTTACAAGAATTTCAAGAGGTCTTGGCTATTCAGAAATCCGTGGGTGCAGTTGAAACATGACATGCATGCAGAACATCTGAACCTGAACTTAAAGCTTATATTTTTTTTATTAAAAAAAAGGAAAAAAAAATCAGCTCATAGATTATGATCAAATCCAAGCGAAGTTGCAGATGGCCTGCAGAGCAATGACTTGCCCTGCTCATGCTTGCCGTGAGTGTCCATTACCACACACGAAAGGACCGTGAACTTGATGACCCCTGCAGGTAAAATGGTTGTTCCGTCTTGTTACTGATTTCACAATTTCTTTTGAAGTCACTAGCCAGTTTTAATTTCATCCTCGAGATGCTGTTTCTCTTGCCAGCTGCAGGGGTAGAAATGCATTCCCTAATGAAGTTTGAAGTGCCCTTGATCATTGTTTAAACAATTGCAGCTTGTGGCTCCTGGGGAACGTGCTGTGTAAACCTTTGTTACCACATGGATTTTTCTACCTGCGCTTTCTGCCAATAATGCAGCAGTACACTTTCTGTCTCTTTCTGCTTTCTCTAATAGAGTATTTTTCTTAACTGCAAGCTCACGTGTGATCTAAAAATACTCCACTGTATGAAGCCAGCCTGAAATCTTGGGAGCTGTGATTGCTTGGGCAGGCCTTGTGCGCTGAACAAATGTGTGCTTTCTTACACTACTGCTCACTGAGACACAGAGCTTTCTGCAGAAATATGTCCTTCCAGCCAGGCAATCTACTTACTGGTGTGGGAGCTGGGAGGACGGTCCTTCCAGGTCAACTTCTTAAGGGGCCAGAAGGGAGAGAGATGGTACCGTGTTGGCCAGGTTCAAGTAGGGGGAACAACAGCCGGTGAACAGAAACAGGAAAGCAGAAACTAGCCATTGAACTTAGGCATTCCTGTTCTAGATGAATTCCTCGTGGCATCTGATAAGTCAGTGTTTCTCTAACTTAAATAAATAAAGGGGTGGTCGTGAAGCAGGCAGGACATCAAGCACTTTAGGAGGAGGGAGAATATCCAGGAGGAGCCGAGTCTTCTACTACTCTTCTAAGCTTCTGGGAAATAGAGAGGGCAGTAAGGTGAATAGTAAGCCTGTATAGAAACAAGTCTGTGTACAGCATTATAACCCAGTGTTTGTAACTGATATTTCCCTCTCATGATAAAACATGGATGAGAGGGGTGGTAGTCACCCCCTGGATCTCCTTCAGGTATCTTGTGACCTGAGAACAACTGGTGATCCACATGCTGAGTGGTATTAGTACGTGGCAAGTTACTTCTTCCTGTGGGGATAATGATACTTTTTTTTTTTTTTTTTGGCTTGGATTTAAAAATTCTTAAGTACTGAACAATGAATGATTTAATGTTCCGAATTGTCTACTTTATTAGGCAGTATTCAGATGTTTTTGGCAGCATGCCAGGTTAAATGCGGCCATATGTGGCTATAGCTTTTGTCTGGAGGACATAAAATCTACTGTGCAAGTTCATGATGTGAACCAGTTTAAGGAATTGATCCAGTTAAAGAGCAAGTTGCCTGATAAAACAACTTTGTGACCTGATTCACTCCGGAATTTGTCAGTGCAATGGAGACAGCAGCATTGGGCAGAAACGCAGACCCAGATCTTGGGAGTGGAGAGAAGGTGCCTTCTGCTCCCGTTGTTCCCAGGGACTGAGGTGATGGCCCTCTTGGAGGGAGAGCCTGACTGAATAGCTTTTTTCTTATCAATGTTTTGAGATTGCTCTGCGGATGAAATAATTTTCTACTTAGGAGTTGATTAGTCCAGAAGTACATTGATACTAGCATGGATAAAGCAAAAAAATGGAGTAACTAAATCCCAACTTTCTTCATCTGATTTTTCTCAAGTCTTTATGAGCTGGTCTTGCTGTCTGCTCTAGCTTCTGTAGGTACTTGACAGATTGATTCATTGTCTTTAGTGAGCTCTGTATGGTATAGCATGGAGGAGAGACTTCAGGACTTCTCCTGAAGGAGATCCACTTGGCAAGACAATTGAATTAACAACTAGGAGCCCAAGCTGTCTGCTTCACAGTTAGGCAGCAGCTCATAAAAACATATACGACAGTAGCAGAGATTGTAAAAATAAGACAGCCTCTTAGTGAGTCACCAGACTCATTGCACAGACTTTGCCTGCTTAGTAGTTTTTCCAAGAGGCATTAAAGCTCACCAGAGACCTCTGTCTCACTGTTCTTTGGCTGTGACTTTTCTCTGTGTGCTTGGGTGGACCTTTTGCAACTACTCTGAAGGGCGCTCTGTTTATTTGTGTTTCTGGTAAGTTCGGATCAGACCATGACTCGTCTCTGGGAAGGGCAGAAGAAAAGGACTTTCTCAGCCCATTGCAATATTCAAGTAGCCAAAAGCATGTGTTTGTGCACGTGACTCTCCTTTCAGTATGAAGTATCTCTTGATGTTCTTGTTATTCCTCCCTCTCTACTTTTTCTCAACTGATTCCCAGCTCTTCACAGTTTCTTTTCTTTTTCCTGCGGTTATTGCTCTGTCTGCTGTTTCTCCCTCTCTGAGACAAGACTATTACAAAGCTGGTGCACTGAGCTAGTCCGTCCAGCTACCTGCTGCAGCCACCCCCCAAGTAGTCCTGCTTTTATCATGTGCTGCCATTTGGACACGTTGCCTTGTGTTCAGTTGATGTTCATCTTGTGGGGAAAGTATGTAATTGCAATGTCTGCAGCATGAGGTGGATGGTGTTTCATTACCTGTTTCTAGAACTTTTAATTTCAGCTAATGAAGGCTGTAATGGAATACTTGAAAGCAGAGGAGGTGTGATTCAGCATGAAGTACGTTGCCCTATTTATTTTGCTTCCAGCACCTTGCATGTGTTTTTTGAAGTAAAAGGGAGAAGAAAGGCTCTACATTTCCCGACTTAAAGATTTCTACCCTGAGAACTTGAGGAATGCTTTCAGATAAGCTTTCTTGTTGTCTTAGGGTCTTTTTTTCTCTTTTTTTCTTTTCTCCCCTCCTCT
>VZSV01000014.1:191047-215173 GCA_013398735.1 Nothocercus julius
TTTTTCTGTTGTTTTTCCCCTTCCCCTCCTTTTTTTTTCTTGAGCAGAGGCATTCAGTGTATATGTTTGGAGCATTCTTTAGATGCTGGGTACATGAATGGCCATGCAAAGAAGAAACAGGAACAGATGGAACAACGTAGTGAAAGTAATAAAATTCTTCCAAGTCAAATCTCCTTCTGTACTGTGTGATAAGTAACACAAAGGCTAATTTCTCCTTTGGCAAAGCTTATAGGATGGTAAGAAGAAAGGCCCTTGGAGACAGCTGGAATCTTATGTGCAGAAGCAGGGAGATCTCTGTAGCAAATCCCTCTGTAGCAAATTTAGGTCCTAGGTTTGCACAAACTGAGTGTGAGGATGTTCTTCAAAATGAAACCCTAAGGGTTAGGGGTTGACCTGCTGGAAAGCAGCTCCGCAGGGAGGGATTTGAGAGTTCTGTCTGACAAGTTAACCATGAGGCAGCAGTGTGCCCTTGTAGCCAAGAAGGCCGATGGGATCCTGGCCTGCGGCAGTGTTGCCAGCAGATCCTGCCCTTCTGCTCAGCTCTGGTGAGGCCACACCTGGAGTACTGGGTGCAGTTCTGGGCTCCCCAGCACAAGAGGGATGTGGAGCTTCTACGGAGGGTCCACCGTAGAGCAATAAAGATGATTAAGGGACTGGAGCATCTATCTTATGACGAAGGATTAAGTGAGCTGGGCCTGTTTAGCCTGGAGAAGAGAGGATTGAGAGGGGATCTTATGTACAAATACCTGAGGCGAGAATATAAAGTAAATGGGGCCAAACTCTTCTTGGTGGTGGTGAGTGACAGGACAAGGGGCAACAGGTGCAAGTTGAAACACAGGCAGTTCCATCTCCACGTGAGGAAGAGCTTCTTTCCTGTGAGGGTGACAGAGCCCTGGCACAGGCTGCCCAGAGAGGCTGTGCAGTCTCCTTCTCTGGAGATCTTCCAAACCCGCCTGGCTGCCACCCTGTGCCCCGTGCTCTAGGTGTCCCTGCTGGAGCAGGGAGTTGGACTAGATGGTCTCTAGAGGTCCCTTCCAACCTCAACCATTCTGTGATTCTAGCTCTGTACGCTTTAGTGTGTATGTAACATAAGCAATCTGACACCAGGCATCTAAAAGGGAGCCCTTATCTGTTCCCTCTGATATCCCCCAAATAGGTACGTGAGGATTGTGCTCAGTTAAGCTCATCTTAGTTCTCTAAAGTGACAAAATTCCAGTCAGGGCTGCAGGTATTTGGTGTAATAGACACTCTATGCCTTCCTCTTTCTTTCTTTGGTGATGGCATTATATTGTTTATGTACATGGATTGTCTGTGAAGTACACTGTCAAGCTTGAAATCAGTTAGCTGAAATCATAGTTAGAAAATTCAGAAGTCCCAGTCTCATTAAAGCTGTTTTGCTGAGGTTTCACAGTACGTTTGAAGAAAATGGAGTCTGTAAAGGCGTGCCTTTGAGGAAAACAAATGAAAAATACTCTGTCCTGTAATACTCAGACTGAGTTACAATTGTTGCTTTTCAGGTTTTTAGAGGATCCATTCATACAAAAGGCCAGCTTGGTTCGTAAACCAAGGGCTAAGAAAACAAGTAAACAGAATGAAGCAGGCTTGCAAATCTTTCTTGCTGCCTCTTATGAGGAAATCCAAACACTGTTTACTAGAGTAAGCACAATTGCTTTCATACTTAGTATGGCTTATGTTCTAGTGAATGCCCCTGAAAGCAGAAATAGCACTGCCAATTGTTCAGAGCAATGCCCTCTTTCCAGCAGTGCTGATGTCTGGAGTGCTTTGCCTTCCTTGTAAACTGTATTGGAATGAGCAAACTAAATCTGACATTGGTTTATATCACTCAGAGAGAAAGGAGCAAAAAATGCTTTCTATGAGGGTATATTTATCTCTGGAATACCCAAATGAATTGTTTTGCTGTAGCCCATGATGCATTCTCTTTTGATGTCTCTCAAGCTAACTTGGGAATGAATCGAAATGGGGATCCACCCCACCTGGTTCATTGTTTGGGTTTTGTTTATAAGATTGTAGGTAGCAACTTTTGTTAATGATTGATCTCCTAAAATGCTGGGTTGTTGCTGGTCTTCCCTGCAAGATTAGATGACGGCTTCATGCATGGAAAATGGATTTATTGAGACTGCTGTGGAGATGCAATAAATACAAACCAGAAGCAACCCTGTTTCACTGGCAGCCTGCAGGTATTGGGCAGAATGACATTTGCTTATTAGGTGGCTTTAGCTTGCTCATTGTGTGGAACATCTTAATTGGGATTGTGATCATTTGTCAGCATAGTGACATGTTCTTACTCAGTAAGAACACCCAGAAGGGGCAATTTCTGCTATCGCTTTCACCAGTGCAAAACTAAAATAATTTTGAATTCCCTGCTTGCACTCCAAATGTGTAGGGATGTTAAATGACTTTGAAAGCTGGCCACCAGTAGGAATGCCCTCCTTCCGTCAGAAAGAAGGGCTGTGGGTCCTGTAAGCTCTTTTGGCATCTCTAGTCATTGCAATTAAAATATATTTTACCTCATCACATCAGATTAATATGCCTGATGCCCTGAGCACTGACAGAGTGAAACTGATACGATGGGGCTTACTGATGTATAGCATTTGACAGGCATATAGTTGATACCTCTCTTACCATATATAAAGCACCTTGCAATGCCCTGCATAGCATTGTAGGGAGCTACTGTGCAGGGAAGGGAATGTGTGTGTTTGTGTGTGTGGGGGGGGAGGGGGGTTCTGTTTTGTCTTGTTTTCTCCAGTTTTTGAAATGCAGTAGCTGAAATAACTTCAGTGGAGTCCTAGAAGTCCCCCAGTTCTATCACTATGACCACTCAGTTTACCCGTAAGCTTCTCTTCAAGGGTAGTTTTTTATTATTTTTTTTCCCAGTAGCTCTCCTGCAGCCCGATTTCATCAACTTCAGTGAGATCATCTCTGAGCTGTCACTGAGTACAGTAACAATTCTCCCCTCAATCCTTTATCATATGCCTGAGAGAAGGTAGGCAGAAGTCTCCAAATCTCTGCACTTACCCGTCCGTTCTCTCTGGGGAATGGGCCATTCTCTCTGAGAATGGAGCAAAAAATGAATAAAGATCTTAAAGTTCTGATACTAGGCCATATGTAATTACATAACTAGTACCTAATTGCATATTAATGTTAAGTACTCATCATTGATATGTCGCTGCAAGACTTCTAGGTAATGATTCTTAAAGTAGCTGAGCACATGAAAGATTAGTTCCTATCTACCTCTTGCATTTTGTATGCTTCCCGGCCTGACAGTAACTTAGGTGTCTACTGCTGGCAGCTGGATTGTACTGAGCACCAGTACAAAGCACACCATTGCTGTAGTTCTGGGTATCACATTCTGCTTAAAGAAATTGCCTTGCTGATTCCTTACAGACACTGTATTGCTGGTCTCTGCCCTGGAGAGAGAGACCCTGGAGAACCGCAAAGCCAAGGGAAATAGGCAGTTCAGAAGCTGCTGGGGGTGTGAGTCGGAAACTAGCACCTTCACTGCTATGAGTAGATATTTCAAAGCAGAGAGAAGAAAGTAAAGCTGAGATTTGCATTCGCAGCCTTAGTTAAAGGACTAAGGAATTCAGGAGCTGCTGCTCCCGAGTTGCTCACTGTGATTTTAAAAAGTGAGTTTGTATGAAGGGAACAAGATTTGGGTGGGCAGAGCTTGCCACATGATTGCCTCTGTTTTGCAGTGGAGCAGAAGTTTTCTGTTTCCATTCACGTTAACCCAAGATTAGCCATAGACACTGAATTAAGAGCAATCTGTCCTGTTGTATGGTTATAGTGTACAGGGAGTCTTGGACAACATTTTTTGTGCCTCATCAGTATTTAGTGGTTACACAACCTGAGGGGACTCTACTTTTTCCTCTCAGGTTTTCTCCCATAGGCAGCTTTCTTGCCCAGTGAGGGGGCAGCTCCTTTTAGGTGCTGCTGCTCTGGAATTCACTGAGGTCTTGGCATTCGCCCTCTGATGTTAGAGAGCAAAAGGAAAAGACTGGGCAAGTGCCCAATCACCAAGACCTTTTGAATCAGACTATATTTTCTGAGCAGCTGTCGATGGAGTGTGTGTGAGATGATTATTGTTTGCAGAAGCTTTATTGATTTTGGCTTTGAAGCCTAGAAATCTGTTTACAGCAACCTATAAAAATAAGTGGCTACTTCTTTTACTGAAGGTTAACACACTGTGTTTGTTTAATTGAATTGAAATGGCTTTTTGTTGTCTAAATGTCAGTGTTAATGAATTTTCAAGCAATTCTAGAATCTTGTAGTGGGTAAAAACATATAGATAGAAAACAATATGGTAAGAGTGGTTACTACCCGTTTTGTTGGAGAAAAGAATTGTCTTTGCCTTTGCTGACACAGTCATGTAAGAAACTTCTTTTAAGTTTCAAGTCTGTCTTTTCTCCACATTGTGTTACAGGGATCAGTGTTTCTCAAGCAATGCTGAAAGGAAAGGAATGCAGAAGGCCAAAAGTGAGACCTTTGGAATAGCAGAACATTTGGTCTGTTTTCTTATTTTAGACACCAAGCCTGGTAGAAGAGGTTTGTCTGGTTGCATGCCAGCTCCTCTAGCAAACTACTGACGGAAGGAAGATCTTACTGTGGTGAAATTGGAAGTTGTTTCCNGGAAAGATGGAAAATTGTGGTATTACTTGGCTGTAATAAACCAGTGGAACAGGGGCCCTCTAAAGAATTTTGTGTTCTGAAACTAGTTTATCAAGCCTTTCCTTAGTTTCACTGCTGTGTGCCTTCCTGTGTGTTCCCTCCCAACACACACACAAACACACACACAGTTGTGACTGTGCAGTGAGCTTAAGCCTCATAGACTGAATCTACAAGATGAGTTAGCTAAAACAAATGTGTACTGGGGCCAGGTGCTCAGCTTTGCTGCCACATTATTTCCCTGAGTGCGGTATGAACAGGGTCTCTTAAAGACATCGGTTTGTTGTTTTCCATCTGCATGGTTCCACCATCTAAATGCTGGAGCATATTAAATAATTGCTGTGGTCGAGAACACCGTACACTTGAAGTACAGGCTCTGAGATAGTGCCCTGCAGACACTTCAGCACATGTTGAGGTGTATGCAGAGTGTGTGTTGCCTGTCCCTGCTAGGGACCAGGATGTCGCTGAGCAATGTGTTGGAAAACTAAAAGCAGCATGGAAAGCTGAAAGTGACCAAAAGGGAAATGGCAAAGGTTTGAAGGTGAGGTATATTTTAATCTCTACGTGAAATAAGACTATTCAGCAAGAAGCCGGCAAATGTATCTTTCTTCAGAGCAACCCCATAAGTGCTCTGTGTATGTGTAAATTCCTCCCCGCCCCCCAATCCATTTGTTGGGAGCTCCAGCAGAGCAGTGGGGCTCCCCCAAGGAATGTCACGTTATCCAGATCATTGCTCTCTGTAGGGACTGTTAGATCTCACGATGCTCTCGAGAAAGTTTGTTCGTGGAAACAGGTTCATCCTCTATTAAATGTGATCTCCAGGGAATAGTTGGTAATATGCAATTAAGTGAGAGCTGAACTCAGAGGATATCCTGAGCAGTTGTATCCCTCTGGCTAGAATCTTCTATTAGCAGATGTTAGTTAAATAAGGGTGAATGGGACTACTAGCAGTTAAAGAGATGATAAACGCCAGAAGACGTTTGAGCCCTTTCTATATTAATATGGTCTTCATCAGGGTTCTTCAAATCTTTGTCCTGTTAAGCCTTAAATAATTTCATCACAAGGGCTAACTTAATAAAATGAGAAATAAATTAGAGACTTATTGAAGGTTCCTCCCAAACCACTAAAGGTCCCATCTCAAAGCTTTTGATCTCAGTAGGTTTTGGATCAAACAAAGACCATATGTTTAATCCTTCCCTGACTTGCAAGTTTGTAAATTGAGAGTAAATGCACTGAATTCCAGGCAGAATACAGTGCATATCAGGCCAGAAAAGATGATATCTGCTTGCCATTTCGATTCACCTTAAGAAAGGCTTAGCTGAGGAAGAGTAAGGGTCTTTTCTTGGTCCACTGAGGGCCTTTGGGAGATCTGTGGTTGATTATTAAGAGCAGGGGCAGGGAGGGAAGGACAGCATAGGAAGGATGTCAAATGACTTAAAACTGTATTTATTTTGTCATCTGTAGCTTCATTAGTGGTAAATGTTAGTAAATACAATGTTGTATTGGTTTTGGTACTAAGGAAATTTATGTTTTAACTCCCAGGTGATGCTTCTATTGTATTTGCGGTCTGTTGAAGCAAATGTTTTGGGGGAATGTTTATTTTTGAGATGATTATTTAGCAGCCTTGCAGATTATTTAGGCTACAGTAATAATATGATTTTAAATGGCTTTTAATGAGCAGGCGAAATCAGTCAACTTTATGCATTGTGATTCCCTCTGTTATGGTGGGAAGGTGCACAGTGTTTGCAGCCTCAGTAGAGGAAAGATGCCAGGTGAGCTCCCGAGGATGAGTGCACTGTGGGAGTCCGGTCTGACCAGAATGACATGAATGTACAAAACACTGCCTGATTCTTCTCTAGTATGTGCACACAACACTTCGCAAAGCTTCACAGTTTTTAGAGTAAACTAGGGTATTTAGTGTGAGGTCATCTTTTTAGTAACCTTACAGGACCTAAGCTTGATGATGTGCTCAGTGGGGGAAAGTATCACTGGTTCTCAAGTCAGAATTCTGTAAGAGCTCCCTGCTTTGCTTGCATGTTACGTGTGCTCCAGGATATACAAAAAACTATAAGCTTAGGCCTTGTCACACAAAAGAAGCCTTTCCCTGCGTGGTTGGTTGATGGACTTGCACCTCCTGAAGTTGAAGGCATGATTATAAAGACTTGCATGTCATGATAAACATCTGTCAGTAGGATGACTTTTTGACAGGTCCCTTTTCCTACCTTGGACATTTCCTGAGATAGCTGCATATATGTAGCATGTCCAAATGGCTGAACACAATATTCAGTCTTGTTATTGGCAGTAACAAGACTGTTACCCTAGCATCTAGGGACCTTGGTCGTGGACCAGTTGGTTCTTGCTCCGAGCTAAGTGTCGTCCCTGGAGTTAGGCACATGTGACAGGCTGATTGATGCCCTCTGTAAAGTAATCTGAAAGAGGGGTAGATTTTTGCTTTTGTTTTGTTAAATTAGATGTGTCCCAGACTGAACCATGTCCTAAGGCTTGCTGTTTGTATTTGGTCTACTTGCTGGTTTAAAAAACTTGAGAAATGCAAATTGATGTGAGAAACTCAAGTTTGTCTGAAAGTTGGTATAGTTCTCTGTGTATGTATATATTCAGGCATATGCATATATGAATTTTAAAAAAAAAAAAACGGGTATAAAGATGCTGGTATTTGTCTGAGCACTTTCAGTGTTTTCACGAATTAATCCCACTGTGTTTATATAGGCTACAAACAGAAGCATGGGCTTGTATGTATAGTTCTGATCTTAAAAGAATGAGTAAGAGATGACTATTTTGTTTTGATATCCAGAATGTCACATTTACTTTTTTGAAGCTTGAACATAACAGTTTGTTTTAGTATTTTAAGGCGTTTTGTTCTGGTCACTAAGCAATGTGTACAACCTCTGACTAGTTCATGAATATGGGTTGCGCTTGATCCAATGGTGCTAAAGCTTTAAAGCTTTAGATGCTTTATAACAAATGTGAGGATCTTCTCTCCTCTTTCATATGAAGAGGATTTTTGTTTTGTTTTGGCTTTTTGGAACAGAGAATGTACACCCAAGTGGCTTGTCATACATCAGAGACTTTACAAATCCAGGCTTGAGCAACAGAGGGAAAATGAAGTCCCCATGTGAAAAATACAGGTTTATATTTTCTTCGACTGTGACAAGGCTCTTAAATCAATAGTCTTTGTTCTCCAGTTATTCTAAGGTCTTTGGGAAGAAGCTGGGGTTTCCTGGCAGAATGACAGGGCTGCAACATAAGACTGTGTTTGGGAAACCTTTCTCCAGTCTTGGACTTGAGAAAGAGCTTCAGGGCCAATACGTGAGCCTCTTCTAGGCTATGCAGATAACCTTGGTTGTATTACAGATAAATTAATTGTACATCTCTTTCAAGCATCCATATACATTCATTTTTTTGTTTTGATTTGATAACTATTTTTGTTGTTCTCTACTGAAAACATCTACAATGAGCTCAAAAGGAGAACTTGGAGTTAAAATAATTCTGCATTCAGCAACAGCTAATTAGATGTTCCAGACCATTCTGCTGCAGGGCTCTGCAGCATAGTTTCCAGTTCAGTGCGTTTTTTTTATGCACCCTTTCTTCTCTTGAGCAGCATATTTTGACTGTAATTTTTGTAATTATTGTATAGCTTGTTGCTTCTGCTTTTTCTTTTTCAAGACAGCACTTGCAGTAGTATGCTGCTTGAAAATCACGTATTATAAGATGGCATTACCACCTCCTCGTCACAATGGTTTTCTCAATAAAAAGGAGAGACAGCAAAACATTTTGCTTAGAACATGAGGGCAGGTTCTGTTTCTAAACATGTGCTTCGTGAGAATCCCGTGAGTCCTTCAGTGCCCTTAATGAGTAGTTTCAGGCCATTTCTTTGTGTGCCAACACCACAATTTGAAAAGGAATGTATTACTTCTCTTTCCTTTGATGTCAAGTGAGATGTAACTTACTGTGTAGCAAGGCCTGTGTACCATAAACCCTTGTCTCTGGGGATATTATTGCAAAGCATGTGATTTTCCCCAGCTGTAACGTTGACTGACGTATGGCTTATCCAGTCAGTCTGTAGTAATCCTTTACACTTGTCACATGCTTACCAGTGTCCACAAGCGTACACCCTCCGGGTTACTGAGTGCTGTTGGAAAAGGAGAAAGCGGGCTAGTGGGGAGGAGAACCAATGTTGAGATGTTTCAGTTAATGTAAAGTGGCCAGAAAATTTTCTAATGGTAGGTTTCTTCTCCTCCCACATTTAAAAAAAAAGAAAAAAAAAATCCCTAATTCTGATCTTTCTCTTCAGCTTTGAATTTGGTGCGTTGTGCTCTACAGTGCAGAGGAGGATCATTTCCTTGTGGACAAGAAGGCTGAGCAAACGCTACTCCCCCCACAAGGACCTTAGTTACTACATTAACCCACGAGGCTTAGTGCCGTGTCTGTGCAGAACAGAGGCCCAGGCTGGTGGACGTGGGAATTGTTTGGCAGTTCCCATTATTGCATCTGACTCCAATTGCTCGTCCTCTTGGTAGCCTCGCTGGGGAGAGCCAGGACTGAAAAGAATTAGAAGGGTGAAGGTAAAACCTAGAAATTCAATGTAGTGCTGGTGTTGGAGGCGGTTTAGCTGAAACCTTTGCAGCTTTTTCGCCCTGTGCTCTACCTGGTGAGCAGATGTGCATATGTAGGGATGTGTCAGCTGAGGAAACAATCAGTTCTAAATGTACTAAAAAAGAAAAATCTTTAAAATCTCAGCCATGTGCCATTTTGTGCTCCACATCCCTCTGAAGCAGTCAGTTGATGAGTCCGTCATATTCATGTTTGCTTGCACTTTCAATGTGTTTTGGCATTTTGACAAATTATTAAAAGCTCGTGTTTTCGCAGCTAATTATAATTCCTTTCTGGTAGGCTTAGAGTCAACGGCATCAAACCAAAGGAGACCCTTTACGTATAAAGCGTTTCTCCACCAGCACCTCTCCAAGCACCTGGTACAGCTAGAGAAGCATTTTGTTTTCTGCTTTGCAAAAAGGAGAGACGGGCAGGCTCCCTACCCAGGGTCCCAGGGCAAGGTGGCAGCAAGTCCAGAAGCTCTCCTGCGAGCCCAGGTCCTCGGCCGCCGGGGTTCCGCGGGGCGGCGGCAGTCGCGGCCGGCCCTTGCTGGCGTGCAGGGGGACGCGTCTGCGCGACGCGGAGCTGAGCAGATAATGTTGCAGAAGGCATTGATTAGGAGTAATTTGCCAGGGGAGCGGAGCTGCATCGTGAGCTGTCAAGGAGTAATGAAGCAGGGATGCCAATTGACAGGTGGACCGAAGCTTTTTCGGTAGGAGGGAGGAGGAAATCGCTTCCAAGATGCAATTGCTCTAATTGAGGCTGTGAAGAGATAAATGGGGAAAGTTTGCAACAGCTGGAGACTGCTCTGAAGGAAAACTTTGAGTATTTGTTATCCTCTCAGGAGGTCTTTTAGTCACCATGGTGATGCCTCTGGCAGACATGGCAGGGGGAGAAACAGCCAAACTCACATTAAACAGAAGAAACCTCTAAGCAACAGGTTCCTGGTTTGCAGGGTGTTGGTGGTGGCATTTGAAGGGGCTGTTGAACTTGATGCGAATGTGCGCGCGGTGCTGGGGTGCCGCGATGACAGGCTCTGCACGCAGTAGCTCTGCAGCGGTGCGTAATGGTCACCAGGAGGAGGGCTTGTGTTGCGCCCGGGGTTTCAAGGCCTTTGGAAGTTTCTAGATGCTTCTGCAAGACTTTTCTTGTTTGGTGAAAAGGTGATAAAATTTGGTGGGCTTAAATATTGCAGCCTTGAAACCTGAGGGATGGTCATGTGGAAGTCTGCCTCAGAACTGGGATGGGGGGTCGGTGTTTTTATTCCTTCAGCTGACTTTCCTTTTTCCAGTTTCGTCTCATTACTGCTAGCTGTTCCCCTTTGCCACTCTGAATTTTTATCGCTCTTCTCACAATAGACATCTTTTAAACACTTTTCTCAGATAAGCTCTATGTACAGCGTATAGCTGTTTAATCTCATTTATCAGTTGGTCCTTTTAGTCCTGGGTAACTTGTACTGGAGCAGAAAAGTTAATTTGAGTTCAAGTTAATTAAAAAAAAAAAAAAAACAAAAAAAACCCCACACTTTTAAGAAGTCTGTCTCATTGCAGACTATTGACCTGGTCTTGGCCAGATTGCAGAGTGGTGGTAGCATAAGACCTCTATTACAGGGACCCCCTTGGGCAAGCACTGAACAAACAGATGAGAAATCTCAGTTGCTGTGTTGGGCGTATTACCCTGAAAAGTCAAACCAGATGCAAAGAGATGTAGGGAAAAAAAAGGAGGGGGAAGGGTGGAAGGAAAAATGGGATCTATAGTAATTGTGTGCCTGGAAGTGAGAGGAATGTAATTTCTTGATGCTGGAAAGGGTTTATTTTAAAACAAACATTTTTGTTTAGATTGTACTGCAGTAGTCTCTAGAGGGTCTAGTCAATGACCAATTCTAAGTGGTACACACAGGTACCTGGGAACTCACAGGCACTGTTCTCCGATTAAATGCCTCTTACCCAGCCATCACTTCATAACTCACTTCTTGTGGGTCTTAGGAAGATTTGTCATTATAGAGGATTTGGAGGAAAGGATATTGAGACTATTCTTCCTTCCTGCTCGCAAAAGATAGCAGCAAAGGAGCAATAAACATAAGTTCAAGAATAAATGATGATGGCGTTGCTGGAGGAGTAAAAGTGAGCCTTGCTGTTGTGTTGAGAGATGCTACCTCCCTAGCCTTTCTGCTTTTAATAAAAAAGGTTTATGCCAATACGCTTGCAATAAGAATGCATACTCAAATATAGTTTCTTAATTTACATAGTACTTAGTGATGGCAATCTGTACAGTTTAAAGTAAGGACTAACTGATAATCTGGTGCTTGAAATTCACGCCCTCCCAAAGGCACTGACCTTCTGTTAAAATTGAGCAGGGGGTGGGCCAGGAAGGGAGGCTCTTGAATTTCTAGTTACCTGTGCAAGTATATGGAATTACCACTCTTATGGTAGAACATGTGCCTTTGGGAATTTTTATGACAACTTTTGGCGGAGGAGAGAGAGAGAGAGAGAGAGAGACACCAACCAAAAAAAAAAAAAAAAAAGTTTTCTTGATATGACTTGTATTGGTATTTACTCTTGGTATTTCTACAAAGCCAGTCACCAGACATACATCAAGAAATCCAATGCTTTTCTCTCTACCAAAGAGCTTTTTCATGGTCTGTCCTATATGGAAGACAAGCAAGTGTGATGTTATCTGCAAATATTATGGAATATTTTCAGGTGTTGTTTTTGATGTAATTCCTTTCATCAGTGACTATGGGAGCTACCATTTTGTGTGTGATTGTTAGCTCTGAATACAGAAATGTGTACAACTATAGTTTTTATGCTCAAAGTGAGTGTAGTTTTAGTTGAGTAATACCTGGATTGGTTGATCTTCAAGGAGGTAGGTGAGATAAACCTAATTTGGCATTACTTGTACTACTTGCAATAGTTTAGCTATATCTGCTTCTGTGCAAATTAACTTGAACAGAACAGCCCTAAAATCTTTCACAGTCTATATCCACTTGATCTATCTCAGAAGATAAAATTGTATAACCCTTCTGCATTTGTTTGATTTTTAAGCTTTTTCGGATGGGTGGTCTAGTTTCAGTCCAAGTGATAGTAATTCTTCATCTTCCCCTTTCTCTGCCATGACAATAATTGGTTGCCACTAGAATATGCCCAATGCCAAAATAAGCACGCAGAAATGTCTATTATCCTGCTTCACTTTGGGTCATATAAATCTAGTAGCATTTTGTGAAGATTGCCTAGAAAGAGTGAGATACATCATATGTACTGGTGGCACATGTTGTTTTTGAAAAATGTGAGTGACAGAAGTTCTTGCATATTCTGCAGTAGGTGAAAAAAATCCATTAGTATTAACTTCAGTTTTTCAATTATTTTTCCTCATTTTTCCCCCATATAATATGTTACAGAAATATCTTATCTGAATAAGAATTAAGCTATGAGTAGATGCTGCCTTGAAGTACTGTAATTGGGCATGTTTTCTTTCATAACCAAATACACTTGAATTAAGTCAGTGACCCAAGATGAATTGTTTTAGACTTAAACTTGTGCGAGATCAGGATGTCATTCCCTTTCTTTATGTTTGCCATTTCATCAGTTTTATTGAGCCAAATACTGTGACCCTATCAATTGAGCATTTTACGATTTTACACAAGATCAAATGGAGAGAATGAATGAGCAAGAAAACCAGAGGCTTTCCTTTAAATATAAATAATCTTGAGAATTCTCAAAAGTGACAGGGAAGCTCACTGCACTTTAAAAGGAATGAATTAATGTATGTTACGTATTTTAAAGTTTGATGCTATGGAGGCCACCTTTCAGAAACCTGGGAGCCTCTGAACGGAGAAAGATGAGCCCGTGTAGCAGTTTACTCTTCTGTGGTCACTGAAAAGACACTGGGTTTTCCTGGAATCTTCTCTCTGCTCAGAGTATCCATTCCCATATTTAAGCAGTACTGAAGGGAAGATACAGCTGTCAGAATGACATCTTGGGAGGGCTTCCTGAAGAGATCATACCTCCTACGGGCTTTTTGAGTGTCTCGTAGCAGTGTTTTATGGAGCCAGCAAGTTGAAGGAGTAGGTTCATGCCTTCTAGTGATCGCTGGTGGGAGCCCATTCAGAATACTGTGCCCAAGTTTGGGCTTTGCAGTGTGAGCAGTTGTTGATGCTGGAGGGTAGTCTCCTGGAGAGCCACCAAGGCGATGGGAAGCTAGAGAATGTGACCTATAAGGGGAAGCTGAGAGACAATTTCCTTAGCCCTTTGAAGAAAAAGGGGAAAATATTGCTGTAGTCTTTAACTGCTCAACTAGGAGGTTATAGAGAAGATTGATAGACTCAGAGTGACAGGACAAGAAGCAGCAGGCACAAGATGGAATATAAGAAATTCTGGTTTTAATGCTAGGGCGGCTGAATGCTGGCACAAGCTCTTGTGAAATCTTCCTTGGGGGTGTCTGCAGCTTGACTGGATAAGGTCCTGAGCAAGTTGATCTCTTGGTCCTGTTTTGAGTTGCAGAACAGGTGAGCGAAACGACTTCTGGTGGTTTCTTCCAATTATTCTATTATTCTCTGCTTCTAGACATTTCTGGTGAGGAGGGCCCGAAGAACCCTTTCTGCATAGGATATGACACTTCTAATAGCTGGGACACATACACACTATTCAGTGCTGCCCAATCAACTTCAAGCTGCAGATACTGGAAGTTGCTTTTCATCCTGGGCCGCATTTTATTTATTTATTTTTATCTCATTCAGAAGGATGATTCAAAAAGACCAAATGTAAGTGATGTAAAGTTTGAAAACCTGAGTTTATAAAAATTTCATCTTACTTTCTTTCCCACCCTTCAAAGAAGTCAGGAGGGTAGGTGAGCTTGCTCTCTTGCTTGCTCTCTAGCTGTCACTTGTCGAGCTCTGTAGGATATGAGAGGTGCAGCGTGAGGAAGAATAAGTGACCCTTAACTTGGGGCTTAGGAGGCATTCCAGACCTAGAGATGAAAGGATGAAGAACAAATCCTCTGTATTATTGAAGTGTGTGAAAGGCATGAAAGAGCAAGAGTCAAATCAATAGTTTGCATTTACAGCACAGGAGAGAAGAAAGATATACTGGGATTTATTTTTGCAGCTTATTTGAGAGACTTTTTTCCTCCTTGGAAAGCACAGAACTGAGCTTTCTGTGAAATTGTATACCTTTGGCACCCTGGAAGTTGTACCAGAAAGAGCATTTTTATGTTGTCCCCCAGAGAAGTGGTTTAGTAATTAAATAATTTATTGGGACTATAGCTAGCCATTGACAGTTAAGCAATGTAGGCTGAAACTAAAGTATTGACTGTCGGTACTTGGAGCCGGGGATGAGCATATGTTTGAAATACCTGCGCGAAGGAAATCTTTGTTAATGAAAGTTTCTCAATGAGAGCAGGAATGAGGTTAATGTAGTTGGTCTCCTTGCTTTTAACTGTTCCTTCAGCCTTATTAATTTAACTTGTCTCACTAAAACCTCTTAGCCAAACCCATGACGTACCCGCTTCACTCGCTGCTCTAAGCAGTTCCTTCCCCCTGTTTTCATGCGGACAGGTGCTGTGCAAAGACCTGCCTTAGCCTGTATGATGATGGATGCATTTCAAAGGCAAATAAGGTAAACTCCTCCTTGTAGCTTACATAAGCCCTCTTCAAGAATGGGAATGTCAGGCCATTTGAGATCAAGTACTGTATATAGGTACAAAATACTGAGGCAAAATATGTACAAGTGAAGGATAGTATTCTCTGTGAGGACATATGGTTATTATCTGTAGATTTCTCAGTAATTTATCATTCGTGTGTGAGGGCTGTGCCTGAATGCACCTAATACTTGTAATATGAAGTACAGGGCACTTGCCGTGATCGCTAGATCAATGTGAGCAGCCTCCGGCCCTTTCACAGGGCTGTGTCACAGAAGTGAGGATATTGCCCTGTGTGAATAAAGGTTACGGGCTCTGGGCCTCTGAGATGATGGTGACACATTTTTAAATCAAGATTGTTACTGTCGAACTTCTCAGCAATTCTGACACAAACTGGCTTTTGAACGGTGGCTGAGTATCAAAGCTGGAAGAGTCCCTAGCAGTCTCCGCAGGAGGGAAGAAGTGTTGGCTGTCAGCTTTTGCAAGGCCAAAGTGCCTCCTGTGCCTAATCCTCCTTTGGTGGCCATGTGTTTGTTGTGGCAATCGCCTTAATTGCCAGTGCTGCTAAGGCTAAACCCCTTTGTTTCCCTCTGCTTCTCCATGTGGGACCCAGAGGCAGTTCTGCCGAATGATGCCGTGCCCGCGCTGCCGGCGCAAGCTGCCGGCCCCTCCTGTGGAGCACCGAAGCCGCTGCGTGGCGAGGGCGACGTTTCTAGCGAAATGCTCGGAAAGCCCTGGCTTCTGGTTTGCAGCAAGCTTTCTTCTGTTCTTGGCTTGCAGGCATGAAAGATTAGATGTCTCCCTTGTCCCAGATGCCTGGGATAGAACTGCTGCTAAAGACATAAAGCTCAGGGGAATCAAGTCCCTGGTCAAGGTGAGCTAGTTGCTCCCAACAGCTCTTCCCCCCCCTACCCCCTTCTCTCCCCTGCTGACTTTCTTCAGATACAGTTGTTCTTGAATGATCCCAATCAGTATATCAAAATAAATGCTTTACAGAGTAAGGTATAAGGAGTTGCTGGCAAGACTGTAAATCCTTTCATAGAACAAATGATAACTCAGCTCAAGAGCCCTTTTGTCCTGGGAGTGGGGGAAGGATATAAATTCTCTAAAAGTATCTGTCAGTCGGAATTGCTCTGCATTCATCATGCTAGCCCTCTGCATCATTCATGAATGTCATAAGAGACTAAAGAATTGGCACTTCATGGTGAGAATGATTAAACAACCATTACACTCGTCTCTTTACTTTGGCACTGTACTTTTTAACAGATTGCCTGTGTAACACTTGCATAGGTCCACTTCTCTTAATGGAGGCTTTCCTTTCATAGTCGCAAAAAGGGAAGAGAAGTTGTATATCACTTAGAGAATACTTTAAGAACTCCTCTATCTTATTAGCTTTTGATATCCTTTTGAGAGAAAGGAGAAAAGAACAGTGATTATCTTGTTCAGCAGAGAAAGCAGAGTCAAAGAATTGCCCTGTGTGACCTTGGGCAAGTTTAGAGAGCCCTTGAAACAGCGAGCTTCTAAATATGCATTTCGTTCTGTTATTGGTGCTCCAGTAGTCTTGAGGGATGATGTGGTATTTGATGTGAGGTCAAAAAGTTGAGAATTCTGGATTTAGTTTTCCTCAAATAGACCAAAGTAGCCCTATTCAGTCATAAAAGACTCAGCTATGCCTATAGTAACAAGTAGTGCAGTACAGTGAGAGGGGGTTTTTGGAGTGAAAGTTGGTACTGAGGGCCATTTTACCTTTGGGGCTTTTGCTTTTTGCTAGCTCTAGTTTGGTGCTACGCGCTTATCACCTGTTACCAGGCGGATTGTATCTTTCTATTCAGTTTTACTTAAGACTGCTGTCATATGAACCAAAGCAAAACAAGTAGTGATTGATCAGGAAACTCACTTGAAAACCATGTTTCTGATTCAAACTAAAATGCTAATGACTAGCAAAAGGTTTGAATATTTTGGAAACCTATCTCCCATTCCTAGCTCTGCTGCTGATTTAGTTGTGAGATTGGGTGAACCTGTTACATTCTGTGTCTCTGCAGAATAGCTAATGACCAAAAACTTTTGCCCAATTTTTAATGCACTCAGGCCTGAAAATTAGGTTTTGATCTTCTCCTGTGAAGACCATAAACGTAAGTTGTGCTTTCTATTCTGTTTTCAATACCTGTGGATAAATGAAATGTAGAGACATGTGTAGGAAAGAATTACTTCCTTGTAAGGAGTGTGTCCGTGGCGGGGAGGAACAGCAGGGTGCAAGCTGACATCTTTAGGTGGCATTTCCTGAGCTTGAAGTGACTAACCAAAATTGAGGAAGAGCAGTTCTGTGGTTTATTTGTTTTAATTGAGTGAGGCATAATTTAAGACTAGAGAGAGGGGGGAATTACTTGCAAGGGATTTGAATGGGTGGAGATGAATAGCAGCAGGCTGTCCTGCATCCATCCTCAGCTATATCTAGGCGTTTTTGCCCCTGTAAGGTTCTGTGAAACTCCTGTGGTGAACTAACATCCCTGTTCTTTCTCCAGGCTCCAAATGAGCTCTGAAACCTGCTGTGCTTCTGACTGCTCACAGCAGCCTCAGTACTGCTCCTCTGGCATTCTGCCTTCTGGGCTCCTCCAAGGACATCCTCTCTGTGGGCTCTTTTATCAGGAAATGCCAACAAATACGAAATCATGTTCAGACTTCAGCTCTTTGGCAGCAGGATACAAATAAGAAATATTTCCATCTCCCTGTACTGAATTGAGTCACGGTTGCACCTAATAAAGTCTCCCTGACTAGTAGGTAATGGGGTACCAAAAGCTTTGGTACCAAGTGGTCTGGAAATTCTTCCCCCCCGCCGCCCTTCATGATCAGCTGGTATTGCAGCAGCCAGGTTCCGTGCTTATTTGAGCAAAGGAGCCTTTTGTGATCAGGGTGCAGTTTTCAGTTAAAGTTATGGCAGCCTTATGTGGCTTAAAGGACAGGCTTGATGTCATCTTGAATTCTGTAGATAACATTTTGTTGCGGTTTGTCCTCGTGTAAGGTAGAGGGCCAGATCTATTGACTGTAACAATTCTGTCTCTGTTGGAGGAAAATCTGATCTTCTTACTTAGTGGAGCCACACTGTGTGTTTTGAGACCATGAGTCTGCTAGCTTGTTTTCATTTTGATTCTTCTGTTTTACAGTGTTTGTTCCTCTCAATGTCCCCTGCAGGTTTTCTGGGCACTTCTACCCAGCAAACTCCAGCAATTTCAGTCGTAACGTCTGGCTGCTTTTAATCTCCGCTGGCGCATTGCGGTTTAAGTATTTTGTCTTTCTGCAATGTTCTATATTTGTTAGGGGAAGTGCATATTATAGAATGCTTTTTATGGCCTATGGCGCATAGAAGAGGCCTAAAGGAATTGTCCTTGTGGACCTTTTCTAGGCTGATGCTGGTTGTATGGCTGCTTGAAGCTGTGTGGAAACTGAGTTTGACACAAGTGGTCTCTTTGAAAGAGATGACTTGAGGGTAAGGAAGTGGTGCCAGAAGTCTATAAAACAAGATTGACGCTGAGAGGATAGTATAAGGGCAGATTACTATCTTCTAGTGCAGTTCAGCATGATTTAACTGAAGTGGTGGTTCTCCATTCAGGTTGGAAGGGACCTCAGGTTGTCTCCAGCCCAACTGCTGCTCAGAGTAGGGTCAGCTCTGGGGTCAGACTGGGATGCTCAGGGCTTTGTCATCAGGTCTTGAAAACCTCCATGCATGGAGTCTCCAAAACCTCTCTGGGCAACCTGTTTTGCTCCCTGGCTGTTCTTCATGTGCAGGGGAGGGTGGTGAGGGGGGGAAGCTTTGCTTTTGTTTCAGGTCAGAATATCTTTTTTTAAGTTATGCCTCTTCTGCTTGTTCTTCTACCATACATCATGACAAAGAGCCTGTCTCTGTCTTGATAACCTCCTCACAGGTGCTGCAAAGCTGTGATTAGATCCCCTCAAAGCTGTGTGTGTTGGTTTGTGTGTGTGTGGTTTTTTTCCTCCCCCTACCAGGCTGAACAGGCCCTATTCCCTCTGCTTTTCCTCACAGGGCAGACACTTCAATTCACCAGCTGTCTTTGTAGCCCTCTGCTGAACTCATCCAGTTTGTCAATGCCTGTCTTGTATGGGCTGACCCAAAGCTGGGCGTAATATTCCAGATACAGTCTAATATGTTTTGGCTGAAGGGGGATAATCACTTGATCTGCTGACTGTGGCCCTGTTAATGCAGCACAGGATGCTCTTGTCATGCTTTGCTGCCTTGGCCTGCTACGGGCCTGTGTTCAGCTTGCTATGTTGAACAGAATTGTGTAACTCATTACTGTGAATTTAGAACTTTAAAATGGGAGAGACTGGGCAGGTGTTTGGGATTATTGTGTAAACTAAGTGTGTGAAGGCTCGGGCATTGGCTGAAAAGGCTTATAAGCCGGTACTTGAAGGAAACTCATTCGCTCTGCTTTGCTTCTCTGGGTACCTCTGTAGGGCTGGCACTACAGAAGTGACAAGTAGTTGGATCCTGGTCTATACCACTGTAACAATTTTTATGAAATTATGGTTGTGGCAGTGTTTTACAAGAATATTACCTGGAATCTGTTAAGTTTATGTTGGTTAAACCTAACCCCTCATAAGCCTAGGGTCATCTTCAGACCCTTTTAGTTGGCAACTAATCCCTAAATATCTGATGTGGTCAGCATCTCAAGTGTGCCCCAGGGCAAATCAGCTTCTAGGGGAAAAGAAAAAAAACCTTCCCAGGTTTGTGGATTTAGTTTGTACTCAAATCCCTCTATCTTGGACTGTCTATAGGAGTGCTCCCTTCCTCTCACCATTTTTCCTCTTCCAATTGTTTTAATACCATGTAAATAATAAGTAGCAGCATACTGTCTGGTGTAGTTTTTGGCTTATGAATGCATACTGGGAGAAAAGTTCTATTAATTTACTGTAATTACAAAAAAAAAAAGGGGGGGGGGAGAGGACAAAGAAATCAAGGATGATCTGAAATGCTGCTTCGGTTTCGTTAGTCTTGCAGTTTTCCTAGCCATGCCTCCTTTTTGTATAGAAGAAGCTCCTTCAAAAATTAAAGCTGGGGAGGAATTTCAGTTTAGTATAGCAGAATATCAGCTTTTTTTAGAGAGCACGAGATGAGTGTGGTGTTCAGTCTGGGTCTCAAAGGGTTTGTCAAGAGAAGAGCAAGCATCCTGAAAGGAAAAGAGATAGTTCATGAAAACCCTTTTGAGTAGAGGAGCTTGCTTTTCAAGGATTAGACTGGAAGCTTTGCATTTTTTACGGCTTTAAGTGTCCTTCTTTCTTAGGCAATTTAAAGCTCTTGATGAATAAAAGGATGTTTCAGCAGTCATTTCACAAAAAGTGTCAGATCTATCTTTGTTTTCTCCTTGGACGATCCTTTGGAATGGCCAAATGCAACAGACGGTGCTGATCATTCCACTAAAACCTTTTCTCAAGTCTTTTTTTTCTATCTTTCTTATCAAGCAGGCCTTTGTACTAATAGATCTTTCTCTTTAATGTGGAATGGGGAAGGGATATAGATGCCTATGTGCCATGCTCGTGTGACCAGTGTCAACTACCAGAGGGTGGGTTTCTGAGGAGAAAATAGTAAAGCTTTAGTTGTGTTTGCTGGCACACAATTTGGACTTCTATTTTTCTAATGTGCGATCAAGTCATGATAACTCAAAGGATACTTCTTGGGATGTCCCGATTCCACGGGCCATTCCAAAGAGCATGGGTGTGCTGATGTATATTCCTGAAGGCCGCCTGTACTCTGTCTCTTCCTTTGGAAGACCTGGCTAATACTTAGATTCAGACCCATCATTATGTCTGAGGAAGAATTCTTTGTTCTAGTGTGGCATGAACTGAGAAAGGAAGAGGAGTTAAATAAAACTGGAGCAAGCCTTTGTTTGAGTTCAAGGGGGTGCAAGGTGGAATGACAACTAGCGACGGGACGAGCAAGAGTGACTGCCATTGAGGCAGTGATGCCTGGACGGGCATGGGAGGCCAGAGGGAAGGTGCTGGCACACTGCTCTACTTGTGTTGTTCATGTCTCCCTTTATTTTAAAACCATTTTGAAATCTTAACAATTCAGTAAGATCACTACCTTTTTTCATCAGTTGATATTTTCTTGATTCTCAATTTATTTGGTAATAGTAACTTGTATAGTTGAGTGGTTTATAAAAATCAGATTTACTTAAGAATAGCTTTCTCTGAGGAAATATTTGATCCAATTACGACTTTAATTGTACTTTTTTAGCATGGTAATGTTTACCAAATATTGCTTCTTTCCAATATGTGTGAGTAGTTAGAGATGTTGTTATATATCTAGCAAGACAGCAAAGACCCTATTTATGGTGTATTTAGTGGGTAATATTCATGGAAATGATTAAAGAAAGCTGTTTCTTACAGGGGCTGGAAATACTGGGAATGCTTATTAGGACATCTCCAGACAATACAGATGTTTCAGAACACCTAGAATTGGCTCATTTAAATTTATTTCAAGTAATGAACAGTGACTCAAATTGTCCATGCTCTTTAGCAGTGTATTGCAAAACCAGATATAAATTTTTCAACCATTCTCTATGTTCTCCATGCATTTGGACACTGTCGGTGCATCTCTGACTGTTCTAAAATAAATTCTTCTCATACTTAATTTTTTACTCCAAACAAATTCTGTTACAGGATTTGCAGTGTGTTTGATGTGCCAAAAGGAATGAGTTAGAAAAACAACTGTCAGAAGCTTCATTTTTCCTCAGACAGTGCACGTCCTTTTGACAGTGTACTGATACCAGCTGGTGTTTTATTGCCTGTGTTGCTGCATGGTAAAATTTGGAAGAGCAATAAATAGTCAGAAGCAATTTGTGAAAAGTCCAAGTACTCCTTTCTAGTTTGTGCAACTTGTATTGGTTGCTTTAACTCACTCTTAGAATTGGTGTTCAAAGCATGACTCCTTTCTCTCACGAGTGTAGCTAGCATAAATAAATAACATGTTGAACTGTCTCGCTGCATTAAGGCCTGAAGAGCTGTGAAACTGTTTTTCTGACTGGGAACTGATTGGTCAAATATGCAGAAATACACCTTAAGCTGTGAACATATGGGAGAGACCTTAATCCTTGGGGCAGTGGTCTGATTTAATCTGGTTTGCTCTCACTGTTCTGAGGCACAGAAATGTTGAATAGAAAACAGAAAGATCCTTTGAGGATTTCCTCAGATCTGTCTCGGGCCAAGTCTCCAATCTATTTTATCCATCTTTCATTAGTAGGAACAGAAGCTGCTATTTGTTGATCTCCTCTTACTTTGTCCACCTCTGCTCCCTACTAGGGCAGAATAGGGTTCTCTGCCACGTTCCTGGGAGCTACTTTTACATTGCCTGAATGTATAATGACACTAGAGCAAATTTCACATGTTGTGCCTCAGCCCTCCCCTCCTCCCAAGAGAGACAGACGTACCCAGAGTCATGAATGTATTTTAATTTACATTCCCTTACTAGTGCCTTTCCCAGTGATGGAAATTGTACCTGGATTCTGCAGTGAGATAGGGATCACCCATGTTTTGAGATTTCTGTGAGTTGGTCAGAACTGCAACTTTACTGAGACTTTGTGAATCTTAAAATCTGCATAAACTGTCAGGTTTTTGTCATTTAATTGTCCCTTTAAAGGGCTGCAAAGTACAGTTGTTATCAAGGTCTCCCTCATGATATGAACTGGATCTTGTTTCGCTCCCCTAACTGCACACAGTAGAAACCAGTTTCACTTACTGAGGTACTGCTGATTGCATCCTTTAAAAATATTGCTTGAAAATACACTAAATTTCATTTCCTTCCCAAGAATACTGAGAAGAACAAAATGTCAGTGTTGCAATTTTTCCCTTAGCTGGACTGATAGCTTCTTGTCCAAAAGCAGAAGGTCATGATAATTAATAAATATGATAGGACCTTTCCACCAGCGTACGAAGTGCACCAAGTGACTCATAAGAGCTACTAAGCGGAAAATATGTAGTAGCACCAAGTAGCCGTGGAAAAAAAAAATCCAAACAATCTAGCAATGAATAAGGAAAATGTAGGAAAGTTAGTGTGCTTATGTATTTCCAAGTCTTTGAACGCGGGGGGGGGGAACAAACATGTCTTGCATTTGGCCTCGTATTAGGAAATGCAAAAGTAAGTTTCCAGGCCTCCTACAAAAATGTTAAATCCTTTTACGTAATTATAAGGAACCTCTGCAGGAAAAATAGAGCAGCCTGATCATCCTCCCCAGCTTAAAGCAGGGCCAACTAGGTAAGGCTGTCAGGACCAGGTCAAGTTCTGGTGAAGGTGGAATCTTTGCTCAGAAAGTTTCCCCTCTCTTAGGGTTTTAAACCCCATAAAATCATGGGTTCAGCAGTCAAGTATAAACATTAAGTCAGCGCATACTATACACCTTCAAAATGGAAGAGAAGGGGTGCTGACGTACCCAGCAAATTTTGGGGTATTCAGTTGCACACAGGTAAACCCTCTGGTCCATCTGTTACTGTGCAGGTAATTCTGACCTGGATGCTCCTGCAGCACTTGCAGGCCACCAGACGGCTCCTAACAGGTTATTTTGAGTAGTGCTTCTCATGCTGTTACATCTGAATGATCACTTTGCACAAACTCAAAGTACTGAATTTCCTTAAGCTTAAAAGCAAAATCTGTGCTCTGTGAGGAGAAAATGAGCTCCATTAAACAGTTAAGTCCTGTGGCAGGTCTATGAAGATATAATTGGCTCTAATTGATGCTCACAGGAGCTCTGACATGCTCTACCTGCAGCCAGATGGATCTGAGAGTGGTAAAGAAATTGTCTTCATAAGTAGCAAAGAATTTTCTTTCTAGCTCGTCATTACTTCTAAAGGGCACAATAATCTGTATTCAAAAAAAAAAAAAAAAAGGAGATTCTGCAGCTTCTGAAAGAATAGTGGAATAGTTTTGGAAAGTGACTTTTAATCCATGAAGCTCTCAGTAATGAGTGGTAATGAGTAATCTTGCTTGATCTTGCTGCGGTAATGAGTAGTGAATAATCTTGCTTTACCTTGCAGACTAAAGTAAGGTAAAGCAAAGTATAATGCAATATACAACTGAGTAACAAACTGAAGGAAGTGGATTTGGGTGTAATTCATAGTGGACTTTTTGAAATCTCTGTGTATGGAGAGAAGCTATGGATAATTCACTACCCAGTAATTTCTAACTAT
>VZSV01000014.1:215288-236109 GCA_013398735.1 Nothocercus julius
ACCTTTCTACATATTTTTCAGTAGTCTTGCATCCCCCATCTTAATTCCAAAACTCAATTCAGAGATTGAGTTCAGCCTGCTGAACTAACCTTTCTGAATCAGAAATGATACATGGTCACTGTTCCAGCATGCCAGTGTGCTCTTGTTAATTCAGAATTACGGTGGAAATTTTCTACCTTATCCTGATTTCAGACACATTTGTTTGAATTTATTGAGGGTATGATCTGGTGGATATACCCAGACCTGGAAGGTAGTAAATATGGATTCATTTTCACTCTGTCACTGAGTCAGCTGTTCACAAATCGTTTGCTTTCTATGGCCTAAATTTTGCCATCTGTTTTGGTAATGTGTACTGAAATTTCCAGAGGAAACTTCTTAAGTGAAGTGTATCAATTATTTGTATTAAAGTGTAGTATTCATTTAGAATTCAGGTTGTAAAAAGCTTTAGTGGAGCTGTGGCTTTGTAGGCAAGTGTAAAAATGACCTAGATATGATCTAATCTGTCCAGCTACACTTGGTCTGTTCCAAGTTGCTTGATTTTGCTGGTTTACGAGAAAAATAAATTAGCATCGGTTATAGCTTAAATTAACCTGGAAAATGCACACAGCTTCCCCTGTAGTTTCTATGAGTATCTTATGCTTGGTGCATGATGAGCTGGGTGTTTTTACTTACTGTTATAGCTTGTGATCCGTTGTAAAAAGAGCGTAGAAACTTGGGTGCAGCAACTGCCTGAGGCATTGGGATGTGGTGGTGGTCCTGGCCTGCCTGTGCCTTTTGGGTCTAGAACAGTAGTTTTACCTGCTATATCTTTAGCCATATTTTCTGAGAAGCTCAAATAAAATCCTTCTAGCTCTGAAAAAGAGAATGTGAATTCTGAACACTTTTCTACTTCCTCATGTGTGACAATAATTACTTGCTTATTCCCTTCTTACTGAGCTCAGGTGGCACTTGTGAGTGTAGGAGGCTGTTACCTGGAGAGGGCTGGCTTTGTTTTTAAAGTAAGGTCAAGGAAGGCATTGCCAGGCTAATTATGAAAATAAATGGTACTGGGAATATGTGAGTCCATATGTACAAAAGTCTTAAGGAATGTTGAGGAAAAGGAAGGTCTCCCACTAAGGGTAGTGCTGAGCTGAAGATAGAGCCCAGTCAAGGAGATCTTCCAAATATTCCTTTTGAAAGAGGTGTGGGGTTTTGTGTTGACTGTGTGGTGTTAGTGGGTTTTGTTTGTTTTGTTTTGTTTTCTCTTGGGATGGGGAGCGGTGTGTTGTATTTTTGAGGTGTTTTGAGGGTATTTTATTTAAGTAGTGTATTATGGCATTGCCTGGACAGATGTTAGGTCTAATGAAATCAGGTATTTGTGGTGATCTCTTGGCTTGCTTTATCTCAAATGCTTCTTGCATTTTTTTTAGGAGCCTCCACCTGAAGAATGGTTCAGCAGGATATGTACAGACAACCTGTCTCAAGTGACTTAAAACTTGTTTTGGTTCCCTTGCTGTTACGTATGTAGGAACATAAGGATGCTCAGAATAACATGCATATCCACTTAGATTCAAGTGTTTGTGTCAGCCTAGAGACCATGCTCTCCTGCTTGATGGACGTTAGTTAAAAAGGGAATTATGTTGTCTGTTGCTGAATCTAGTGGTATGAAGCTAATGGTGAAGGAACACGTATTGTTTGTATGCTAAAAGCTATTTTGTCTTTGCTTCTTTTTGTTAGCGTCTCATGTTCCAGAGCCATTGCTCCGCAAAATAAAGCTTACCAGTCTGTGGAAGGAAGAATGCATGCGAGGAGGTGGAGAGGGCAGTCGAAATCTTCATTTCACATATATCTTGAAACAGATACAGAATCAATTCTAGTATCACAATGGAGAGTTCATAATGTCATTTGTCATAACATAAGAGAGAACAACGCATACTAAAATCCTTCAATTGCCTGGCAGGGCCTAGAAATATGTCTCTGCCATCTGAGCCGTTAATTTTTCTAGAAACTTCTCTATCCGTGCTCAGTAGTCTGGCCAGTAGTAGGTCATAATTTTAGCACTCTTAATGTCAGAGTTTACTATTTGTCTTCCTTCTGAAAGTCTATAGCATTATTACTGGCGTTGGCAAATAAGTAAATAAAATAATGAATTAATGAATTTTTGTTGGTCTTTCTGTTTTGCAGCTGGTGCCACGTATATCTTTGGGAAGAGTGGGGGTCTCATCTTGTACACTTGGCCAGCTAATGACAGACCGAGCACAAGAACAGACCGTCTTGCTGTGGGCTTCAGCACAACAGTGAAGGACGGCATCCTTGTTCGGATTGACAGTGCGCCTGGGCTTGGTGATTTTCTGCAGCTTCACATAGTGAGTATATAGAGGTCCACATCCATGCTGGTCCTAAGTTCCTGTTAACCAAATATGGATTTGAAGAAAGCCGTTGTTACAATATACTATTTTTTTTCTACTTTGTGCTACTAATATCTTCAACACTCACTCCAGTTAGTTAATCTGGGGTAGTTCTTTTTGGCTGTAGATTTGGCAGAATATACGTGAAGCCAAGTCCTGGTGTGAGGGGAGATGGGTCAGTAAATCCTGTGGGATCTAATGGCAGTAAGACTTACTCAAAAAACAGAAATATTTCATGGTACAAGATCTTTGTAGTATTACTCTTGTCATAAGGTAAAGAATGAAATGGTGAATTAACTCTCCTCACTGAGAAGGTTAAATGAGAACTGACTGGATCCTCACATGGTGTAAAACAGCTGATCTGAGTGTTGCTCTGTGAGTGGGTTGGTTTGTTGGTTTGTTTGTTTTGCTTTTTATTTATTTATTTGATTAGGGAAACTTATCTAAAAGTGCTTTTAGGGAAAGGCTGGGATTCTTTGAGAAGAAAGAAAGGCTAAGACTAGAAATTGAAGGGATTTGGAGGAGCAGGGTCTTGTTTGGTAGAATTTTTTTTTTTTTTTTCCCTTTCTAAACAAAATGAACAAGTCTATTCAAATAGAAGCTGGTCACATTACACAGTGCTCATGTTCGATGTTTTATTTTATAGTGTTTTATGTCTTAATTGGAGTGGAGTGGCGGATAGAGGTGGGATTTGTATGAGCTTGGGAGCTGTTGACATTTGACAGGCATTTAAAGTTTAAGTTAATAGGAGGAATGCCAGTGGTCAACCTGTGGACCTAATATGAATGTTCTAGACTTCTAAAGAAATGGAAGGTTATTCTAAAGGAATGGAATCTTACATAAGAACTCGGTGTATTGCAGCATGGCTCTGAAGCAAGTGTTAGAGCTAAAAGTTATCATTAGTGTTTTAATGTTTAATTTCTGATTTTATTTTAAAATTCGTATTTGTTTGAGTTCGTTCAAATATGACTGTGAGCTATCACCACTCAAATTTTTATTTATTTTGATATTTTAAATTTAGTTTGTGATTCCTCCTCCACCCTCCCTCTCCTCACCCCCTTCTTGTCAGAATGAAAGAAATGATCAATCTAGGCATCTCTTTGGAGGGAAAAAAGCTGGTGGGAGGGGAATATTGTACATGTGACAAGGTTATGCCCAATGTATATTAAATGCCTGGAGGCAGCAAAAATAAGTATTAAAGCAATTGACCAATGATGACCAATGTTCATATATTTATGTGTATTTAGCCACTTGACTTTTTGAGAAGCAATTGTGAAAAGTGCTTGAACTGGCATTTTGCTGTGTGCATACTGGAGAGCATATTTATTTATTTTTAAGATACTTATTTCTGACTTCTGACCTTCTCCCACTTTCTTGAGTGTTTCATTGGCAAAGATTGATGGCAAAAGCTTCTTGCTGGTCCTTTTTTGCTCCTCTGCATCACCGAACCAAAATGTAATCCAAAAGCCTTAGTATAGTTTATGCTTACTATGCATTATATATAGTCTATACTACTCTAGTTTAACAAGATTTGATGCCATGTTGAAAGTTGTGCAAGTGGCTCTTTCTCTGCTGACAAGATATTTCCTAATGCTGTCCGCGCATTTAGGAAGCCTTGTATGTTCTTGAGTGCTCATTATATTCTTTCTGTCTGCAAGATTCAAAGTCAAAAAAGATATCTCAATAGCAAATTACACTTTTATTTGCTTTATTTATGGTTCTGTTTGGATTCATTTTTTTAATAATGAGTCTTTTAGACATTGTAGAAATTTATAAACGAAGGCATCTGGTCTATATGACCAAGAAAAAAAAACAAAAAAAAAAAACCAAAAAAACCCACAACATCTGAAACTATTGTCTTATTTTCTTTCCTGATTTACAGTGAGATATAAGCTGGCAACCCAGGGAAAATGGATGGCATGTCATCCAGATCACTGTGGCATGTGAAGTATGAGGTGTTTGTGTGAACAGCACTAACTGTAGCACATGGAACAGGACTGTTGTAATAGCATCAAATCCCTCCTTACGGGATTTTTCTGACACCTCGGAGCACCAAGTCCAAACCTGTACCAGAAAATTACCTTGTACAATGGATGCTTAAGAAACTGCACATTGGAGTTGTGATTGAACGTTTCTATACATTCATTCAACTTAGGCTTCCGTGGCTTCAGTTCTGTGATTTATGACATGCAAAAATCCTTACTGAGAACAAATGGTGAGGGGAAGACAGCTGCAGGTTGTGATGGATATTCTGCTTCTGATAACTACCAAGAGATAAATCACCCACCCATGCGCTCTGCTGCGCTGTTCTGCTGTTGTTCCATCAGATGCGTATCATAAACTATCTCCTCACCTCTGGCTGCAAGAATGGGGTTTGAGGCAGTGACGCTGGTTTTCACACAGTTTCTGGATTGTATAGAAAGTAAACTTTAGGCTTAGCCAAAAATTCTAATGACTTTCGAGTTTTGCTTAAGTGATCTCAAGCTAACAGAGATCCGTCACTTGGCACCAGGCTGCAACTAAAGGCCACAGGATTTGACCTATATTCTGATTCTCAGTCAATGCCTGTTTTGAAAAAAGCCAGGCTTACCTGAGTTGAAGCCGACATGACTAAATGGATATTGAGCAGGAAAGGCAGTTTACTCTTGGGCTGAGTACAGGAGACAACATCTACTATAACATGTTTGCCTAGCTAAGGAGGGAGGGACAGCCAGACTGCCAACCGAGTACGAGAGGGAATTCAAATGAGTTCTGGAGCAAAACATGAAAATTTTTGGATCGTTGGAAGGTTTAAGAGACCAGGATGTACAGATTGTCTGAAAGGCTGACATACTCCATCAAGATAAAAATCTAAGAGGTGGAGACCTTAGTCTTAGGCTGGATATAGGATTATGCTCTACCTGTGGGTGCACTCTGCAAGTCTTCTGAAATTATTCATGTATAAAAACTACCCGACTGAAACTTTCTCAGAGACTTCTGAATAAGCTGCCTTTTGTAGGTGCAACCTGAGCATTACCATACGTACAAAGGCTTAAAACTTTAACTGCTCTCATGAGTATATCTTCTAAACATTGGCAGCTGAGCCTTTTTTGGAAATTATATAGTAATGTTTGCCTTTAAATAACGCTTGACTTTTAAAGTACCTGGCTATTAACAAGACATGCCTTGTAAAAGATGTGGCAAGTGCACTGTGGCACCTTAGCAAGTGTCCTTTCCATGCAGTGCGGTCCCCGCTGCCTGCAGCAGAGCAGGCTTCCCGCTTGAGCTGCGCAGACCAGACAGCGCTGGCGCCACAGGCCTTGAGGAGGTCCTTCTGTCCCCTAACAGCACGAGCCAACTTGGGCTCTTTGGCAGGCATTAAGCTATTGAATTGCTGCAGACTTGAATTCTAGGGGTCACACAGGGCATATCACAAGTATTTACTTCCCTTCTGTAACTACTGATGAATAGAAATGGTGAGTTGCATCTTCCCTTTCCTATAGCATGGCCATCATCTTAAGCCATGTCTTGCATCCTCATTTGGTTCCATTTCTTTTGTTCATCACGGAAATGATTCAAGTGTATCTGTGTAAATTAGCATTGAAGCACATTAGCAGCATGCATATGGTCAGTTATTCCATTTCCCTAGACAGAAAAGTAATTTCCTGTTAATGGAAGGAAATTTCTTGAACTACTTGAACTTCCTCACAGGAGGACAGAACAGTGCTAAGCATCTTGGCTTGTCTGGAGGAGGGGGAAATAGTTGGAAGAATATATTTAGCATGTAAGTTAGTGCTAAAAACGAAGAAAGCAGGCACAATATCGGTATGTTGGTAGTGTGGGTAACAACGATGCTTCCCTTTGCAGAAAGCCCATCCAAAGGCGTAAAACTGGTAGCTGAATAATGTGAATCCTTTTGTCATCTCTGTGCTGCAGGGTGTTGTGTGTGCTGTAGGGGTGAATTTCTCAGTATTGTTACATCATGTATATTCAGTTGGCCCTTTTCATGACTCTTAATTTAGTAGACGTGATTAATTATTGAAAATATTTCAGTAAGGATGGTGAAATGACAGTAGAGGCTAACTTGGCTTCCTTTTGTCCTGTGGCATTTTCACATCTAAAAAATAAGACAAACCTGGATGAATTAAGCATTTTTTTTTTTAACTGAACAGAAAAGATGCTTCTTAAATCTACCCTTGAAAGCTTAGACCTTTGTATTTCTTTTGGATCAAATTAATCAGAACACTGCAGGCAGGAGATGCAACAGCAGCTAAATACTTAAGTGTTTCGAGGCATGCTGGAAACCTCTTTGGTGTTCTTAGGCTCTGGACCTAGAAAGACACACAGAAAGGCTGGAACTTCTTCAGAAAAAAGCTGGGAAGGGACATGCAGCATCAGCAAAGCTGTACGCTGCGTGGCATAGCCTGTGGCTGGAAAAGGGCCTTTGTTCCTGACCACGTACTCATAGCACACTTGTACAAAGAGATTAGAATAACTTAGGCTGTGCATGCAAAAGGGACCATAAGATAACTGCTTGTCAATTATGTCAGGTTTATAGCATGAGAGACCACGGCAAGTGTATATAACTTGGCCATCATTATCTTGCCTGCCACAGGCTATAACTAAATGAGGTTCAGATTTGAGGTACGCGTGTTGGTGGCCATCTTGTCAGCTGGTGTAAATTGCCAGAGATCTTTTTTTGATAGAGCTGTGCTATTTAACCACCCAAGGATCCTGTCCCAAAATGCCCTCAGAGTCCTATAGTGTCCTTTTCTAAACTCCTTGGGTCTGCAAAGTCCCATGTGTTTGTACTTGCATGCCACATTTGCTCTTCCCCAGAGCACAGAAGAGCTAGTAAAGGAAAACTAATTTGAAGGAAGGAGGAAAAAAAAAAAAAAAATCCAGAGTTTTTTCAAAAGTGCTTTTAAAAGTGTTGTTGTTACTGCTGCTTTTATTTTGAAAAGGCATCTAAAAATCCATTTTTGATGTATTTGAATGAGCTCACATTATGCGTAGTAATGGTCCGTCTTTTCTTTTCTTTGTTTTTTTTTTTTTTTTTCCTCCCATCAGTTAGCTCCTGGGAAAGAGCCTCCGTGGGGAGGGCAGGAGCGGAGCGCAAACCTTTGCGCGTTGAGGAAGGAGCCCTTGCGGCAGCGCCGCCGCGGGCCGTCCCAGGCTTCCCGTGCTCCAGCCCCTGCTCTGCTGCCGGCAGCTGCCCCAGGTGTATGAATGAGCCCGCATAACTGGATGCAACGGTGCAAGAAATAGCACGTTGATGTCCTGTGGCTAAAGATGATGGATTTTTTAGATCCCCGGCTCTATTCGGGCACTATAGAAGCTCAGTGCTTTGATACAGGAATCCATTAACTCCTCACTTGGCAACGGCGTACGCAGAGGTCCTGGTGCCCTCGCTGTTGTTACTGAGGGTCATGAGGCTGATCTGATGTGTGGTAGGAAGAGCTAGCTGGCAGGGCAGTGCTAGCGTGAATGGTAAAATTGCAAGGTGGGCTGCAAATTAGCCTGATTAGAGAGACAAAACTGGAAATAACTGTGGGGCTTCAGCTGTGCAGGCCAGCTGAGTTCAGGTGGATAACAGAGAGTGAAAATTAAGAATTGGGGGAGATGGAGGAAGAATCAATGGGAAAAAATAGTGTGGATAATTTCATGAAATGGGGCTTAAAGACCTGTGCATAATTAAACTTGGCACCTTTGGTTGTCCACAGAGACAGGGGGCTGCTGCCTCATCAAGGAAACTGGTAGGTAGCAATAAGATCATGTTTTGGTGTAGTGAACAGAATTAACTGTACTTCAACAGGTGGGAGGAACAGGAGGAGAGGTATCCTTTAGAAATCCTGTCTACTTGAGTGTTGTATGTGTAGCAAAGCTAGTGTGTTATACTTTGGAAGTCCAGAAATAAAAACTATGCTCCTAAATTAAGCAAAAATCATAACAATTTTGCTTATAGGAGAGATTCGTTCCAGAGTATAAAGCTTCTGGTTAAAACACTCTGAAATTTCCATGGGTTTACTATATGAAGGTTTGTCTTGAGACTTGCTGTAGCTTTTTGACTCTCAATTATGCATTAAATGATCAGATCTCAGAGCCGTGCACAGTATTTATCCAAAGACCTCAAATTATGGAAAATGTGTTCGGTATACTGTGTAAGCAAATACTGTATTTTGTGTGATATTTTATCTCTTCTGTGATTATAATGTTTATGTAGAAGACTTCAAGCAGAGCTTTGCTATATATCGTAATACCAAGAACTTGTTTTGATCCTGAGAAAAACGTAGATTTTGCTTTTTGTGATGTTTTTCTTTAAATATTAAATACAAGGGAGTGAAGTGATCTTGGCTTTTTGACAAGGTCAAAGTGAGCAAACGGCACAAGCTCCAATGAAGTTGTTTCCTTGAATTATCCAAAGCCTGGAGGCTGAGATAAGTCTTGAGGATTTTAGTGTTCATCCAGAATCAGACTAAAATCTTTCATACTTGCAGACTCTCTATTAACAATTGGCAAGATCTTTTTTTTGTTGTTGTTGTTTTGGTTTGGGTTTTGTTTTGCTTTGTTTTTCTTTACAAGAAGCACCGAACTCAGAAGCATGTTCATACCAACACATATTCTGTATGCTTGGATAAATTCCACAAATAGATTCTAAATTAAATCTCCTTGTAATTAAAGCCTTTATCACCTTCTTTAAGGTTGCATCAAAAAAACCAAAATAAATTCTTCATCTTGATGCTAATGGATAGCAGCAGGGTATGATAATAACTCTTTGCCGATTCAAACATGGAGTACTACTCAAAAGCAATTAAGCAAGGGCAATTGTCAATTTAATTTACCCCTGGCTTGGTGTCTGGTGTGACCTTCTCATCAGAGGTTAACAACTACTTGTTACTACATCAGCTACAGTGAAATGAATTGTTTCTCTATTAAACATCTAAAAAGAGCATCTTAAATGGAAGCAAAGTATTGAATCTTACTAGAGAAATACAAAGTTCAGCTGTACAAAGTATATGTAATATGTTTGCGCATTTTGAGAGGCGGAGGAAGGATAACTTGGTCACTAAAATGCAGCCAATTCTGGAAGGAAACTGCTGTTCCTTAAAACGCAAAGGACTAGTCACTAACAGTTTTGTATGGGAAACAAATGAAAATGCTGTCTTTTCCTTCTCCAAGGATCCTGCAGCAATGATTCAGAGGAAAGTGCAATGAATTGGAGTTTGGCTAGGCTCAGTATCCATGATTTTGCAAGGCTGGTTGTGAAATCTTCACTTGACTGATCTTTCAAGACGCTTGGGGCACAGTTCTTGGTCAGCAACATCACCTCAGAGGCAGTTACTACAGTCTTGAAGATATGTATTTTACTTCATCTATTTAAGTGTCTCAGTCTCTTCAAAAAGTACGTAGGAACCACGTAACAGATCAAGAAAATGAAATATCAAGAGATGAAATGATGTGCCTACAAGCATAGCCTGGGAACTAGAGCTGGATGGCTCTGGTTATTTATCCTTTCTTAGATACGTAGGCCCCAGTGTTTTCTTCTTATCCTGAAAGAGTGGTGGAATACCAGCTGCTGGGGAGAGCAGTGCTCTAGGGAAGATGTTTTGGCCCACATCATGTCCTGCTATTGTCCTCAACGTCTCCTGCTGCCATATAATTGGTTCTCAGATTTTTGCCTGAACTTGCTTAGCTCTTGCGTTGTTAGGATTGCAGTCTGGAGTGGTGTTATTTATGTTTATAAGTTTCTCCCTTTAGTTAACCTTTCAGTACATAAAGCATGATTGAACTGAAAGCTTCGTGCTGGTTTGAAAGGCTTTTATGTTAAATATGTGACTTGAACATTTTCCTCTCCCATCTCTTGATGAAAAAGAAGTGGGATGGGAAAGACTGCAAACAGAGTCTGAGACTTAGTTGAAGGAAAGGTTATGTAGTGTGAAAGCACTCTTAAATATCTATCCATATCTTTTTCTGTTACATTTAAACTCCTGGTACTTTGTTTAATCAATTTATTGGAGTCTACAGAAAGGTAGACTGCCTCATATGACTGAGCCAGTGTCAAGCATCAGCTGAGTGTGCTTTTTGCCTGTGCTTGATAACCAGGTATATTACTAGCTCTGAATATCCAGATTTCCTTTCTTTCCATACAGCTTTGTATGAGCTTGTTTTTTATTCTTGTCAATTACTGATATCAGGAGTGCAGTTTCTGGAAGCGGGGTAATGGAAATCATTAGGCATGGCAGAAGTATCCTACACTGAGTTTCCTTTGTTGTCTTGTCATGTGTCTCATTCTTTTAGACACATTCATCTGAAAGCTGGTAGTGCATGCAAGACTTCAATTTTTGGATCATGTAAAACTCTTCAGTATGATGCTATCCAGTCTGTAAGAGATGGTGGGGTTTATCAGTTCTCTAGGGAACCATATCATGCTTTTGGTGTATGTGATTCTGACTGAATACGTGGATGAGATTATTTAACTTGCACCTGCTTTCCTTGCTTTAGGGGGAGAGGATCTAGTCTGAATTTTGGAGACTTTTTTGGGTTCATGTCTAACATGACTTTTTACCAGGTTGCCTGCTATCCACAGGTGATCCTTTTATAGATGATATAATGCAACTGAAGTATATTTAGCAAGACTGAGCTCTTCCAGTGCAGTAAGATTTTGACGTGCTTCAAGTGGGCAACACGTGCTGCAGAATTTCAGACTGAAGTAAATGTAGTTCTGCAACATAATAGTTAATGAGCAGAGGTTGATGCAACCTTCCAGTAGTGAGTACAGACCACTCCTGTCATGATTTGGGCATCATTTAAAAAGAACCGAAGGTCCTTACCTGCTGGTTTGTGGTGGTCACTGGTGCATCTCGCCAGGAAGCTTGCAGGTTTGTGCACTGTGGGCTTCATTTTTATAGTGTGTTGAGCTCTTCCTTGAGGTGCTCCATCAACCTCCAGCATCATGGGGAGTGGGGGGCTGTCAACACCTTGCCACAGATGATTATTTTATAGAGCTGTCCCATCGGATCACCATTAGGTCTTGGTTTTGCACCTTGCAGTATTGGGACCCCAGCCATTAGAAGAGGAATCCTATTCCATTGTCCTGTTATGCTAAGGAAGATTTTTGACATGACATCACAGGAAAATCCTGCCTTATGATTCTGTCCTGTTGTGAGACTGAATAATCCTCTTCCTGTCTTGATACTTGGAAGAATTTTCAAGTGTCTTCCTTGTATTTGTGAAGTTTCTCTATTTGTTTTGCTCGTATAAATGTAGCTCCCATGGTTGTCTGATATTTTTGAGCCCTTAAACTACGTTCTTATCTTCTGCTTCCCCTCCCCTGGAGGGAGGGAAGGAGGCTGTGGCTTCGCATATTTCTTTAAATCTTAGCTTGCAGGGAGTCAAATTATACATAGACTTCTTAAAAACAGTTGCTATGAAATACCCCTGTGCCTAAAAGGAGATGATCTCCCCTCAAAAAACTGTCTCTATTTTGATTGGAGTGTTTAGGAAAATTTTTTTTATAGCTCAGACTACCTTAAATGTTGTGAAATTGTTTTGCTTGAAACTTAACTTCAAAATCATTATCGGTTTTTCTCTTGGTGAGAATTTGCTTCCTGTGCTTATGCACATGTGCTGGCTTTTTTTGATAGGAAAAAAAATGTGTTTTCATTTAAGAGCTTGCAGGTGATGGTTTTAGAATTGCTCATGGTGCATCCGAAGTTAGGAGCAACGGGAGAGGAGCTTGCGGGGCCGTGCAGCCGCCTGCCCCTCGGCGCCTCACGGTCCCGCTCTCCTGGCTGTAGCGGGTCAGGTGCCAGTGCCAGCCGCGCTTGCAGAGCGGCTGGGTTCCCGGGGCCAGCGACTTGTGTGCGCGCTCCCTGCAGCGGCGCGTGTGGCACGGCGGGCGCTGCGAGGCTGTGCCAGGGCTGATGCCAGCTCCAGCGTGCAGTCCGCACGCTGCAGGTGGACTCGGCAGGAAATTCCAGTGCGGAAGCAGTGCTGCTCTCTGCAGGAGGGGTTCGTCAGCACCAGGTCAGTGTAACTGCTTTGCTGTAGGCTGAAGCTGGCTTTAAGCTCGGCGTGTGGAAAGCCACCAGCTCAGTGTGTCTGCACGCATGTGATGTCCCTTCTGAGAAAACAGGCCGTCTGTCCCAACTTAGTATCCCTTTTCAACACCTCTTGTTGTAGCCAAGATAAATCAGCTCTTATTTTTGCAGTGGAAAGGTATAGAAAAGTTATGAGCCTGACTCTCATGTAATTGCTGAGGTGTCTGAAGGTTAGAGAATACGAAGAGCTGCTTTAAGACTTAGTCATTGCTTTTTCACTGACTAGAGTTTTCAAGGTTCTCGGAGGGGGAGCGTATAATGCAACCATCAAATGGCAGCCAGGTGGATGGATATCTATTTAGAGCCCTGTCTGGAGTAGGAGCTAACACTCTGTCTGCAGCCCAAGTCGAGAATTAAGGCTACGTTTCTTTTTTTTAGCTTTTAGCCTCCCTAGCAAAAGCCTCCTCCTGTTTATAATGGTTGGTTAAGTAATGTCGCTTTCTTGCTGTCCTGCTGGAGCGCATTACTGCTCTGTTCTAGTATGTGTACTTAATTCTTGAAATCTGTTTCAAATTAAGCAAAGCAGTGTTCTTTTTTAAATGAAAATACCTCTCTTAATGTGAAAATATCTTTTAATGATACATCTGGATCTTACATTATGTGATATTGTTGCTATGAAAAACATAATTCTTTGTTCAGTTCATGCTTAGGGTCTTCTGGAGTTATTTGGGAAATTATTTACATGATGTGTTGCAAAATCTTTTTGCAACAGTAGAGTGCACTCAATTTAAAGAACGCCTCTTCAGAGGGTAACTTCTTCCACTGGGTTGTCCTGTGTTATGGCTTAAACACATGTGCGTAGTTCTTTGAGCACTCATGTATTCCGAGCTCGGTGGCAGCTGGTGTTAAGTGATAATGCTAGGTTAGAAGGAAAGGGGGTTGTCTTCTGGTTTCTCTTGTCAGTCTAGAAAACAATAAACGTTTTGACACATTAGGTGACATGTTGACTCAGTTTATAGACACCTGTATCAGGGAGGAAATCATGTGATGCAGAGCATGGAGCCTTGCAGGGGTTCCCAAGGTGGTTCTTGGGCTTATGAACGTGTGAGGTGCAGCCAGGCAAGTCTCCCCGGCGCACCCTCGGTTGCAGTGGGAGCTGCAGCACTGAAGGATGATGTCCCCTCTCTGGGGCTACAGGCAGTGCCTGGGTGCCTGTCGAGGCAGCGCACCCAAGACTGGTCTGCGTGGGCTGGGTGTCTCAACATCCTCTGACCACGTGCCCAAAGCTTTTTCTTTTTTGCCCTATTATTCTCCTCCACCTAGCACTATAGCTTTTTGTTAGGAGGTTAATTTAATTTCTTGATCAAAATGAGGTAGCTGGTTGGTCCCTTTGATGCTGGGGTAAAACTGAAACTTGGCCCCTAGCAGAATCTTTTTATTTTTCATACTTAAATGGTTGTACTCGTGAGTCATGCTAGAAACATGAGCTGGTTGTTTCTTCCCAGAACTGCTGATGAGGAAAGAGGTTTGGGAGTCTGGAGGTTGCTTGTATCACCCCGGCAAGGTCTGGTCAGAAGAATGCATTTGAGCTAGTCAATACAGACAGAGCATTAGCTGCTTAGTATTTTTTTCAGTGCCATTTTATTTTTTTAATCTATCATTGGTTTTTAATAACTTTTTTGGACTGTAATACAGCTAGAACAACATCTTGGTGTCTCCTGCCTGTGGGAATAGGCTGTAGGTTCTGGAAATCAGGCAGGTAAGGGGCAAGGTGAATTCATGTGCGGGCTCTGGTCTCTGCCGAGGTTATTGCTTTCTGTCTTTATCCAATGTGATGCCTAGTGGTGTGTCTCTTCAAAGTAAATATATTTTTGCCGAATGGAAGAGTGAAAGGGAAGAAAAATTGTTCTTGTCACTGGGTTAAAATTAGAACAAGAACAACAAAAAAAGCTCCCTGCATAATTTGAGGCTCTCAGCTTGCATTGCCTGGGCTAAAGAGCCTGTGGTCCACGGTGAAAGTACACTGTCTTGGATGTATAAATTAGATCCAGACGCATGAGACTTTTTTTAGGATATAAGTAGGCCAAGACACTAAAGGTCTCTGTTTCAGGCAGGAAATATAATTTTGAGAGGTGCTTAACTGTTCTGTGCTGAGCTGGGTTTGTGCTGCTTCCCCTGGTCCGTGGCCGCCTGTCTCCCTTCCTGCATTCGAGCTGTTTGTTAGTAGGATGTACTAGGACAATGTACTCAAGTGTACAGATCTAAGGATGTGCAGCATAATCTTAGATTTTAGGCAAATTTAGATGGCAACCATAAAATAGTAGTATTGTGACCTTTCTGTCTTTAAAAGCCTTTAGAAGCTCTGCTTGGAGGTGCAGGGTGCTCTCCTGTACTGATGTGAACAGCTCTGCAGCCTGGCTCCTCTCAAAGCCCTTTGATTACTCTTGATGGTAACAGACTATTGTTTTGAGAATTTTCCCAGAGATCAATATTAGGTCTGAGGGTTTTCTTATGATAATGGCTCAGTAGCAACCCTGTTAACTTTCTGTTGGGTTTCTTTGTTATTCATGTCTCTTATATTTGACTGACAGGCTTATCTGAACATGGATAAGACTAGTATGAATAAGCTTAGCGTATCTTTTTAACCCATGCTTCTGAATAAAGTGTAGTCTTTCTAGAGCTGTGTGGGCAAACATCTTGCCGGTTTTTACATCAGTTTTTATAGTGCCAGAGAATCTTCTGCAAATCTGGGAGCTCAGTGCCGTGCTGCCTGGAAGGGGGCCAAGCTGAGAAAAGCCCCCTAACCCTAGATGAGGCGACTGTAGTCTTCATCATCCAGTGGGTGATAGGGATGGAATGGTCGCTTTAAAAAAGCAAGGCTGTATCATGAATTTCTGAAAAAGACACCAAAGAAATGCAAGTTAATACCTAAAATGGACTAGCCTTTCTTGAAACTGTATGGAAAGAGTCCTTATGGTGTTAGCCGAGTCCCAGAGTTCATCAGAAAAGTATTTGCAAGCAGAACTTCCTCGGAGTGGAAACGTGGGATTAAAAAGTGATACAAAATTCATATGCTGGTTGGGTATCTACTGTGAAACTTGGGTAAGCTGTTGCCTAGGATGATGATCTGCAGGTAGCTACGCTGAACACAGCAGTGGAATTATCCTTGGGATGTTTATCTCCTGAGGAAAAAGATGAAACTGCCTGCAAAATATTTATAAAGGTAGTTTGTTCTCTAGATTTCTGATGTGGAAAAGGAATGGAACACTCTATCAGTAGAAAGCTTAAGAGTAGTGCTTGTATAGTAGTGGCTTGTTTTGTTTTGATTAACTGGGCTTAGGGTGGGAGGGAGTGTTTATGTGGGGTATTTTTGCTTTTCCCCTACTCTCCAGTGACCTCCAGAAAAGAACCTGTCAGTCTGTTAGAAAATGAAGGCCCCAGTATGTGGCTGACACTAGATAGCAAACTTATAACGGGAAAAAGTGATTATCCAAGTTAATCCAATTACAATCTAAAATCTAATTACAAACAAGAACCCAAATAAGATGAAAAACATTTAACTTTTGAAAAATAGCAACTGAAAGATAACTGCTTTTAGCAGTAATAGAGAATCCTGGAGTAGAAAAAAACAATATTCTAATCATTCCCTCTCAAGGAAGTTTGTTTCTATGTCTTTTTTCCCCCCTACTCTACTTTGAAAAGCTTCAGGTAATAAGGATTTTTCCATATCTTAGACATGATGATTTTACAATTGAATAGAATTTCATATTAAATATAAAGAAAATAAAATCCTAATGTAGAACACTGAAAAAACATGTTTCTATTAATATTTCTTAATCAAATACACTTTTTTTTCCCCCTCAGTGGTGGGTTTATTTTACCAAGAAAATAAATTCCTCATGTGTAGACAATTACTAGGATCTCTGCTTTCCTTTTCTGAAGACAATTTTTCCCTGTTAATACTCAGACGTCTTTCAAGGTTATTCAAAAATATAGCTCTCTATAGCAAAAACTGGGCAGAGCCTTCACTACCTGGATGCAGGTATTTCTTTTGATTGATGAATTCATTTGAAAATTTCTCATGTATTACTGTGCCTTTTTTATGAGGAATGTGAACCCTACTTAAAACCTTCTTGGCCCCATAGTCCAGTGCTTAATCACTGAGTATTGCTAATAATGCAGATGCAAGACCAGTGCAGTGGTAGGGGATGTGGCAAGTACTTTTATCTTTCGTTTGGAGTTTTTCCTTAAAAGTCTCTGTCTTTAAAATATACTTGTGTGTATGCATCTACATTCATATATATGTATGTATATAAAAACAAAATTTCTCCTAATTCACCTTTGTCGTCTAGTCACACAACCATAGTAATACAGTTGCAAAGAGGTATCATCAACTCTAAAAACTTCTCACTGTCTCCTAAATATTTCTGGCTATGGAAAGAGAGAATAGTGGACCAACTGTTTAATAATTGATAGTTTTCTGTAATGGATTCAGCCTTTGTAATTAACCTTGTATTTCATCTGAAACTTGTCTACATTTTCAGGTCAGGTGCTCGGGGTGGGATACACTGAACTGTCAAAATGAAATATGAAATGATGTGCTGGGAACTCCAGAACAGGTTAAACATACAGTGCTGGGAGGCTGAGACGGGCTTCATTTAAAACGCAGTACGATGTGCCAGCTTCTGACACACGCTTGCATTACAGCAGCCTTTTTGGATCGGTTTGTCTGCCCCAGCAGTTGTGTAAATGTAAATGATGGAAGGAAAAAGATTACTAATACGGGAATCTTTTATGGAAGGGCCGTGTATGAGAGAGCATGGGAGAGGTGGTAAGTTTTTATTGTGTGCGAGTCTTTCAGTGAAGCGCCTGTGTCCATCCTGAGGCAGAGCATTGCCCAGGGCGCTCTTCTCCCTCGCTATGACTGTTTGCTCTTCTGCTGCAGTGAGTATTTCTTAAAGCACATGAATAGCTTATATATCAATCTCAACGTGCATAACTTTAGGGAGCAGATCCACTTACCAGTGCTGTTCTTGTCCAATTCCAATCCAAGATCAGCTGAAATGAGGGTGAAAGAACTAGCTATTAATGCGCCATCTGCCATCTAGTCTCATTAGGCTGTTGCCGTATTTGTTTTAAAAGCAAACCTGTAACTTTTTGTGATAGTGCAATATGTCTGTTTAAAAGCCTGGAGAATGATGGCCAGAAAAATCTACTTATTACAAAAACAATCATCACCTTAATAAAGTAACGTAAGGTAGTACACACGCCAAATATCATCAACAGTTAAAAACAATTTCACCCCAGCAGTGATGTGAGCTTGCAGTAATTATCCTTCTCAACTTCCATCTAAGCTGAGCGAGACCAAAACAGACTGACCCAAGTAGAGTTTAATGGGAAACAGTTAATGCTTCACTAGCCTAGACGAAGAGCTGATTCAAGCTCCTTTCAGAAAGAAAGGCTTCTTGGAACTATTGACATTTCTGCCTCTCTCTGCAATTATAGGAAACATTATTGCCACCTTTTGGGAGATGATTAAAATAATTGCCATCTTTTTGTTCTCCTCCTCCAACAACCATCGCTGGGTGCCTGCTTCTTTCTGTGTCTTGACATGTTAATGCTTTGAATCAGTTTTGCCAGGCGAAAAGCTAGGCTCAGCATAATTGGGCCATTTCCCTGTCACAGTGGTTTGCTTCTGAATCTTGCTACTTTCCTTGGGTTGTAGTGAGGTCAATCATATTCAGTCAAATGGCTGAACAGATAAAAAGTGTGTATCAGAATGAAGTACCTGAGCTCCATGCAAATTGGAGGGAAAATGTGGAAGGACAGTCTTGAGGAAATAGATACCTTGGGAAACTTTGGCTAGCAGGAGCAAAGTTAGGACTTGCACTCACCTGAATTTGCCCTGCAAAGTGCAAATTGATTGGCCTTGTGACATGTAAGTCACCACTTACCAACACAAACATCATGCATGGTGCATGTGTGATCATAATGTCAAAACAGAACATCCCCGTGTGCTGATGGGCTGTCTCAGGTCCTTTCGTATACTCAAGCAGTGTTGTGGCCTAGCAGCAGAGCACTGGCCCACGGTGACCTTGCAGGGTTGTGCCGGCTGATAAGGCGCCCTGATTCAGTGCCATCGCAGAGGGATGCGGTGCCAGGACCCGCTACAGCAATTATTGATTCAGCAAGAGGGATCAGTCTCCTACCTACTGTGCCAGTGCTGGTGTTATTGACTCACAAGTGTGATGCAAGGTCATTCTTGAAGACATCGCAGAGCGCTGTTGAGATCTGCACTCATTGCCTGTTGATACAGTGCTGCTATCTATTGTTACAGACTAATTTATCTCTCTTTGTGAAGATTATCAGATGTTTTGGCAAAGTTTCTTCTTGTTTGTAACTTTTAATAAAGCGTTGTAGACTGATGCTTTTGTGCTATTGGGTGCTGGCATTCCCAAGGATATTAGCCCATCATTGCTCTAGTGCGAAGATTCATCTGTTGGCTTAACAGCTCCATCTCTATTACCACCAATAGGAATGCCCATTGACTTGGGGACAAATTTATCTTTGTTAATCAGTTTTTTCAGAAGCTGTTTTAGCATGCCATGGTATTCCGTAGCTTTCAGCAAAGCTGTTGTTTTAAGCTGCTGTTGAGAATGCTCGTTACCCTGTAAATCTAGGGACTATAGCTAGTACGTAAAAATGAACAGGAAAGTAATTGTAGCGTTGACCAATTTTGAGTATCCGATTCTGCAAAAGTAATAATGCTTTCTTAGAGTGTGTGTGCGTGCACGCGCATGTGTAAAACTCCCTTGGCTTAAATACACGAAAAAAAAACAAAGCAGCAGAGATTCCACTTCAGGATATCACTTGGACGTATCCAGGTCATAACAGGACTGGAATTATAGCTGTAACTGCATTTATTTTTTGCCACTTGAGCTAATACAGTAATTTACTAGAATAACTTTTTTACTAGAATAATTTTTGTTATAGCTGTGACATCTGAAAGATCAAAGCAGGATTTTTATGGAGATAATAGCTTCTATTAGACTATCTAGCTGAAAAATGCCAGCAAGCTTTTAGGAAAACAAAACTGTTTTCTTGAAAGCTATAGTGGACCTTTCCTTGCTTGTGGACTTCAAACGGACTTACATATCCTCAAACCTTATCTTCCAGATGTAACAGTTTGGTGTAATAGAAGACATTATCATCTTCTATGCCCTTCCTAACATTGCTAGTGCTGTTCATGATACAATTACTCAAGTGAATTGAGTGAATTGGTTGGATCAATCACTCTTAAAAATGTTTTTCTTTAAAGTGTAGAAACATTGTGGTTTATGAACAGTTGGAGCTGTTCCTGGCTCCAGAAAGAAATAGTACTGAAAGAGCAGAGTTTCTTTTGGGGCTCAAGCTTACCGAGGCAAAGGGCCTAAGGCAGACTCATAGCATAGGAAATTTCTGCCCAAATGTTTTGGGTTTTTGATTGTAATAACTTGAAATTAAGCAATTTTAAAGGGAAATGTTAAGCACCCTTACTAGGACCAAGTCCTTTCTACTAATCTTCAATGTAGTAATGTAGTGCAGTCGACTTAGCCCACAATGTTTTGATTTGCATTGATGTAGGGTTCATTGAGGGATCACTTGTTAATATTGTTTTACATTGTAGTTTCATATTGCAGTGGCATTTGCCATGTCAAACACTGGATTATGCTGTCAAATAAAGCAGTAGCAGTGGGGTGGAGGCATCTTTCTTGGTGCTGATAATTATCAGTATTGCAAAAGGAGTCAGAGAAAAGGTAAGTATTAGCTAAATGAGACTCTGGTAGTGAAATACTTACACATAGCTTGAGGTTAGTTTTGTCGCTATATTAGGGGTTTATTCTTTCAGATTGTGCAGTTATTCCTCTCAATAACAATAATTTCAATACTTGGCAGTCATACAGTTTTTGTCTCCTCCCAGTTTGTTTACTCTGGATTTTTGTGGGTTTTTTTGGCTGTTATTTTATGCTACTTTTTGCTGCTTGTTCTCTGGAGGACTACAGAGAAAAATATCTGTATACTCCATTTCACACTGCTGATAAATGAATAAGACTATTCCAAAGTAAACCAGAAATCCCCCTTAGAAATATATAGATAGAATAGTGAATAGGTCATGAAGTGTCTCTGTTCTCTTAGCTCCAGGCAAGCCCCTCAGTCAAAGAATAATGACAAGCTTTGGCTAGGATCTGTTTGTGTGTGATTTTTGTATATAACTCTGTCTATTACGTAGCTATGTGTTTAACATCCCTATTATAGATGCCCTTGTCAAAATGCAGATTACTTGGCACTTGGTGCTACAAAGGACCCGATCCCTCCTTCAAATCTCTTCATGTTTTAACAATTCAGCTACTATGAATGTTCTGTTATTATCCTAAA
>VZSV01000014.1:236194-260438 GCA_013398735.1 Nothocercus julius
GCTCAGTTTGCACTCAGAACCGTAGTGTTTAACTTCAGTCTGTATTGACTTGGGCTATCACACACATTGACATTGACCAGAGAAGTAGGGGCTTTTTGAAGGTGGTTAGAGTAGGTATGGATAGTATGAGGTGCTGTCAAGCCTTTCCCCTGCCTCCTACCCTTCCCAAAAACTTGCAACACTACAGGCAATGGTGTTGGGTGCGTGAAAGACACCTACCTATAGCTGTTAGCAGATCATGCAACCTTTCATTCAAAAGCTTGAACACAGTAGCAAGTTGTTTGTGGGAAAGAATATATTCAGATCTGTATGAAGAGTTTAGTGATTAGTCAGAGATATTGATTACCTGTTTTTTTTGTGTTGATAGGTAAGTAGGATTTCTGTTGTGATCTCCTGTCAGCTCTGATGTCTTTCCATTTTCTCTAATGTGGGGAAAGCTGCATTAGTTATTCAAACTTCAGGAAGCAGTTTTATTTTGAAATGGTAATTTTGATGTTTCTTTTGGTGGTCAAGATGCTTATCTGCGGGGAACCAAATTAAACTGCTCTTCTAACCCCAGTACTTCTTGTAAAGGCTTGAATGTATCCGTTTCCTAGTAAATAATTCACCTGAAATGAGTTTCAAATTAATCACTTCAACAGGGATGACTAGTCAAAACCTGGCTGAAGATGTATAGTTACACAGAAGCTCTTAAGGAAGGAGTGTGTCTACACACATGCATAAGCGCGTGCAGAAGAGAAGGTGCGGTGCAATTTGGGGAAGAGGGCCTGCAGCTCTGGGTGAAATTGTATTTTCAATAGTAGATTACTTTGATACAAACTGTTCTAGCTTCTCTCATCAAAATTGTAACTTGTAGCTTTGAAATCCTAGTCAAGGATTTTCTGATTTTCAGTACTTTTAGAGCTTTTTGAAATATAGTCCTTAGACATTAGGGCCTAAGGAGAAAAAAAAGCAGGGAAGGAAACTTTTCATCTAAAACAAAGCATGAAAGTTAACTGGGAAAAAATATCATCTGCATTTTTCCCGTGTAGGGGGTGGAGAGTAGGGGAGAGGATGAAGAAGCTTCATCATGTAATTACACAGTTCTGCACAAGCGTTGAAGAGAAGAAAGCTATGGCAATTGATGTTACTATCCTCTTGGATAGTGGAACAGCTCTTGGTATACAGTACCAAATTGCATGGAAAATTACCACAGGAGGAGGGTCAGGATCTGAACAAATGATAGGAGACTTATTTAATGTTAGTAGTATATTCTACCACCTCTATTTGCTGATTCATGTTTTCTACTTTAAGTAGTTTTTTCTTTTTCTTTTAACTGTTTTCAAAAGACAAGTGGTATCTGAGGTCTTTGGTAAGTTGTTGTGATGCGTTAAGTCACATGCACTAGTACAAAGCTGTGTAATGCCTCCCTTTCCTGTCCAAGGACCTGGGATGCCTGTAATAGAGGGAATTTCCCAGTGCTCCATAGGTTGTTCCGTAGCTGTGGTGACTGTTGGTTGTTCCGTAGCTGTGGTGACTGTTGCTTTCGGGTTTCTGCCTTGGTGGTGGTAATTGTACTCCTATATACTGTTCGTCTAGTGGATGTCTGATCCCTTTTAATAAGCACACATGGCCTTTCTTCTTTCAGTGCTATGCCTAAGTGAGCGTATTGGCTAAAGCTCTTTCATTTACTCTTAATTAATTGCTTGGTAAGGTTTCTTTCTAATGCTACAAAAGAGATTCTCCCCCTTCCCTGGACAGTTATGTCATTCCACAGACATGCAGTTGGCAACTGATACCTGGTCTTTTTAAAAAGATGGTACTTTTATCTACAGCTGGTGCTATCAGTTCTCCTTCCTTCAGAAGTAATCGTGCAGTCTATTTTTGCAGAGGGCACCCTGCGGTTGGAGCAGGCTCTTGGCACTGTTTGGGAACTTAGAGGTATTGAACAGCTTTATTTAGATAACTCTTAAGAACAGCCCTACAGTAAAGCAGCAATATTTCTAGCCCATGAATCTGGGCAAAATGAGGCAGCGAGGTGACTTACCTTAGACTTCACAGTATGTTGTCAGCAATGTGGAGTGCAGCAGCTGTGGCTTGTGCTTGTCCCTCTGTAAAATCAACAGGGATGGTGTTCGGCCTCGGAGTCGCATCCTAGCCTGTGAGAGGAGCCGTGCGTTTGAGCTGGTAAGAATGTCCCCCAGGAAACCACAGTTTTAGGTGTTGCAGTTAGTGCTTTTCACTGCGAAAGATGTTTTTACTGGGGACATGCAGGGTCCGGGGTGTGAATTAAAAACAATAATTCTTAGAAGAGCTCTTGATGATGGGTGATGAGAGAACAGATAAAGGGTGGTATCAAACCTATTTTGCAGACCCACTAGACAACTCCCTGTGTGACCTAACTTTACAGAAAGCTCAGGCCTGAGATTTATTGCTAGAGCCACATATGATGTCCTGGAGTCCTGGTGCCAAATGGTAGCCCCGTAACCACTAAATTACAATCCTCTGAATCCACCCTGCTGCATGCCTGAGACATGCCACTGCGAAAAGGCTTCTGAAGAAATCACACTTATGAAACAGGGGCAGTCAGCAGAGCTGACCAATCTTTCTCTCTCTGCCAGCTTGGAGAGGCAGTTTCTGCCTGGTGAGGAAAGGATCATCCTTTCCTATATACGGAAATTATGCTCCAGGTTAGGCGAGTGGTGAGGGGTAGGCAACAAGAGAGAAACTGCTTCCCTGCAAGTTCCTCTTCGGCTCATATGATGTTCCTAAGTGAGTTCCCAGCTGTTAAGCAAAGAGCATTGGCTGAACTAGTCATAACAATCTTAAGGTAATTACAAAAAATAATGACATCTTGGGAATGTGTGCTGCTCAATATCTAAGAGAAAAGAAACTGTAAATGAGAGCATGCTTTGACTAAAGGGAGTTTGGGAAATCCCAATGTGAAGGGAGATCTTTAATGTCCTTTCTGCCTATCTTAAAGTGTACTACTTAAGTGGAATTGGATTTAAAAAAAAAAAAAAAAGGCAGAGGAGGAGTGGTATGGAAGTTAGTGAACTGTTTGCACTTCGGAGCACGCCCAAGGGAAACGTTGTGCTAACAGCTGCAGGAACAGCTCATAGCTTGCAAAGGATCCTCTGCAATTCTGTAGGATTGCTGGCTGCACACACACTTTTGCCAAAGAGGAGGCGGGTGGAGGGGAGTCTTAGCTTGCAGAAATGTGAGGTTTTCTGGATTTTTCAGTTTTAAATAGGAGAGGTAGAGGGGGCAGCTTGTGCTGTGTGTGTATGTCCACTTGTGACTTGGTCTTCCTCGTAATCAGAAGGAATGTCCCCGTGGCTCAGAATGGTTGTCCAGTCCCTTTCTTTCCATGTTTGCTCTAAGAGCTTCCTTGCCTAGCTCTTGTGTGCCTGAAACCAGTCACTTTACCCAGCACTTGTGTGGAGGGTTGTATCTCCTCCTGTATGGGAATTGCTCAGCTATGTGCTCTTCTAGCTCTGCAAACTCCACAGAGATGCCAAGATGCCAAAAACTCTGAAGAAGATCAGGAAGTCTGAGAAAGAGGAAAAAGGAGGGTTTTTACTTGGAACTGGGTATCGGGTACTCTTTATTTGGCTGGATTTATTTGTAAAAGTAAATGTGTGGCATCCAAGTAATGGTGTTACACTATTACTCTAGTGAAACGGGAAAGATCTGATAAACTTGCATAGATAAATTCAAGTAATAAGAGGTAAGATGTACATAAGAGGCAACTAGGGGTGAGAGTCTCCACATTTAATGAATCCAAGAATTTTAAAGAGAAATTGAAGCAGAGCAGTAGTCTGTTTTTTGTATGTATTGACTTGGGAGCATCTCCCAAATGTGAAGAACTGTAATGGCAACAGGCTGTGTGCATGTAAATCTGAGTGGAGACTGCCACGCTAGGTTGTGGGGTGATCAGAGAGGACCTCTAATTAGGAGAGAAAAGCTGTGGACAGGCTAGGCTGTGTGTTGGGCAGAGAGGGGAAGTCAGTGAAGCAGTGCAGAGTTAGGGTGACTGTGGTATGATCATGTCACAGTGACGAATCAGGAAAATAATCTTTGTGGCAGAATTATAGATGGCGATGAAGTGTTAGCAGAGATTAGTGTTCCATCTGCGGCTTTCTGAAGACTGTACGAAGTACTGGCTTATTAAACTTCTCTAATAAGAACTCCTAAATTCAGATGATTTTCATCAATCGATATGTTTTATTATTATTCTGCATCTTATCTCATTGTTTACAGCGGTGCATACGTTCCTGAAACAAAACATGGAGTAGTGTCAAGCAAAGTCAAGGTCATGATCTAGCTTCTCTTATAACCACAGAAAAGTGTGCTTTGGGATTACCTGCATCATGAAAGTGAAATTCTTCACCTATGGATACCAGGTTAAGGAAGTGCTGGTGAAAACTGTGCAGTCCTAAATGTTGGCATGCGCATGACCACTGTATTATGTATCTGAGCTTTGCATCGTCACTGCTGGCATTGAGAATTGCAGAAAGGATAGGATTAAAACCTTGCTCTTTGAAAGTGCTGGGCTTTTACCATTTCAGGAAAAGAGAAATCCTAGCCAGCTCTTAGCAGTATAATGTATGAATCTTGCAGGTATCAATAATTCTAATTATTTGTGGCTCTAGAGAAAATCATTTTGTGTGCACTAAACAACAATGTGCATTATGCACAATGATATAAACCATGTGTAACAAAGCTAGTCACAGATCAAAGTATTTTAACCAGCGTCCGGAAGGAAAACAAGATCCTAAAACAAAACATATGAGATGCACAATTCTTTTCTTTGAGACTGGTCTTCAACTTCGGTGCTTAAAGGAAAGTAAATTTATTTGATGAACTTATGGGAGCACAGCATTTACTAGCTTTCTGTATTGATGAAACAAGCCCAAGTCTATTACCTGAAATTTTCTATTCTACTGCCTGGGATCTATTCACAGGTCACACAGAGAATTGATCACACCAACAAGGTAATGGGTGACTCTGGTTGTAGTTCCCATTGCTGATGCAGCAGTGCGGTGTCAATTACTTGGTAACCAGAGGTGGCGTAAAGTCTCACTTAATATAGCCAGATAAATCTTGGTACTTTAACCATTATCAAAAAAGGTGTTGGTGCAACTTGTAGCAAAACAGATTTTTCCCCTGAGACTGAGCAACCTTTTTTCAAATACATGGTGGCAGGGTTTTTGTGCTTTGTCCAGTCATTACTTCCAGCAGCAAGCTTGCTGTATTGTGAAATGTTTTGGAATACATGGAGGCTAAAAGGCATCCTGTGAAACCAAGTTTTTATGTGTTAACATGATGCTGCATCAAATCAAGCTGCTAAAGGTATAATGGTGTGGTATTTCCCTTACAGTGTCAGTAAAATCAACATGAAGTCATGAGCAGGAGCAATCCTGCTGTGCCAGCAGGGCAATATATGGATCAAAGGCAGGAGCTGAGATCATTTATACTTGAAAAAGAGTAATGTGGCAAGAGCTAATGTTTGGAACTTAAGGAGAAGAAAAAAAAAAAATAATAGATGCTGGCTGCAGATAAGTAAGCTGATAGAGAAGGGAAAGGGCTCCTGATGGTGCATTGGTTTCAGCTGGAACAGGCTTGTGGAAGGATGGACCTTTTGGTAACACTGATATCTAACTAGTGAAACCTTAGTGCCTCAGCAATCCTTAACAATCACTTGTTCTCCCTGGGGCTGTTGGGATCTTTTCTTCTGTAAAGCAATTAAGAGCAGCTCGGCAGCAAGGCTGGGGCCTCATTTCCATACCTGTCATGCAAGTGGCCTTTGAGATTTGCATTAAGTCAGTACACATATTTATGTGTATTTATTCATGAATATGCATACGGTGTGTGTCTGTACATGTACAAACACACCCTTTTCTGTGTGTTTGTGTATTCAGCATTAGCCCCAGCTACTCTTCACTACTGTAAGTGTAAATTCTGTTTACAAATACAGAGCACTTATATACTTGCTTATAAATAAACAGTTATATTACATATATGCTTTTTATCTCTATCATACAATATATCCTGCAGTATAAAACATACACAAAATAGCACAAGATTGTTGCTTTTATATGTGTGTGTGTGTGTGTTTATTTTCTTCTTTTTTTTTTTTTTTTTTCCCAGCACTACAGTTTGTCAATCCTAGGCTTAAATGCAGGGCCAGGAAGTGGTGTGAGGGAAGGTGGAATTTTTAAATTGCCGTAAAGTGATGCTTACATTAGTTGAGAACTAAATTGCCTGTCATGATGTGTTAACTGTTAGCTTTCTTGGTGCTCAAAGCCCATTGTAAAAATTTCTGGAATGGAAATGCTTTTTTTCCCCCACTGAACAAGAGTAAAGACTCAGCTCAGCTTTTCTCCTTTTCTCTGCATGGGATGGGAAAAGAAGACTAAATAGGTTTAATAGCTGCAAGCAGTGATTCTGGATCGAATGCCCATGATCATTGTAGAAATTGCAAGATGGAGGAGATTTCTTGCTCTTACACCTGCCCGCTTCAAGTCATTCTGGTTTATTCTTAGAAGTATCTTTCCTTGAGGGAAATACATTGCTGAAAGCAGCTCTTCCTAATTCTGAATTGTTCCACCAATGTACATCTTGATAATTGTTGTGTGTATATTGATGTGTTTATAGGTAGGTCGAGGCTTAGAAACCTGCTTATTTATGAATTCCATGTCACCCAAACCCAAGTAAGAATAACTCTGAATACAACTGTCAGGGTTACTCGAACAGGGTATCCTTAATCTTTCTCTTCTCATTCCCTCCCAATCTCATTATTTTTTTCAGTAGGAGGGAATTTTACCACCTTGTATCCAAGTGTTTGGAAAGCTTGAAACTCCAGTTACAATCTCCCTGTGAACCTGACTTCAAAGCTAGGAGACCTACTGTGGTCCTAACGCCCCACCAGCTCCAGTGTTTTCCTGAAGCTGAAGCATCTTCTGAGCAGAATTCTGTAGCCTCAAACGTACATTCAAAACTTTGTTCTTTCAAAAGTTCCCAAGCTCTATCAATGTCTAAAAAGTTTCTGAAATTCACTGATAATCTTGATGATGGGCAGACAGTGTAAGTTATCTTAAGAGAAGAAACGCCTGCCAGAGACCCTGATTTAGTATGGGTTCTCCCAGCCATGTGGTGGTTATATGCATGTATTGTACTGTCTTCCTCTTGTCAGTTGGCTCTGGCTGTCACTTCCTGTACTACACTCAGCGGATACCTGTAAAATCGCTCACACCCCCTAACAGAAGCTCCAGGAAGCCTGTAACTTACTGTTGTTAAATTGCTCCACTGGTAACATGGTCCTTTGGCTCAAACTGTCTACTACAGTCATCTTGCTTCTGAGTGATCCAACTTGGCTGTTACGTTTCGTGCGCGTTGTCAAGAGCCCTTAGTGAAGTTTCAGCTGAACGGGATCTTAAATTCTGTGGACAAGTCTGCCCTGGTGGCAGACTGCTCTCTGTTCTGGAGTAGCAATGGCTAGATGCTACTATTGCAGGAAAATTTCAAAACAGGCAGCTTTGTTTCATCTATGTGAAGGAAAATTTCAATGACCTTAAATGCCTTTCAAAGAGGCTTTATAACCAGTATATCTGCCATAAAAGATGGACACAGTCACTCAGTAATCTTTGTAACAAGTTTCGCAAACCCTTAAGTATCTAAAAGTGTCTTGCCTCTCACACACAAAGAGGTGTAGACCTGGAGTTTTGCCCAGCGTAAATCTGTAGTGATTCCAGTGAAATCAGGGAGTTAACCTGGACTTACCCCAGTGTAACTGAGAACAAAATTTGCCAATGCTGTCTCTGCCAGCGGTATTAAATGAGGCTCAAGAGAGTGCTGGTTGTCCCTGCTTCCAGCAGCATACACGTTGTGGGTCTGCTCAGCCTTAAGAGCCTGAGGAGGGATCCAACTTGCAGTGAACTGAAAGAAGCTAAAAGCAGCATATGTGTTGAGGAGATACTTAACAGACTTCTGTGCTGAAGATAATTTCTATGGTGTGTAGGAAATATGCTATGGTATAATAATTTGTGCCTTTCGAGTGCCGGTTTATACTTCAGTTTCCTTACCTTTTTTCTTATTCTCTGAATCTGGAGATCTTACCAAGGGTATTACAGGAAACGAACCCTGAACTTAAAGGTATCTGTGCAAATACCTGAGATTTGGATAATGTTTCCCTCCAGAAATGGCCCCTTGAAAAGGATTGAGTGACACAGTGAATAAATTGAGATTCTTCACATTTTTGAAAGATCTGCTTCCAAGTGGCATGAGTGCAAATAAATGAAACATTTATCTGCAAGAAAGTAAAATGGGCTAGGAATATTTGTTCAGGGAAGTTTTGGACTAGAGTACCTATGTAAGCAGCAAACTAGGCTTGAGAAGACCTTGTAAAACTGTCCTGACTGAGTGGCAGGGGGTGGCTAGAGAAGGCTACAGCTGAACTAATGGAAAGGCAGGCGGAATACGTGGAATAAGCAGTGATGTCTGATACCAGATTGCTTATGTCTTCTAGTATGTGCAGTGACTGCAGCCATCATGCCAGAATCCCATTTCATCTGAAAGGCGGCTTTGAGTTTGAAAGGCAAATTAAAAATGACAGATTATTTAAATGATATCCCTTTGTGTGTGAGAGAGCCTTAAGTAGCTTTTTGGATGGTTATGTTTCTTCCTCCAAGCTTCCTTGACTCCTTGTGAGAAGCGCTGCTGGGCGGGTGGCTGAGGAGCGCGCGAGGGCTGCCTTCCCTCCCGCCGCCCCTGCGGGCTCGGCCGGAAACCGAGAGGCGTTTTTGCAGTGTTTGCCATTTGTAGAAACGCACTGAAAAACTGGATGTTGGAATTTCATTTTAGCAATGAAAGAGGGGGAAGGAAACAACACACAGTGGAAGAAAAACTGCTGAAGCAGGAGGAAGAAGGGAGGATAGGAGTTTTGTTCCCTTTACTGTACAGAATCAGTGGTTTCCCATGCACTGAGCCAAGTAACTGTGTACATGGCTTTGTCTTGGCAGCAGGGAAGGGATTATCAAAAGTGATGTTTAAGGGAAAAGCTATTAAAACTTTCCTCCCCTTTCTTTTTGTTATCTCTAGCTTTGTAAAGGTACTAATTTGTACCTAAATCAAAATCAAGTAAGGCCGTATGCTCACATTGCTGTAGGATGGTGTGGTTAGAGAAGGACAAGACTGAATGTAGAGGTAACCTGAATGGAAACCAAGGAAAGTGGTATTTGTATCTCCTCTCTAAGCATATTGTTAGAAAAGCTGATCTTAATTTAGAGTTGTGGCTCACAAAGGTGACAAGTCCCACTTGTCCTGAAATGCCTTCCCTCTGGGGCTGGTAGAAAGAGTTAAGACCAGTGCTCCTCGCTTGCCGCAGTACCCTGTTTGAGATGAAGGCTCTGCTTTGGTGCTTAGGGCTCTGTCCTTGGCAATTTGATCAGCAGCAGCAGCAGAGTGGCCATGACCTTTTTAGCTGTGCTGATGAGTGACCAATAACAGTCCAAATCTAACTAAGGCAGCTTTTCGATGTATACCAAGATAACTTGTTTCTTAAGTATTCAGTAATTTTAGGGTACTTCTCACATGCATATTTTTAGAGGGTGGGAATTCACTGAGATCACTTGATGCAACAACAGAGTTTGCAGTTTGTGCTCCTAGACACAGGTGCTTAACCTGCAAGGCAGCCCATTAGTGTTCCGTATTAAAGGTGTGTCTAACTTTTGTGGTCTAGTAAAAGAGTGCAAGCCAAATGATGCAGTTGTGCTTTAGATTGTAAAGGACATTAGTCTGTTTTACAGAACTAGCAGAATAACCACCACACTGTAAGGCAGAATGAGGGCAACTGTGTTAGCTCAGAGCTTTGTGGAAACGGGCCCTGAAACAGGAGAACTGCTCCGGGAAATGCGCTGCGTGCCTGAAGTCTGAGCTCACAAGATTTTCCCAAATCAGCAGACAGGTACCTAATCAGTAAGGACAAGAAGAATGGAGGAAGTTCGTGTGTGTGTTTTTGTGTGTGTGTGTGTGTGTGTGTGTGTTTTGGTAGTTATTGTTGGTTTGGCGGGGGCTGGGGTTTTTTTGTTTGTTTTGTTTCATTTTTTTGTGCATTTTTTTTCCCCAATGATTGTTTGCATTTTACCTCCTGTATCAACTTCCTCTGCACAGGTCAATACGAGAGTCCCTCTGAACTGTTTGTTCTTTCCCTCTGCAAAGCTCTTGTATCTGCAAAGAGATTCTGAAAGACCCCATGCTGCATGAGCACTAGACCTCCTGTTAGGAAGTATTTCAGCATAGATGGTTCTGCATACACCTTATTTCAGAGAGAAAAAAAAAAAGATTATTGAGATTATTGTAATATGATTTTCAATCTGCAGGCTTGTTTTTGCTGCACAGATCATACTTGGGCCTGAAGGAAATGTAAAGCCTGGCTGCAGGCTGGAGTCCTTGATGTTAAGTATAGCACAACTATTCAAGTGTTCTTAATGTCTTTGTTATCTTTTATTTAAGTGTTTGGTTATGTGCATTTAACAGCTAGAACTAATAGCAGAAAAAAACAGGCCGTTCCACAGGGACGGCTGCATAGGTTTTTTCAGGTGTCAGTGAACTTATTTTTATCAGTTGTAGTGCAGTTGAAATGCAGGGAATGCAAATTTGAAGGTTGGAGAGGAACATTTACCTTCCTGCTGTGATTTCACATGTCTGTGCTCTTGCACCACTACGTGAATTTTTACCTCCTTAATCTGCGCTAACTTGTCTGACTCTATTCAGGCCCTTAGAGGGCCCTAACCATTGTAGCCCTGTATTTCTAGTGCTGGGGAGGGAGGACTGACAACCCAAGGGACTGATAGCTTAGCTGTGGGTAGGGGAGCAGCAAGACAGCGTAGCAGTGCTCTGGGCTCTGCTCGCCGGTGCCGAGCTCGTCCTTCCCAAGTGACCTGCGCCCACTGCCCTCGTCTCTCCATGCGCTCAGTAAAGCAGCCAGGCTGCTCAGGAGCACATGTCATTGGGCTTTTGGTGGGTATTTTCCATATTTATGGTCACAACTTCTTAAGCCAGAACTCATGTTTTCTTCTGACAGAAGACTTACCAGAGTAAGAGAAGTGAGGGGTGAGAAGGGTAGGGGAAAAGCAAGATGGTGCTTCAAGGTATCGCTTGCTTGTGGGTAAATGGGAGTCTGAAGGGCCTCACTCTAAGTCAGCAGCTTTGTGGCCCTTGTGAAGAGACTTGCCAGCTGCAGCTGGCTCTGGTTGCTGGTGTGCTTAAGCTGCACGAAGGCACTGGCTCTATTCAGACCAAGTGGATGTGGTGATTTTAGGCTGCTTCGAAGTGAACTGGCCAGTGCAATATAGTCAGAAATGCATGCAGTAGTGGTACATAGCAAGGGGAATGTTTTATTGTTGCTACTTGTACTGTACTTGCAGCTAGTCTATAGAAAGTCACCAGAGCACTTTTCGCTAACACAAAGTAGATATAAATAAAAGGAAAGCTGTTAAATTTTAAACTGGCAAAGTAAATGTCATGAATATGCTTCAGTGTTGAGTGCAAGTAAATAACAGATGTGTTGTCAAATTTATTGGCCTGTATTTGTAGCAGCAGAAATGAAATTAAACATGCACCACTATGATAACGTAGACTGTATTGATATTGCTGGAAGGATTTAGTCGGCTGCATTATCTAGAATAAATGTTCTCCCAGTAAAAGAAAATAATGTATATATTTGCTATCTCAAATCCATCTGTTCTTCTAGCACCATGGAGTCCACTGTGCTTTTTTCCCTTTTTAACTACTGGTACTCCTCTTAGGTGCTTTTCTTGTTGGCTTTCCTATCCCACAGGTGTGGGAGGACAATTTTGGGAGCCAAAGTTGTGCATACTTGTAGGCAGCCCTAACTGGCTGTTGGGTGCCTTTTGCTTTTCAGCTGATCAGTGAGAGAACTTTGTTCCCCCAGGTGATTTCTCTGAATATCTGAAAGTTGGGTTGTATTCTCCTCAGAAATGAACGGCTTGAGAAATAGGTCTTTTCTGACCTGAGAAGTCCTAAGTGGGGTAACAGTTTCCAAGAGTCAACAACTGCATCCACCATGCTAATGATGATCAAATGCTAGTACTGTCATCTTGAAAATGGGGACATATGTGCTTTAACATTGTCACGGGGTGCTAGCAGCAAGCCTGTAGTTAATTGCCTGGACTTCTTTCCCCTTCTGCAAACAACCCTGCTGTAGTTCCCCTCCTCTGTGCCTGAGAGAGGATGAGCTGTCAAAAGATAATCCTGCACCTCGGAGAGTTAAAGAGCCTGAAGTGAAGGGGGAAAAAAAAATCATGAAAGTAAAACAAAGCAAAGAAATCGTGTAAACAAATTAATTAATTGTCTGGAAGTGAAGTGCATGTTTGTAATTTTGCCCTTGTCGAAGGGAAATTGAAGTTCATTAAGTTCAGTGACTGATTTAAAAGCTCTTTCCCGCACAGCATCACCTAGAGAGAGGAAGAGAGAGAGGCCCATTTGGAGCTCACACGTTGGCTGCAGCTGCAATTAAAATAGGAATTCATTACTTGAAACCTCCAGAGAGAAGGCAGTTCTTTCACTCTTCAGTATGGGGAGAAAGCTGCATTTTGTTTGGCTGATTCACTCTTTTGCTTTAATATGAGGTTAAACAAAAATGTTGCCTTTTAGCTTTTGCTAGTAAACTAAATAATTTTGAGACTAATAGGAGATGTGGAACCATATTTGAAGGAAGGCTTTGTGTTTTTTGCCAATGCTTATTGTGCTATTTATGTGAATTTGTGTCAACAGAGATGTTATCAAATAGGGAAGGGAGAGGACTTACAAAATTCGTTTTACCTGATGCTATGAATTCTACGGTTGATACTGTGTGAAAGCAATCACAGCATAGCAATTATTTTTAATTAGGAGCACGCATATTATTCCAAAACCCAGAAACATACTCGTCTGTACCTTTAGTTGCTGAATTCAAATGCCCTTTGTTGATATCTGACAGATATCCAGGCCATGGTCCAATTAGGACCATGGACACCTATATGGGAGGGTAGGATTCCCTTACCCTAAACTAGATGAGACAAAAAGTAGGAAGAAAGGATAAATGCTATTGGGAAGGCTTCTGTGTTTGACTCTTATTTTGGAAACTTTGCAGGCGGTTTGGACAGGAATGCTTAAAGAAGCTGCAGAGAAGTGTGCTCGGGGTTTCTGTTTGTTGCACTTGGCTTGTTTTGTATCCTTTCTCTTCTTTTCCCTATAATAGGGAGTGAGCACACTGGGGATTTATTTTTCTATTAAGCACCCTCAGATGGCTGCCTTGTTGCCCTTCCCCCTTGTTCCTTGCAAATGTAAAGACACGGCTAAACAAGAAGAGCACAGCCTCCTTCCTGGAATTAGCAGATATTAAAGCAAATGCATTTTCCAAAAGCGAGATACTTGGCAGCTCTCCAGCCCTTTCGGCAGGTGCAGTATGCCTGAGGCAGTGCCACACGTACATCCCTGGAACATCGTAGCCCACTGTTATGGACATCAAAGTGCTCTGGGGAAGGAAATGTGCATCTGTATGTGCACAGATGTGTTAGTCTGCTGTGGTCAGTAATATATACTGATTAATGAGCACTGGATCTGGGTCAAGAATTTTCTAATTGGAAATGTTAATTTGCTGAAAGCAAAACATTCCACATAAGGATCTTGGTTTCTTTCAAAGGTTTCTCAAAAACAAGTGGACTTTTGAGGGGAAACCTGTCTACCCTCTTAAAGGGCACCCATCTACCTAATCTCCTGAGGGGCATTGCTCTATTTGCCCTTTACCTTCCCTTCTCTTACATCATTTTAAACTGCCTGGAAGGGCCCCAGATGTATGGGATAATTATTACTTCTTGACAATCTGTTGGGCTGGAAATTCAGAAGGCTCTGGGTCTCAAGAGTCCCAATTTCCTCATTTCTGAGTGGCTCAGGTTTTGGAGACATAGCAACCCTTTGTTGCTACGTTCAAAGAGACTTGCTCACTCCCTGCTGTCAGCAGCATTTTCAGATGATCAGGGTTGCCATATTCCCCCCCAACCTGGACCCCGCAATTTGCCTAAGTTTTTAGAAATGTTGTTAATAACCGGCTCATGTTGGTTCAAGTACCTTATACTCCAAGGGTGTTTGTTCCAATTCTCCCTGCCCACGGCAGCGCTCTGCAGCCCAGCGCCTTGTTGGGCTTTGCGCTATGGGCGCATGTTCCAGTGTGCTTGGGTCTCCTGCTGCTCTCTACCTTTCCCACTGCAGCTCAGCTGCTAGGGTTTGTGGGCCAGGGAGGGCACCCACATGCTCTCCCCTTTCTAAAATCTAGTGGCAAAAGTGGCTTTAGTACAAGGCTGAGTGACAGGGATTTGATCATAAAGAAGTGGCAGAAATAGAAAAGGTCTGTAAAGGGCAGTGTACATTAGAAGAAGCTTGTGGAAATCAGTGTTGAGGGGATTGTTGTAGGAAAAGATACGAAACAGTTTTTATGCTGGGAATGAGTTTTATAAGGTGTAAAGGTCAATAGATGAAATGGAAGATCATTAGGGAAGGTGAGATCATGTTTGCGAGAAGATAAAAGCATACAATCAAATTAAAACATCGTTTAAAACGAGCGCACACTAAATAAACCTTGGATTGGGGGCATTTTGGCACAGTCTGTGCAACTTTAGTTTTTTCACACTTGGCAAGACATTCTGTTAATAGAAACTTGTATGTGTTTCATCTATAGCCAGTTTTTATGTTTCAGTGAAGGTGCCCTAGCTTTATCTTTACTGAAAAATTTGTGATGAGGCAGCACTGACTCATCTGAGCCACCTGGATAATTTTATCTGTGCTGCTCAGAAACACTCTAATGCAATGGCACCCTAATAATGAAATGAGGAGCTCATCGCCCACCTCGAAGCGGCATGGCGCATTTGCGGTGCGGGCGTAAGGTAACGGGCTGCAGATGGGTGAAGCGTGGGCTGCTTGCACGTCGGGATGTGCAGGGACATGGACATGGGAGCAGCCATTGGGAGAGTCTCTCGGCCGTGGGTTCTGAAGGTGATGAGTCCTGCGCTATGCCTGCAGTTCAGTGACTCCTCAGGCACCTGCGTATAGCCTCTCGTTTGGATACCTGTTTGCGCGTTAGTGCTGTGAGTTCTCAGTTTGCTGGAAATAGTTGAACCTGCTTCCGAAGCAAGGTGTGGGCGGGGAGCAGCTGAGGGAGGGATGCTTAGCACGTTTCTTCTTGTGTGTGTTCCTTACAGCAATTGGGGCAACTTGCCTGCCAACCTTCCTCCTGGGTTTTGTGATGGTGGGCTTCTCTCCTTTCCTTGCCTGCTTTCTTTAGAGTTCCTTTGCTTTCTGTGATGGGGTTTTCCTTCTCGATAGCCCTGCTTCTCTCTGGAACTTTCACGTCTTACCTCTTTGTAGACTTTCTGCAAGCTCTCTGTGGGCTGTCTGAGGGTCATACAACTGTGGGGTGTCAGAGCTAGGCCTTGGGTGCTTGATGGACAGGCAGCTAAATCTGTTGTGGGAGAGCATGTACAGCAGTGTGTGGAGGGAGTGTGGTAACGAACAGATGTTTCACAGCGAAGGGTGGCAAGCCCTTTGGAGAGTATTTTTATATTTTGTACGTGATTGGAGAAACTTGTACATCCACTTAACAGTGGCAAGTTCCTGGTATAAAGCAATAACTAGCAGCTTTGCCTGTGATAGCAAGTACTAGGACACAAGAGAGAGGGTCTGTAAAGTGAAACAGCTGTTTCTGAGGACCCTGTGTTCACACCGTACACATTTTGGGAGAGTTTATTCTGAATAAATTCTAATTCTCTCCCAAGGAGTGAATCATTGTTAGTGACTGGAGTGCCCAAGGTGTGCTTCTGGAGCTCCTCTTTCACCTCATGGGATATGAAGCAAATTCTCACCAGTGGGGGACACTTAGGTGAGTTGTTCCAAAACACACTCCTTGCACCCCTTCACTTGGCAGAGCTAAAAAAGTTAATGCAGGTGAATGCAATAGCTTCTTAATTACTGCTCTTTTTAGTCATTCCCTATCTACTAGCTAGGAAGGATTCCTGCAGAATTGCTTCACACAATTGTGCTATAGTGGAGCACAGTTATAGATGATAATCCTGTTTTGCGTGAGGGACAGGATGGCATCATCTTTCATATTGCTCTTACTCTAATTATTGCTAATTTATGGCAAGATTACCAATTTCCTACACTGCATAAAAAAAAAAAAAAAATTCACATTGTTCTGGTGCAACATTTCTGTACGGCACTGTAAAATGTCTACATTCAGAAAACTTAACACCACACAAACCTCCTTGGCCACAAGACCGACTCGATTGCTAGTTTTAGATTGAAGGGTAAACAGGCACAGTGAATCTGCTTTTCTGCTGGGACATTACTTGGCATCTGTCTTGCAGGTGCTTACCTGGTTTTGATCTTTAATACTTCCTAGGGTCAATGCGGCTTCATTTCACAAGGTTGGATGCCTTGAGTAGTCCTTATAGCAAATGCCTTGAGAAGAGTAGCTGAGAGAGAGCTGGGAAGTTATGAAAGCAAATACAATGTATTTTCTGGCTGTTGGTGAGTTGTGATAGCCTTAAGTGTCATAAATTCCTGGATGTTGGCCAGTGCTGCTAGACTGTGTTGTTTTTCAGAGGCTCGCAGTTAGGTTGCTCAGTTACTGTCACAAGTGCCTGCCATTGAAGGTTGTATTTCTAAGACCACTGAACAAGTGCAACTTAAGATGTATCTGTAACAAAAGGGACAAGGGTTTAAGGTTTCAGTAGATACTCTTGGACTGATCCTGTAATCTGTGCTCCACTAAAACTCACAGGACCCAGCCACCTTTGTGCAGCTTTGAAGTGGAATCTGGTTTTGGATTTCCTGTGTGCAATAGCAGCAGCCTTGGCAGTCTTCTGAATTTGTCTTCAGCTGACTTTGCCCAGAGGATTTAGGCTGAGTGTGTGGCTGTCATGATGCATGAGACGAGAATGGGTAGATCAGAAAGTGGAGTGGGGAAGCTGGAAGGGATGGTGAATCAAGGTGAAGTGATTTTTTGCTTTAAAATGAAACATGATAAGGTATTGTCTGTGGGGTCTGAGGGTGGCTGGGGAAGGTGCGTGGGGGATAAGGGTCTTGGGAGAGCTGCGAGTTGCTCAGAATTAAGAAAATAAATCCCAGATGCCAATTCAGCCCCTGCAGCTGTGACTGAGAATGACAGATTTTCTTTTCCACTAGATTTATTCTCTGATATCAGAGTTTATCAGTCAAGCCAGGACTATTCATCAACCTTCCTGTCGATAATCCAAGCCTAAATTGGCAAGCTCCACCCTTATGTTTCACTCCCCAAAAGCTAGAGTGTTGCTGCTGCTTTGGCCTCAGGTTTAGCTAAAGGGAAGGAACATAGGTATGGGGAGCTGTTGTCCCTTGAATGGTCTCCAGGAAGCACTGGAGATGATCTATGTAATGATGCAGTCTCCACAGGCTGTCAGCTAAGCCCTAGTTGGTAGTGAGCTGTAGTATTTCTCTCTTGCTGCCATCTGTTTAATGGCCATCCATTAAAAGAAAAAAAAAAAGTGATGAATGAGTGAGTGTATCAGTCCAGTTGCTGCTAGAGAAAAGTTCACGTTGCAAAAAATGAATGTGCGAGTTGCCTCCTTAGAGAGTCTAGTTACTATAGGAACCACAGTGACCTAGCTTCCTTTTTAGCCTTGGAGCAGATTTGTGTGCCTGTGGCACAGTGCAGGCACATGGGCAAAACAGGTTCATGCAAACAGTGAGCACTACTGGGGATTCCATAACAGCAAAAGTGCAGGGATCATACACGAGTGTTACTGAACAGGCAGAAATGCCATATTTGAAGGTTGATGCCAGAAGTCCCATGGCTAATGCCCTGCTTATCTCTGTAGTCCTAGATTAATCTCTACCCAGCCTTTGTCCTTACCTTAAAATGTGCCAGTGTGCACTTTTAGTCACTGCTAGGTGAACATCACAGATCTCGAGCAAACAGGTCTGTGTAGCAGCTGAGCATCCGGTGTTCCTGTAGAGCTGACACGCTGGCTTATGAGTTACGAGATGAAGGGGGCAAACGTGCAGGGGCAGAAGTTCTGAACCCCTCACGAATGCCATTGGCTGCAACTCCCTCTGCTTTGCCCCAGTCGTCTTCCACATTTTTCCTTCATCCAGGTGTTTTGGGTGCCTTAAACTGCTTTGAGAGATCAGAGCCAGAATATATCGCATCTGCTTACAGTGTGGATGAGCCTTTCTGAAGCAGGTGCCAATTGTTTCCCTTTTCTATTGTCACTGGAGGACAAATGTTTATGCTCCTTCCTGCCAGTAATTCAGACATTCTCAAGATTGTAGGCGGCTGGGGCCGAAGCCCAGGGGGGAAACCCTGTGGGCGCCCAGGGCTGGCGCGGAGCTGTTTGGTGCAGGATGCCGTGCGGCGAAGCGGCCTTGGGCGTCTGCGAGCCGGTTCCGCTGGGCTGCGCTGCCGTCTCGGGACATCTTCTTTGCGGCCTCTCCGAGACATCTTGTTTGCGGCCTCTTGTATAGCTTGCGCATGGAGGGAATAGTTTCTGGTTTCTCAAATGCTCCGCTATGAAGGTGGAAGGGCAAAAGAAGCGAAGGAAATTAGTGGTGGGGTAAGGAATTTGTATATATAAATAAAAAGGGGGAGAGAGGAGAAAGAAAAGGAAACTAGCCAGGCAAAGCAAATACAAACAGTTTGGTCTGGGAGAATTTCTCTACCAACGTGCAGGAAGGGAGCTATTAAAAATCACTTTCAATAAGCAGTATTTTAGGTTAATGAGACTAGTGGAAATGCAGCATTAATGAGACGATGGGTATGAGGGTTTTATGGGCAATCTCTTCCATTGCCTCTCTTTTATTTTGCTTTCTGGCACTGTAGGATTATATTAACATCTCAAGGAGTGATAGGAAAAGCCTGATTGCTGCCACAACTGTGGTGCTCTCCCTCTCAGCACCCTTGAGCAAACGGAACAGTTTAGTTTTGGTGCTGGGGGATGGAAGTGTTGGACTGTGAGCTGCTTGCTGCAATGCTGCAGGCTTTTGGGGAGACAAACTGGAAGGGCCATGGCAAGCACATTCCTAGGGGATTTTTTGGTATGGCTAAGGGTCTCTAAACACATCACATCAGTGATAGTGTTAGATTCCAGAAGTTGGGAGTAGTTGAAGCTGGGGAGAAGAGGAAGTTTTCTACCCTCTTTTGCTCTAGATACCAAGGAGTGATCTCAGAAACCGACTTCTCTGTCAGCTGCAGTTGACTCCCTCAGCTCCAGTTTTTGAAGGATGAAGAGTAGGAGGAATTAGTGGCTGGGGTGGGGAGAGGAGGAGAACAGTCTCTCTTTCGCGCCCCCTGAAATTCTTAGTGATCTCAACCCATAATCTCTGTTTAGGAAAGCAGCATCCTCCACTGCTTAGAGCACCAACAGCGAGCTTGAACCATGTTCCCAGCTGGCACTGTTTTACTGAGTTTCTGGGTTTCAGGTGATGAGATGTAGTAATGACCAGACTTGTCTTTGGAGCAACTACACTGAGGTTGCTGCATTTGAGGACTGCTGTGCATGCTAATGTATATCCATAGAGAGAGATCCTATGGGAATGTATGAATTTACCTATCCTTACTAGCCTTCCTGGTTGGATTTTATTATAAAAAGATCTTAGTTGTTTAAGTACAACTGAGTACTTCTTTATACCTGTGGATAGAAAAGTTGTACATTATTGAGGGAATTCTTGATCTGCCTGACTTTGTTTTTTTTATTCTGAGTCTCTGTAATTTGAATTTAACAACAGATAAGCCATTTTTATCCAACAACTAGGGATTGAAAGGCAGTAATAATCTTACTATACTGTACCTATCTTGTGAAATAGCTTCCTGTGAAAAAGGGACGTTCAGTGGCCAGTGGATGATCCTTGTTGTCCTGCTTGATTTCCCATCATAAACGTCTTTTGTCCATGCTTCTGTGATATTTTGAATTGTCATTTTCTTAGTCCATATGCTAGGTCTGGGTTCCACTCACTTCTGTAACACTGAAGTCAGCACTGAAGTTCTTATGGTGTAGACGAGCCAATGGAATAAATTCAGGTTTTGTCCCATTGGATTCCTTGTCTTTCAGTTGCCTGCTTGCATATCTTCTCACACCCTCACTGCAGTCATCCTCATCTGCTCTGGTTGTGTGTTCCCACTCCTCTGCCCAGCAAAGACTTCTTGCAGAGTAGTCTGGTTCCAGAAACCTTATTTCTTTTCTTTATTTATGTTATTGGAAACTGTCTGAGTCGCCCTGCTTGGTAATTGTCCCGCGTCATCTCTGAATCAATGCTGAGCCCCTATTACTGCAGCTCACTGGGGAGAGAAGAAGAGTGAAAGATCCAGGTCAGCTTGGCCATGACAATAGATGAGTCTCATCAAATCTCTTTCCGCCACGTTGCTGAATGAAACTAGGAAAGTTGTTAAATAAAAAAGAAAAGTGAGAAATAGAGGGGAAATGGACAAAAGAAAAAAAAAAACTTGTACACTTAGAGAAAATAGAGGTAGATGGGGTTGTGTGCCTCCCAGTGGTTGGAGGAATAAGTCGTGCCAAAGCTGAGAGTTGTTAGGCTCAGGTATTGCCTCTCTGGCTGTGCTGAGCTGCCTGGGGCAGCCAGGCAGCACAGGATAACCCAGCTGGGGACCTGAGGTAACACTGCAGTTTGTTTTCCCATTGACAAAAAATTATTCTCCAGTACAGCTGACATCATAAGGCAAGGAGAAGCGTAAAGGAAGGTACCAGTAGCAGGATGCGATATACTCATTAACAGCTTCCTTCTGAGACGTAGTAACAGAGCCTGGGAGGCTGAGTGTTTGGTGTCTGACTGTTAGATGTAAATGGTTTCTCCTATATTATAGGTGCCTCTATTGAATATGACTGAATATAGAAGCTCATGTCCTTTAAACATACAAAATGTCCCCCAGGGGTCTGTTGTACCTGCTGTGTCATCCTAGGTAGCGTTGCTTACATTTTTGCAATAAAAGGGACACTTGCACCATTGATCTCCAGCATTTGGCATGGCTGGATCTGAGAGGGGCTGTTTCCTGCAGAGCCGGGCGCTGTGCAGTGCGGGAAGGCCAACACGCCGCAGCAGAACAGCGATCCGGTGCCGGGGTGGCTGTGCGTTAGGCAGCGTGTTAGCTAACAGTGTGTTAGCCGTGTGTTAGCCAGTGGCAGTGTCTCCTGCAGACGCTTTCGGTGGTGCGAACGTGCCTTCCTGCAACACTGATGGCTGCAGGACCTTTGTGGTCCTGAGCCTTACGTGAAGCTCTTGTCAGAGTCCTGTGAGTCTCTCTAAGACTTTTGGCACCATATAAGGGTCTGCAAAAGCTAGGGTCAGAGTTTAGTGGCTAAATTCAGTTTCACAAGTAAATCGTGTTATTTCTGCATCTCTTCTGTCAGTGGAAGAAAATTGCTTCAAATGGTGACCGCTCTATGGTAACCCTCCTTCTCCATAGCTCTGGGCCTTCCTGACTTCACAGCATGGGAGAAAGTGGTGGTCCAAATGGCATCGTGCAGGAGGCAGATGAGAGCCTGTGCCCAAGTAGCGTTGCTTTCTACTTGAATAGTGCCACAGAAGGAGTGAAGGGAGTGGTGAGTGTTGCAGTGTTACGGTACAGGGGTTGATGTCCAATAAACGCTGTGGGAACTGCAGAGAAAACAGTGGGATGGCCTACAGGTACAGTTAGCCTGTTGAGTTGTTCTTTGCAGCTGGCTGCGCTCCTGAAACCGGCTTTCCTTCTACGGTTATACAAGGGGTGTGCAGTGCAAGGGACCCATCTCCTCTAGAGGAATGTTTCTTCAATGAGATGTATGATGAGAACTGTCGTTCCACCCAGAAAAGGCAGCACGTTTGGTTCAGAGATACAAAACAGAGATGTCAAATGGGAAGTTAAATTGTGAACTGTGTGTAATAGGATCTATTATTCTCAAGTTTTGAATATAATTTTATAATAAGTGTTACAAAAGAGGACACCTTGACAGTCGTCTTTTAGGATATCTTTGGACTTTACAAAACCCTGTGCTTTTTCAAATTTTTCAAATTCTATGCAGAAATTGTGAAATTGCTTTCATCATATATCAGTTTTTACCTCAATTTACTTTCTTTGATTCTGTCCTACTAGATGCAAGTTAAAGTTTGCTGAGGGTTCTCATTTATTGGGATGAAATGGGTGGGAAGAAGGTGAAATCATGGTGTTGGTGCGTTGGTCCAGATAGATTTGAGATTTTGTTCTCCAGCTGAAGCAGCTTTTGCAGTATTCCCTTCTTGCTTTATAGGGACTTGCCCATGGATACCTTGCTCTGTTCCCTGTGGGCTAATTGCTACCTGTGTTAAAGGTAATTCAAGATTGACTAAGTTGTCCTCTTTGCTACAGGGAGCACTAAAAGAAGACAAAATGTTTTTTTTTTTTTTTTTTTTTCTTGTGTGTGTTACTTTGCCTTAATTCATATATGCAAGTGCCATGAAGAGTTTGGAGGAGCATAACCATCTGTCCGTACAGAAAGGTGGTCTTCGAAATGCTTAAGAAGAATTTCCTATTCCCATTTTAATTTGGTTTGTCTGAACTAGCCGACAGCCTGAACCAAACCAGAGCTCATCACAACTCAGAACAGAAGTTTTCAGGTGGCAAAAAACTGGTAAGCCATGGGGGCAAAGCAATGCAAGGTGGGCTTTAATATTCTCGTGTTAGAGACTTGGAGCTGCAGCATGTTATGTAAACAGGTGATAGATTTTCAGGTAAGTACAATTTCATGTGAGAGATGCCACTCGTGCATTTATTTATTTCTTTTTCTTTTTCCCCTCTTCAGTGCAGAGTTGTATTCAGGAAACAAAACTGTCAGAATCATGATCTCCTCCTCATGTGCCAGCATTCAAGCTGTGCTGCACCCTTGCTGTTGTGCTATGTAATGCTCAAGCATGTTCTCGTTTCCCCTTCCCTTTTGCAGTCTCAAACTTATTTAGTAGGATTTGTTACTTATGGCAGACTCATCTTTGCTTAGGAGATGATTCTTTTTCAGGCAGGAAGGATATTAAAGCTTGAAATAGTCATGTTTGTTAGGCTGCAAAGTTCTGGTTTGAGAAAGTTTATCTATTCTGTGTACAAGCGGAGAGACTGAGGAAAACAAGTCATTACATAAAGATGTGTAATCTTCCGCAACCGGTTTTCAGTCTCATCAGAGAGCTCAAATTGCTCCCGCTGTAACTGAGGGTATTACTTAAACAGGAGCATCGTTTGTAATGCACAAGTGGAGTGATATTAATAGAGGGAGGACGTTGGTCTGCAGGGGGGCGCAGCAGCATCTCGGGCCAGCCGGACTCCCAGGGCTGTTCCGCCAGGAGCAGGAGGGCCCTTGGTCTGACAGGCCGCCCGTGCTGTCGGACACGGGCTTGGCGGGGAAGGTTTCGCCTTGCCAGGGCAGCTGATGAGCTTTCCAAAATGCCATAGCACAGTATCTGATTGCCCTTTTCCAGTAATTCTTTGCAGTTCGTTCTCTAGCTGCAGTCAGGATCTCTATTAGCTCAAAGAAATGCATCCTAGTGGTGTCACTGTGCATAGGGCTCGCCAAGGCTGCAGGAAGCACACAAGCAACATTATTGATCCCAGCCACAGCCCTTTCCAATATGTGGCCTGAGCCTGGGTTGCCAAGTCCGGGCCATTGCTTTTGTAAGTGGCTGCATCTTTTAATGCCTTTCCTTTTCAAAGTGTCTTTTCACTCATTTTGTGTGACTGTATGCTTGTATATATATGGATACAAATTATATATATAAATGGAAAAAATATGTTTTTTTTTTTCCCTAGTCCATATAGAGCCATTTATTCTTGGAGCAGAGTTGTCCTTTAGCTTTACTTACCTTTCTCTCTCCTTCTAACTCTCTTCACTCTGGAGAAACTTAAGGATAGGAAACGCAAAGCTCTTCAGCTTTCATTTTGTTAGCTAAGCATTTAGGCTAGTGGGGAGGTACAGTCGTCCTCTTGTGTGAAATGAGCTTCCTATTTTCACAACACCCACTTTCTCTTCACATGAATAGGAAATGCTGTGCTTTGAAAGTTAAGAGACTCGCTCCGTGGGGGAAATTAAATTGGCTTATTTTAGGTGCCGAATAACATTGAATAACACTACCAATATGCATGGGAAAATGTGTACATTTTTTACCGTGTCTCTCTCATTTTAACTGTGCAGCAGTGCTGCATAAATTTGGGGGTTGC
>VZSV01000014.1:260478-318182 GCA_013398735.1 Nothocercus julius
ATTTGTCTCCAGCAGTATTAACATTTCAACAATCTGTCATCGAGATTAATGATGTAGATGAAGGCTGAATTCCATCTTAGAGGCCGCTATTGTCTGGCTGCAAAATGTTCTCTGTAAAACTGGGTTAACAGGACACCATCACAAGATCGCTGTATTTTGACAGCTATTTCTTTTCAAAGCAAGGAGATAAAAAAATGTTCCTTTTCTTTCCTTTTAATGAAAGCTTAACACTTACTCTGCAATTTAGAATGAAGAAATGTTATAGACCAGATTGCTATTGCCAAAGCCAGGAGACTTTGCCTGAGCCTCCTTTGGTCTGGCCTTGGTGTTTTAAGTGTTGGGGAGGGGGAGAAAAGGCTGCTCAGTGAAATATCCCCTGTAACTTCCTTCACACTCAATTTGCATGTGTCTCAAGCTAAGCAGGTATTTATCCTTTGCAAAGCCTGTATCCTTAGCCCAAGAGTTGCATTTAAGACTTTGTTTTCTGCTGTTTTGCTATTTAAAACAGCATTGCTAGGTTTTTATTAAACAAGAATGAATTCTGATTTAGACAGAGATCACTGAAGTTTTAAAACTGAGTCTCCTGCTTAAACTGATATAAACCAATGTAAATAAAAACTTTTTCCTAACTGTAAGTGTAATGGAGGAAGAACATGATTCCACTGTACTCTGAATCTCAGCCAAAACTTGGGCAGTTCTTGATGCACTATTCTGAAGTGAACAGCAACCTGAGAAGAAACAGCTGGTTACAGTCACCTCCCATTTTCCATCCTTCTCTTCCCCTTCCAGCCCCACCCCTGCCCAGTGAAGGAAGAAAGGAGGAATTAAAAAAAAAAAAAAAAAAAAAAAAGGGGGGGGGGAAATCTGACTTTAATATGTAGTAAGAAACCTTTTGTACTTAAATAAGTTGGTGGATTGTTAGAGTGTGGGTGACTTGTGGAAATTGGTGAGTTCTGAATAGCTAAAACTTAAGAATGTTAAATACACACAAAAATGGCCAATTCGCAATGGTACATTGCTGATAAAGGCTTAATTCTGCAAAATCATCTTGTTCATCATCACAAAGTTTGGTGGAGATGGACACAGCTCTAGATGGAATTCTCTTGTTTGGTTGAAAACAGAACCAGGGCTGAGGAGTGTAGAACTTCTTGCAAAATATTGTATGTTGCGCATTGTTTTTTCTAATGTGAATGTCTGCAAAAAGCTCTACCTCATCACAGTAAAAAATAATTTCATGTAATACAGTTGCCAAGATTTCAAGCTCCTTGGATGAGATGCCTTTACAATGTCAGGTTGAGAGATTGACCTATGTTCAGTTACAGTGAATCTCAGCTGTTTTTCCCCAGTCAAATGTCAATTTAAAAAAAAAAAAAAAAAAAGTGTTTGGAAGGGAAGAATTAGGAGTCAGTTGTGTCAGAGAGGAGAGTAGTAAATCCCTCCCTCCATATCTAATAATTACTTGGCTCTAATGCTGCCTTTTTCTTCTGATCAGAGAAGAGACCGGGAGTTTAAATTTTCAGTGCATCAGCTTCTCTGTTTATTAAAGAAGGATAATCCTGAAATTGTATCATTATTACATGAGAATCTTTAATTATCTGAGAGCGAGGGGTATGAACATTCCTTTTCTATGGAGTGTAACCTAAAAGTGTCCATTTGGTGAAGTTCAGGGAGTTAAAAATCACCCTCTTCTATTGGAATGTAAATATGAAAGATCCCCAGGCATTAAAATAAATGAAAGAATCTGCGTACTCTGATGGTCTGGGAGTTTTGTGAGATGAGTTTTGTGTATTGTTGTGTCCCAAATAATTTGTTTCTGCTTCATATTCTGAAAGAGCGTATCACAGTGTACTAGTACCTAATTCAGCTGGTTCCTTGCTTGGGTTTGCAGCTGGCAAAGTGCTGAGGAGGGAAAAGTTAACATTTGTCCTGGGATTTCTCTTATCTCCTTCTCTATACCACCCCTTTGTGTGTTGGTGCTCTAATGTCCTTTTCTTTTTTCATGTATATTGTCTGGACTGGGAGCCACTGTTGGAATTTCATGGCATGTTGTTCAGAGACCAGGATTGTTAGAAGGGAAAGGATAAGGATCAAAATCATCCCTGAAGCTTGAAGCTTAATATTCTTTTAATTTACTGAAATTTACCGTGTTTCTTTGTCTATTTATGGTCGTTTTCTGAATCTTTTTTGCCTAGTACAACTCAGGTCCAAGTATGTGTGAGGAGAAATAAGGCCTCATTTTGGTATGGAGATCACATCAGTTGACTGCTAATCTCTTTTGCTAGACTTCGGAAGCAGCGAAAGGGGAATGACCAGCAATCCCAAGGAAGGAACAGAGTCTTTTGTTTCCACTTGAAATCTAGAAATAGTGCACGATGATAAGGAGGCACAGAAGGCTTGCGCGAGTGAGAGGGCTAGCAAGGGCTTACTGTGGTTTCAGCTGCCTTTTCTTCTTACTCTGTGCAATCAGGTTCCTGTACTGGGGTAGGAAAGGGGAGATGGCAGGTACTAGGCCTTTTGCAACACCTTTGCAGACTTTGTATGTCTCTGTCATCTAGGAAACTCTTCATATGCTTGATCTTTCCTGCCCTCTTAAGCACCTTTGACTCTTCTCTGTAGCGGACTTGTATGCAACTACCTGCAAGTTTGAATAAATATGCTGGGGAAGGGGTGGGGGAGGAAGCTCCTACTTGACTGTTCAAAGCAGGGAAAGACTGACTTCCCATTCACAGTTGCTGAAAACCAGTGTTTTCAGTCAATCACACAATCACACACTCGCAGTCCAGGTGGGAAGATGTGATTCAGATGCAGTGGGCTGTGTGCTGGGAAACCGATCAGGCAGCAAAGCGGCAATTTTTATTTGATTTTTCATTTTTTTAATATAGACTATCTTTCTTCCCAGAAAGAAAGAGGAGGAGGCAGAAACATACACAGCAGTAAATTGTGCTAAAACATTTCTCTTCTCTGCCTGATTGCGAAGGAAAGGGCAAAGGAATGTAGGATTGCTTCAGTTTGGGAATATTGGAAAAAGATGTGTCTGCTCTGGCACTACTCATACATTTTCATCTGGACTGAATGGGGAGAGGGAAGGGAGGAAGAGGAAAGTAGTTTAAACTCATTTTTCCAGAGGGCTCCTATGGAGTTGTTGGAACAAGTGAGTTCAAAAGCTTATGAGCAGTGGCTGCTCAGGAAATACAGTAGTCATGTGGCTGCTGTAGGTACCTGATCAGACCTTTCATAGATGGGAAGGTGTAGGCAGGCATAAAGAGAAGGACAGATGCTGGCAGGACTGCAGAGTAGTGTATGTCGACTTAATGGTACAAAGAAAGGCATTATATGGATATGAAAACACTACCTGCTCCTTTTAAACCTGAGAATCAGTATGAGTTTAATTATAGATCGCAAAGAATCTTCTTCTGTAGTACTTCTGTAGTAGTGGTATTGCGATGAGTAGCTTGTATGGGGTATTCTGAATTATAGGGAAAGGATATGTGATGGTAAAGCTAGTGTATATTTGTATGACTTCATCTGTGTTTCATAGGCCCTTTAGGAAATGTAGTATTAAGCTTTGGATTTATATTTGAAGATTTTCTTGGGTAGTTTTCATAACTTCTCACCTAACAGGTTATAAAATTCATTTTGCATGCGGACACTCCATTTTTCTCCTAATCCATAGGCATTTTTAATACTGCTTACTGGCCAATTTGACTAGAGCAGATACATCTGACAATATGCTGGGGTCCTCTGATGGTATGTGACACAAACTCTTCTGTTTTCCTCATTCCTTTCTCTTCTAGAGTTGGAGTTCTCCAAACTGATAGTAAGACAAGGGCTCCTTGCTACCTAACACAACTAAGTGGAGTAGGAAGTCTTTTTTCCATGTATTCTTCTACCACGAGTGTGTGTCTCCTGACAAATCAGGACAAATTGGTTGTAGGTTAGAACCAATTACTGTCTAGTACATCCACAGACAGTACTCAGAGGGGACCAGTCTATAGTCCCTTAAAGAGCTAAAATCATGAATCGTTCAGAGATAAGAGCATTTCATGCCTTCGTTAGTCTGCCAGGAAATAGATTGCTTGTTGGGACCTATGTTACTTCTGCTGGGCTGCTAAGTATGCTGTGACATCTAGGTAATTGGTCAAATCTCTTGGTATTTAGAGGTCTTGAGCATTTTTGAACCAATGGCTTGAAAAACTTTAGTCATTCTTGAACTAAACTTCACAGATCTGTGTTTGGTAGATCAGTCTTGTTTCCATTTTATACTGAAGATGTGCTTTTTTCTTTCTGTTGTTTTTTCTTTTTCTTCAGAAGTTCACTCTAATTTTCTCATGTCTCTGTTTTTCAGTTCTTTTATTCAGGCTTATCTGACTACTCTCTCCACTCTTTATATAAAAATATAAGTAAGTACAATTTAGAGTCAAGCCTCACCTGTGGAACTCACCTGGCCTCTCCTATTATGCTGAACCTTAGTGGGGACTTCCACACACCCTCACTGTCTGTACATGGCTTTGCCCCTATGTTGTTACAGTTTCAGCTTCACAATTTTCCTGCAGTCTAGTCTGTAGAGAAGATGCCAAGAATTAGAGGCATTATACAAATAAGCAGGCCCTTTGCCCGTTGTTTCCATTAAATGGGAGCATCTCTAAGCTATTTTCTTAGGGATTAACTCACTTGGGGGGTTTTGTTTAGTTATTTTACCTTTTGCTTCATGAAGGGAAATGATGTTTGTCTGGTTATGCAGTGGAGAGAGGGCAAAGGGACAAAGCTGTGTTTTGTCTAATCCACCCTGACAGCTTTTTCCTGCCCGTTATAAACTGTGTGCTTAAATGTGTGAGCGATGATGCCTCCATGCTTCCCCAGCACCGAGCAACAGCTGCGTCGACGCGACCCGTTCACGAGGCAGAACGTGCAGTTGTGCCTGTGCTGTTCATCTGTGGGAGAGCGAAGGGGATCAGAGGAGTATGAAAGGCACAATTTTGTGCTTTTCTAATGTGAGATCTTTTATGCTTATGAATTACAGAGGGAGTTTGCTTGCCCTGGGAAGCAGGGGAGGCAAGACAGGTCAATAACCTTAGAGGAGGCAGTGGAGCTCGCACCTTGGGAGTGACAGACGTTGCCTCAAGATGGATGAACACCACAGTGAGCTTTCATAGTCTTTGATCTTCAGGGAGTTCTGTGTGAAAGTAGAGAGGTCTTGGACTAGGAGTGGAGGAAGAACAGGCCTTGCTGAGAAGAGGCATTTTGACATACCTGGTACTTTCTTGAGCAGAGAGGTGTTGAAAGTAAAGACAGAGGTGGGAAATATGTCCAGGGCTTAAAACTGAAAGAGCAGGGATGGTGCAAGACTGAGGCACGTTTGGAGAACTAACAGAGAGGCTTAGGATAGCAGAACCAGCTGTCAGATCCGAGGTAGGAGTGATCGAGGACCAGACTAGCAGGTCAAGACTAAAGTGCATTGATAAGACTTAGCAGCAGGCCCAATATGGAGTGGAGAATGCAGGAGCTTAGGTTGGAAGAGTGGCATGGCAAGGGTGCAGTAAGTAGAGAGCAACAGTCCCTAAGGGTGAGACTGGACTGAAAAAGGAGGGATCCCGTACTTCTGCTGTGGTGTTTACAACCAGTGTTGTCACACTTGTGTGCTCTGTCTGTGTAGCTGATGCTGCCCACACAGAATTTGTCTGGGCAAACCTGACAGCAGCACCGAAGTCTGGCTTCCCCTGCCTAAACGTAGGCCTCGCGGTGCTGAATCCTCTGCCCTTCCTTTCCTTTAAGCTTGACTTTGTCGCTACACGGCCATCAGCAGAACACTTGATGTTCTGCATAGCTCTCCTGAAACTATTATTGGCTTATTCATGTTTGCAGAGTGACAGCTGCTCTTTCAGTGATAATGGCTGTGAGATGAAAGGATTAAGCAAGTTATATCTTTATAGTGCTGTGTACAGTAAGCAGTCAGCCACAAGTCTATGAAGATATCATGAAGAGGCAATCAGTTACCCGGAAAAATAGATATCCAAGTACTGTTTACTGTCATTACATAGTTACTTTCTACTTATACTCTGACTTTTGGGACATTTAATTTTCCTTTTGGCTACAGTGGCATAATGCCAACAGTATTGAAGCAGAAGCATGCTAAGCAGGTAGGGTTGGCTACTCAGAAATGAATCCCTTACTCTAATTTCTTAGTATGCATAAGTGAAATTGGAACAAATTTTAGGCAAAAGCAAAGCTAAGTGCATCTTTGAAATTGTTTAAAATGCAGTTTCCATCTCTGATGCCACACATCCCCATCCCTCCACTGAAGATATGAATTTATCTGATCTCTCATGAAATCAGTTATAAGTATAATCATCAAAAAGGGAAAAGTTTTAGTAGAGTGAAGAAAAAGCTCATAGCGAGGAGAAAATTAGAGTTAAAATGAAGATCTAGATACTCTGCTGTTGTGGTTAAGCAAATTGGGGAATATAAAACCCTAAAATGTTACAGTGGTTTTACTTGGGCTTGTACTATAGATTTGAGACTTCTGCCAATTCCCTTTATTTTGCTGCTGATCTGAATACTATAAAACAAAACTGGACAAAAAGCACTAGGAAATGCACTAGATAATTAAAATATTCTAGGTTTGTGTTGCCTCTTTCATCTGGAGACTTCCAGGTGCCTCATGAATATCACCCCTTTCCTGAGGAATAGATATCCTGTCTTAGGAATGGGAATACTGTTAAGATAAACATTATGTATTTTTACATTGCAAATAGAAGTTGAAGGGTCTTTGTTTACTATGATAGAACTTACACCTTTGACAAAGAAATAGGCTAATTCCTTTTTCTTCACTTAAAAGAATGACCTCGGAAAAAATAGGTTAGTGAAGGCACTAGACTGGCTGTATAATGCCAAAACTTCACTGAAATTTTTCTTGTTCTTTATTTCTGTTAATTGCAGATGAGATAATGGAATTCCTGTTCAGAAGAGCAATCCAGGATGTACTCAGACTGTCTCTTATAAAACTTGCAGACTTCTCTAAGTGAACATAGCAACGAGAATGTGTTTTTAACAGAAACTGCAGGATTTCTACATTCTCTTCCTGTTTTGTTGCTCGGTCAGCGTGAGCCTCTCATTGCATTTCATCAGATGAGACTAGGTCAGCCAATTCTCTGTCATACAGCCTACTCCAACCCAACCCAATTTGAGGAGATGACATTTAATTCATTGGCTTTGGGGGTATCATTTAGGGAGAAGAGAATGAGATTTTTCTTGTTTTTTTCACTGTGAAAATCTGCTGCTGTGGGGCCGTTCTTAGTTGTTTGCTTACTCATCTGCTTTCGGAAGTGAGTCTCATTCTAAGCGAAGAGCACATAGATCAGAACAATTGGTTTGGCGTGTGGTGTGGCACTTGCTTCTTATAACTGTATTTGATAATTTACCATACTAATGGAGAAACTCTTCCCTTGCCATCTTCCCCTCTCTAAAGAAACATCCATGTCAGTTGGTATGTCTTGAGCATTCCTTCAGTTTTATTTTTGTAAGGAGAAGGCACAGCAAAGGAGCAAATACTTTTAGGATCCCATTTCTGAAACCGTCTTTAAGGACCTCTTAAACCTACAAATGGTCAAAAGCCCTGAGTATAAACACCTGATGCTGTTAGCAGTAGTATTTTAATGTACAGAGCTGAATTGGGAGCTATTATTGAAGAAGCAAACTCAAGATTTTACAAGGGATAAAAAGGTCCAAGAGCAGAGATATTAGTGCTGTTGTCAGATTAAATTCCAGGTTGGATATACAGTATCTGCTTTCCTTAATGTTCTGCAGGATATCTTAAACTGCTATTCATTTTTTTCTCTATATTCCTTTTTAAGTATTCAACAGTTGTTCCGTTCTTCCCAAGACATAACCCTATCAAAAGAATATATTAAGTGCTTTGAGTTCTCCCTCAACTAACAGTTTTAAATATATACCCACGATCGAAGCTGCACCCTCAAATTAAAATACATACAGCAGCAAAGTGTTGGCCTTAAGAAATAGCAGATAATTCCCCACATAAAACTGACTGCCATCCAAGCCTTCTCTTTCATTTTCCTCTTTTCGTACACCTCCCGGAATGCCTCTGCTTCTTTTACAGAAAAGAAGTGAAATGCTGGACTGAGGTCAGCCCTTTGTTCATAAGGGGCTAAAAGTGTCCTCTTTACCTGTGCATGACCTCTCATTTATTTACTTCATGGAAGTTATTTTTTTGGAGAAACAGGCTGCCATTAAATTGAACATGCTGCCTTCCTCTGATTCTGAGAAAGCATCTTTCTGCTTCAGTGTTTAAAAACAGGTTTTTCTTCCTGCCATCTGGTATCTGTCAAGTAAATCAGTAAAAAGTTTAAAAAAAAAAAAAAAAAGGTTGTGGAGTTGTGTGAGAATCTTACCCAAACTTTTCCACTCAAGACTATCAATATCTGTACTGCTTCTGATTCCTTTTTTTTTTTTTCTTCCTTATTTAAAGTGAAATATAAAGTTAGGAAATTGTTTAAATAAGTAAAACTCTTAAGGTTTGAAAGCCTAATAATCAAATATAAAGGATAATAAGTAGCTTATAAAAAAAAAAAAAAAAATCCTTCAATTTGCCTGTAAAGCTTGATTTCACATTGCAGCCTCTCATCTCTCACCTTTCTTTGAGTTTGCTTATGCAACATTTATTTCCTTTAAACCCTGAAGACCCACTCAGCTGATGTTTTTATTGACAGTTGGCCCTGCTAACATTGTATTCAATACAGAATTTGTCAAGTAGACAGGAAGAGTAAAATATAGCTCATTTTTAATTATATTATCCCTGAATTTGGACATACTGAATTTACTGATAAAACTTGTGTATTTCAGGAAAAAAAAAAAAAAAAAAGACACCCTCTGATTTGCAGACGTAATTCTTTTCAACTCTGAAAGCTCCACCAGATATTTCTGCAGGTGAGTTTGGCTCATGGAGGATAGATATACAGTTTCACCTACTAAGCTGGTAAAGGACTCGTCCCAAGGACTTGAGAAGCTGGTCACAAGCTCAGTGTCTGCTGTTTGGGCACTGGTAATGAGTGTTCATCCTCAGGTGTTAATGCTGGGCTAGTATTGCTCATAGTTTTCATCATCAGCCTTGATGATGGGATGGAATAGACCATTGCCAGCTTTGCAGATGGTACCAAATTGGAGAAGCATTAAATGTGCTGAAGAGTAGGTCTGTCAATCAAAGGGATCTAGGCAAGCTTGAGGAAGGGTGCATTAGAAACTACCTGAAATACAACAGAGAATTGCCAGATCCATCATTTGGGATGAAATGACTCTGTGCAACAGGACAGGCTAGGAATTGATTGATCCGGAGCTCTGCTATCCTTAACAGCTAAGGATGTAGAGGTACCAATGGACGAAAAATAGAGCATGAATCGGCAATGTGTCCTCATGGCAGTGAAAGCAGATTGTATGTTTGGCTGTGCTGGTTTCAGAGTAGTGATTATACCCCTCTACTTCATGATATTAAAGCCACATCTGGAATACTGCATCTAGTTTGGGCACTTCTCTGGAGAGACTCCAGATGAGGCCTGCTAAGATTACTGCAGTGCTGTAGTCAGTGCAGGGGAGGCCAAAGAAGCTGAATTTGGCTTTCACAGGAAAAGGGCAGTGGGTAGTCTGCTACTGGGATTATTCAGAAGACAGACTCTTCTCAGATGAGCATAGCAAAAGAATGAAAGACCAAGGTCTCGAGACGCAGCAAAGAAAATTATGATGGGATATAAGTGTGTGTGCAGGGTAGGGTAGGGGGTAGAAGGGGATCACTGAGAGTTAAGCAGTGGGGCAGGATACCTATGGAGGCTTTTGGAATCACATCTTTGGAGATACCAAACCCATCTTGACAAAGGCCTAAGCAATTTTCCCTGCTAAGAGCTGGACTAGGGACATCTTGTGGTCCCTCATTACAAATTGTCTGTGATTTTATGATACTTTTCTTTTATGGTGCCTTTCTCTCTGCAATGAAAATTTGAGAAAATAGGTGACTCATTACATGTAAAAAATAATATCTCATCACCTACTACATGAGAGTGCTGTTAGGAATCGTGCCTTGCAGATTTGAATGACATTTCTATACAATGGAACATGATTTGGGGTATTCGTATTCCATTCCATTGTTGTTCTAAGCAACTTTTATTCGATTCAGATTTCATCTTAGTGTGATATATGACAGAGTCAGAAATGGCGAGGAACTGAATGATAATTCATGAAAAATGTTTAATTTAAAGTGAAATTGCCATTTGAGGCAGAATTGCATTGTAACAGCCTTGCCTATGACTCAGTCCTCAGATCACAACACAAATGTATTTCTTCAGTTTAGGCGTAAGTTTTTTCTTGTTTTCTTTCACCCCTCCCCCTAAGCATTAACAGCCACTGTACACTGTCAAGGATGTATACTTATACGGAGTGATGCTAAAAATGCTTCTAGGTTGTAGTCATGCTTCTCAAGAGTGAAGCAACATAACTCTGGAGGATAATGAAAGGGAGAGCAAAAAGAAGACAATTAGAATAATTTAACTTCGAGGTCAGATACCCTTCAAATGTCTGTGTTTATAGACAGTCTGAAATCTTGTGGTGTAGAACAGTAGCGCCTTATCTTGATTGCTTGCAATTAGTTATGCGTTGGTCATAGGAGTTTTGCAACAGTCAAGAATACAAATTATTTACAAACAACTCCTTTTAAAGCTTCAAACAGTTAAATGCTTTGCCCAGTGGACTGATACTAAGACTTGCAAATGTCCAGCAGCTGTTGGTTTTGTTCTTCTATTGACTTAGCTTATTTGAATGAGCTGGAGTATCGTAGCTCCTACTGCTTAGAGGATGAATGAAATGGGACTCACATAGGAGAGTTTGGGATTAATCCATCCTTAGGCATTGACAAATCCAAGGAAGATTGGGTGTTGATATTTTTGCTTCTCATCGCTTACTAAATCCAAATATTGAGGTAAAACAGGAATAGATATTTTCTAAACATGTGTAGGTTGTATTTGGGCTTGAAATGAGTGGCAGTGCAATACAAGGATGGATATTAAGCAAATACGCAAAATCTGTGTTTGAGAAGGAGCTAGAATATCTCCCCTCTTCTATACCAGCACTTGGCTGAAGAAAATACAAAATAAAATGCGATCTCAAAGTGAAAGAATGAGAAACATATAGAGAAAAGATGGATTGTATGTTGAAAGTTTAGTGTGAGCAATCTGGAATATATTTTATCAAAAATTGCTTTTTAAGTGGTACTTTCTCTTGCTACAGAACACATTATTGAACAAAAAACAAGCCCAATGCAATTCAATTTAAATTTATCACTCTATTATTTTAATATATTTACTCGGGGTTAACAACTCATTAAGCAACAAATTGCTCACTCTTAATGAGTCCCTGATGGTAAAAACGAGCTGCCTATAACTGTACAGTAAAATAACAACAATGGCATGGCAGAAGGCTGTAATAAAAATCAAGTAAATGCTATTGAATATTTGGTAAGTGAATGCCAGATTGGTTTTGAGAATAAGAAATGGTTCTGTTAACATAATTAAGTTGGTACAGTGGCTATAAGGCTGCCTTTCTTTTCAGGAGAGGCATTTAATTTGATTTCATGTTTTTAAACAGAAGCTGAGGTACAGATATTATATGCACACAAATTGCTAAGCTGTTTTCCTAGTCAAGTCCCAAGATGTGAAAAAAAATAATTCCATGGGTTCTGTTCTATGAAACCCTTACTGTCCTATTTGTTTTCTCAGGTCCGCTCAAGTGAAGCAAGATTTTTAAACACCACTATTTCTCCCCATCTTCCATTCTTAATGGAAGTCATTCCATTCTTATAATGACTATAGGGCACATTCAGTAATAAGGTCAAGTCATGTCAGGGATCTAAACAGAACACAGCAAGACTTAGCCCTGAGTACAAGACAAGTGCTCAGGCAGCAAAGCCCTGCGAGAGCGCTACGACTTGGGGGAAATCAGCTAGCTGCCCAGCGCTGCGTCTCGTATTTTCTGTCTCATGTCATTTGGATGAGGATACCCTTTTGGCTTCAGTAGCTGTGCTTAACTGCAGGATAACGAGGTCAAGTAAATTCCTAAAAGCAGTGGAATTTATCACTTGAGTTACAACTGCGAGCCACTGCTTCAAAACGTGATGGATGTTCAGTAGAAGAGAAGCTAGGTATGTTCACAGAGTATTCTTGGTTTACTTCTCATAGGACCTACAGGTGAATTGGTGTCTTATTCTGTGGATAAGTCATGTAGGTATCTGTAATTGAAGCACCAACAAGAATTCCTGCTTTAGTATTTTCTTATGAGGCTTGTTACCATCTCTTTTTTTATGAAGCTGACCTCATAAATCCTGACTACAAAACTTGGCTCTGGCTATACATCAAGTAGAGATCCTGTAGTCTAGAAAATAAACGGATAGACCTCATGCCCTGCTCAGAAAGTACTGGAGACAACAGAAAGCTGAATGCTCAGCTGACAAGCAAGTTGTTTTGTTTTGTTTTGTTTTTTCCTCCTCTCAAAGCAGCCAATTTCTAGCTGTGGCTTCAATAAAAAACACAGAGAATTGCTGCATGAGCTAGGTACTTGTTTGTGACAGGTGAGTATTGTTTTGGGAATGTTATTGCTTATATTCATGAAATAAGTGAAAGTCTTCATTTCCCAACCTGTCTATTTTCACTTTCTTCTCAAGGGGGCTCTCTTGACCCCTACAGATCATCAGCCTCTAATGCAACACTCCTGTTATGTAGAGGGAATTATTGGTCTAATGTAAAATGAGTTTCCTGGCACATCATCAGTATAAAATCTTAAAGGAGGAAAGGGAAAAATGTGGCCTCATTTTTTTTAGGTTTTCTTCTTGGTATATTGATTGTTTTGCAGCATTAGCATCCTCCTCAGAGGGGAAGGTCAATACCATTATGACTCCCACTGCTATCACCTACTCTTAAAAACAAAATTGAATCCAGTGTATTATTGAAATAAGATCACGTGCATGCAATTATTTTTTTTTCCACTTTTTAACTTACATTGAACAATGGACACCTGGCATATCAGCCATCAAACAGAAAATTAATTGCACTAATAGAAGTGCAGATTCAATGCTGATTTAATTCTGAATTCAGAAGTTAATCATTTGCAACACGATGGATGGTTATTTAATGAGAAGGATTCATGGGTTCTAGAAACCACGCTGCAAGCTAACAAATCAAATCTGAAGCCATCGGCTCCTCACTGAATCACTGTTTTGGCACCGCAGAACGGCTGGACAGCTTCATCACTCAATACAGCCAGGAAGTGGGGGATTACAGCAGCAATCAACCTCTTCGAGCTGCTGCACAAGTGCAGTTCTGAACAAAACTTTTACACACAAAGAGTTGATGCAGTAGTAGGCAAAGTATTTATGGACACCAAACCCAGTGATTATTTTTCCATGAACTAATTACTAAGGGCTAGTTAAGTGTTAGTTTTACAGGTTTATAGGTAGTTATCAGTTTTTCTTATAGACTAAACTCATGAAAATGTTTGCAAGTGCAGGTCCTGTTTTTTTGTTTTTTTTTTTTAATGTTATGATTTTGGTTTTGTGTACTTTAACTGAATTTAGTGCTAGTAAGATGCATAAAAAAGGGTAGATGTAGATAATGATGGTTTCTGTTTATCCAGTTAGTCGTTATATTTGCGAGACCCCAGGAAAATTTCTTGCATCTTCCTCTTTGTATGTGATAGATCTGTGAGACCTAGGTAGTATCTAATCTTTCTGCTTGAAGTGTCAAAAGCAAGGAAAAATGATTTGTGCTCACGTCACTGATTCTGTGAGATGAGAATATTTGTCCACAGACAACTGAGCGTATGCTAGCTTTGTGCAGGCCACTGAATGTCTGGTAGGTTATGGTTTTCAGCTGTTCTTTATGCAGGTCAAATTGGAACTGGCAACCTCGAGGCTAAAAGTTTCAGTACTTTTCATTATAGGCATCTCCTCCTTTGTTCTCTTCATCACTTTAGCTTTTTTTTTTTTTTTTTTTTTTTTGTGGAATCTGGAATCTGTATGAATAAATCTACTTCACTCCAGAGCAGTTATTATATATGTAAATTTCATTGTTTTGTACCCTATACGTAAGGAAGTCAGAAGTATTTTTATGAAGGTAGTGAAATATGTATTGTGTTATGTTTCTTTGCAGTACCTGAGATATGCTCATTTGGAAAGGTTATGAGAGTGATGATAAATAGCTTATATTATTTTTTCCTTTTGGAGGAAAATACTCTGTCTTCATTGATTCCTGTTCAAAGGGACAAGGGATAGTGGTCTCCATTTATGGCTGAAGCTCCATTGATAGTTTGAGATGAAGTTATTGGGTAAAACGTGATCTTTGTTTTTCTTTCACACTCCTGCTATTTTACTCATTCATACAGAATGCCTAATCACTGATGAGAGACACAGGCATAGATATTACAGCTGTATACCTACTGTCTCTCGTATCAGTAAGAACTGCTTAATATTGTCTTGCCTTAGTCCTTGATAGTTTGCAAAAGCTCTTCTGCCAAAGATAATCAGAATTTCTTATTTCTTTCATTTCTAGCATAGTCAATGTTCTTTCAGTTTGTTAGTTTCTTGAAACATTCTTGAAAGAGATTTCTGACTCAGAATTACAGTGGACTCTTTCATGGACAGCAGATATTTGTGCTGAACAAACCTATACAGTACAAGTGTAGTATTCTTAAAGGCATTCACTTATATTTTGGAAAATAGCATTTGCAATTAATTTCGAGAGGTACGGGTTTGGTCTAAGGAAAGAGGAGACATAAGGACGTGAAGCTGGTGGGAATTCAAGGATAGCATCATCATAAATACATATTCTGTGATTTATCAGTGCTTGAGGCTTATCAAAGGGGGTGAAAGGGAACTTAATTCCAGGTGAAGATGTGATAACCCCTCTCATGTTTCAGTTGCTAAAGGTTTCAAGGACTTGTTTTCAGTTGTTCATATTTTTGGTGACTTTTAGCATTAGGAGTGAGAATTAAAAGCTGAATTATTTTGGAAAAGTCAAAAATTCAGCTGTTTTTGAGTGAAGTGAGAGGTGCGTTTGTGTTTTTTTTTTTTTTTTTTTTATTATTATGATTTGTTCTGCAAGTTGGAGCTGCACATGGCAGCTGCACAGAAGCATGTGTGTGTGGCATCCCTGTGGCTGACAGGGTGCTTCTCAGTTTAAGGTAGCTAGTGATTGAATGCTGGCATCTGACAAGGAAAAAGTAGACCTTAGAAAATAAATTATGAATATAAATTACTACTATAAATGGCTTTGTGGTTCTGTATTGCTAAGCAGCAGGGGAGATGCACAGTTGCAGTAACATGCACTGTTTGATATTGGTCAGGGTCTGAGCTGTAACATTCAACTCTACCCTGATTATGCTGTGATGCTTGGGGAATGCTTGAATCTTGCTCACTCCTGCAGGAGGTGCAGCTAAAGGACGCCAGTGTAATTTAATTGGACAACAGAAAAAAAAATTCTGACCTGCCTCTCTTTTGGGTATTTTTTTTTTTTTTTTCTCCTGTCATACTCTTCTCTTAGCCCTAGAAAAAAAGACAAGAGTGTGTTAGGAGACTGTAGACAATTTAAGAAAGTCTTTTTTTTTTTTTTTTGTGAGCATCAGACATGGTGTTGACAGTTTAGGATGATGCTTAGCAAACATAGAAGTTTTGAAAGGTCATCAACTGACTCCTCAATCTGGTCTCTTCTGCGAAGACGAAAAAAGATCACAGGGTATTTCTTTCTTAATGTAAGTTGAAGACTAGATTATTAGTAAAAAAGACTGCATATCGTGGAGCTTTTTATTTGTTTTATTCTGAAGGATCTCTTTAACAACCTAAGAAATACCTACTTCAACACTGGGGGGAAAAAAACCTTTAGGCAAACTGTGCAAATGCACTGTGTAGAGCGTGCAGGGAAATCAATAGTTAGATTTCATATTGCTGATGAACAGTAACAAGCAGGAAGGGAAGAAATCTTGTCAGGTGTGCAGTTGTACTGGAGAAGTGAGGGATAAAATTTGAATTCTCATCCAACTACTCTATGAAGGTCTAGAGGAGAGATAGAGGCTCTAAAAGAAAAGCTATATCAATTAGTCATGATATATGTATCTTATATTGCTGTGGTAAAAGTTTATATATGCCTGTCAGATCACTTCCGTTACAAATAGCAGCAAGTTTCTGTGACCGCTGTATCATCCCTTACAGAACTGAGTTAAGCTCCGTTCTCTTCAGGGATGGTCTTTAATGGATCAGTCAGGGCTTTATTAGCTGGCTGTGTTAGGGCTACTGACCTTGTGTCGCACAAGTGGAAAGCTGACTCCTCTGCCCATGGTACATCAGTTACCTTATCTAGCTGTGGATACTCGTGGTGCATTTATCCCCTCTAAGGGTTATTCTTGAGTGGCAGGGATTATTTAAATAGAGAAATATTTCTCAATCACTTAAGCATGTAAGCAATCTGTAGGCTAGCTATCGCAGCACTTCACTCAAACTCCCACTGTAATCAACGGTTACTACCAGGCAGCCCTTGCAGACCTGCAAACACAGAGCTTAAGCCTCCCCGTACTTGGAGCTAATCCTTCTGTGTTGTACGTGAGACTTCACAGTCTCTGCTGCTGCCCTGCCGAAGGCGCCACCGCAGTGCTGCTCCGCAGGGCCTTGATTCAGATCCAGCTGATGTCAGTAGGAAATATCCAACTGGCTTCCTGTACACGATACATTACTTCAGTGAGCTGAAACAGGATTAAGCCAGACAAATATAGAACAGCCATCAGTGACGCAGGTTGCAGCAGCACGGCCGGGTAGGATTCCTTCAAACCCCGCGTCCTAGGGGCGCGTAACGCCCCGTAGTGCTGCATCCAGCGGCCGCTGTGTGCCCACGAGCCGTTCTGGTTGCGAGGTCCAAGTACCTCTGACCACAGACCTCCATTTCGGGCAGCAGTGCTCGGGTGGCCTGGTGGGCGCCGTGGAGGCGGCGGCCGCGTGCCCGTGGCCGCCTCGCTGCTGCCTCGACGTGCCCACCATGGCATCGGGTCTTGGACTGTGGCGGCGGCGGGAAGAACGCGCGCTGGAGCTCTTGCTGGCAGGTGGCACCCAACTGATGGGGGAACTGCCTAATTTGGATAATAAAAATGCCCTGAGCTCTAGGTTGAAGCGTGGTAGCAGTTGTGTGCTGCAGTAGTAGTTAGTGAGGCTTTTTTTGTTTGAGCCTTGGAAAGTCTCCAAAACCCACTCAAGAGAGAAATTAACAAATGTCTTTTTGTTACCTGGAGCGAAATTGTCTTGAAGTAGACATCCTCTCTCCATCATCACCACCTCATCAGCACTGAAGTAGTTGTGGTGGGGGGTGAAAAGAGTGGGAGTATAGGGGCGAAGGACAGAGGTAAATTAAGACTAATTGACGGCGGAGGCAGAAAAGCGGTTGGCAAATTATCCACGCTTTTTCTAAGCGGTGCATCTTGTGATTGCAAACATCAGGCAAATCGCCATCCCAGTCATTCTGGAAATCTATGCATGATGTGGAAAAGTGACTATTGGAAGAGAGACGAGAATATTGCTACTAGAAAACAGGTAAAGCTAAAAAAAGTGCCCTAACAAGGAAATGTTTTTAGCGTTGACTAGTCTGAACACAGGGTATGTATTCATCATTGAGAGCTGGAATTTCTCCTGGCAGTTTTCATATTTAGTGCTTATTTCATTGACCCTTGTATCTGATTTCTGCTCCCATTTTAGCTTGAGGAGTCCAGTGAAGTTTCACGGATTTTAATGGGATTGTGGGCACTCGTTCTTGAGTACGGACCCACCTCTCCCACTGACTTGCACTGCGTCTGGGGCGTTTGTCAAAGCTGTCCACTCTCTCCTCAGTTTCCCCATCTATAAATTTCAATAGTTCTTTGGAAGGCTTTCTGAGAAGTAATTTGTAAAAGCTAAGAAGCACTGTCTGCAGGCAGCTTAAATAAAGCTGAGGCTGTTGGGATTTGAGTCACAGAAACAATATGACTTGGTCCCCAAGAATAACGGACTACGTGGGATCTGCTCATGTCTAACTTCTGTGGTGCTGTCACAAGCCCTCAGTGCTGGGCAATTCTCCACTCCCACTGGCTTTTGTATCACCATCAGTAGTAAATTAGGAATGCAGCTCTATTTTGATGTTTTAGTTCTGTTTCTGAACCTTCCTCGCTCTCTCAGGAAACAGTAGTGTTAAAGGCTAATTAAATGTGGGTGAGCATATTTGATCCTCTCTATTGCTTCTTGTCGGTCCCCCTCTGTTAAAAGTCTTGGATTACACCAACCTGTCAAACAGGAGGCCAGAAGGCAGAAAAAGCCATCCGTAGATTATATATGAATTGGTGGCAAGCAGGCAGAAGGGAAAGGTTAAGGAGGGGACGTTATAATGCTTCAGTGCTACTTGGTTGAATTACTCTAACGCAACCTTTTTAAGGAGAGGTGACACTGAAGCATAACAGCTTGATGCATCATTGAACAACAGTCTGATAATTAAATCACAGGATTTAGGAATTAGAAGACTTGTTTATACACTAGTACACATTGCCTGGAAAGGTCTCTTGATTTTTCTATGATTTAGTTTCCCTCTCTGCAAAGTAGACCTGATACCTTCTTCAAAATACATTAGACTTTTGGAATGAATATTCATGAAGTGTTTTGAGATGTTTGGTGAAAGATAATCTGTAAAAACAACAACAAAAAAATTGCTACACTTTTATTAATCTTTCATCAGCACAGATTTGAATATTAAAACATAACGTATACAGAAACAGGAACATTGAGACTGAAAGCTGTCTCCTTTCATTCTTAGGAATAGGAAAGTTCAGAGGAATTTGGAAATTGCCTGCTGTTACAGGAAAGACAAATCCGTATTTCAATTTTTTTTCTTTTTTAAGAGAGCAACTGCAGGAAATGATACAGTGTGCCACTTCCTTGCTGTTAGGCAGTTCCAATGCACTGCCAGTGCAAATGGCAGTCCTCAATACTGTTCTTTTGCTACTAGTTGCAGTGGGAATGATGCAAAGGCACTGTGAAGGTTGAAGAATCTGTGGTATTTTATATGTTTGATTCCAACTTTTTTTGTGTCTAGCTAACACTAGGCAGTCAGTGGCACTGAACTCAGTCACTGTCTGGTGGTGCATGGTGCATGGGATAAGGCTGATAATCGGATATATTAAGAAAATTGTCATCACAAGTGATGCTGTTTCGTTGACCATTTTCCTAGATAAAAGCTAAGATTAGCCAAGGTCTGAGAAGACCGTGAGAAATGTAACCTCCTCTTCTAAAATCCAAAGGTAAGGAAGTGGCATTCCCACGGGCAGGATATCTAACTGCAGATTTTCTTGTACCCTCTTCCAAGCAGAGTGATCTGATAGTGGTTAAAATAGGAACTCTGTCTGGAATGACTCTTATGAATTGGTATAGCTGCTCCCCCATATGACTAAATTTGTACCAGTACTTATGTGTCCCTCTTAGAATTCTGTAATAGCATCATCCCAAGAGTGTCCATCAACTGTGTTACTATAACTGGTTGCTGCTTTTAATCATCCGTGCAAAGTCACGATGGTTTGTTCTGTTGGGCGATGGGTATGAGCAGATGTTTGTATGCACTTCTTCATCCCTGTGCTCCCATTGCCTCTTGGCTGTTTAGACGGTCTTTGTGAAATCACCAGCTAGCTCTCCCATAGCAACCTTCACTGACATTATTATATATGTGTAAATTGAGGCACACAGTCTGGTAAAAATGTCTTATGTCACTGAATGAATCCTTCTTAAAAAACTTTTAAACTTTTGCCTTTCAGAGTAGCTCATATTTATTTCAGATAGAAGTGCAGTGAAGCTGTTTGAAATAAATATTTCACTCCAAAGCAAGCCACAAAGTGTGTACACAAGATCCGGCTGCGGAAGGACGGCTATTCACTTATTTATGAGTGTAAACAGAAAAACCAATTAGTGCAGAGACCTTTAGAAAGGCTTGGGACAGAGGATGGCCATGGATAGTCTTTCACGAATGTGCTTCTCAGCCTCGAAATCTTGCCTCTTCAGGGACCTGAGTCCTTCGTAATTATGCCATCCACTTATGTCTGAAACTGCTACAAGCAACTGAGATAAATCTTAAGCAAACGTTTTGTTGTTTTGTAGTTTCTCTAGAAATGACTCCTACTATTTTTGTCCCTCTTACAGCAGAAATCTGGAGCATTTTTTTCTGTATGTCTTTGTTCAGTTTAATTTTAAATGACATAAGCAGTACTTCCACTGCTTCTGCTATACATGCTTATCTAAAACTTTCCAATAGTGGGATCCTTTATGATTTACATGATGAATACTTTAAATTGCTATTGCATTACTTCATCCTTTATATCTAGTCTAGCCTATGGAGTGCTACAAGGCATCACTGCTTTGAAGGCCTTGCCTTTACATTTGCTGTCTATACTGTGATTGTGTGCAGGTGCCACTACTAGCACTTCTATTATAGGCATAGTTTTGGTGTGCTGCTCAGGTCAAGGCTTTTAGTTTGATTTGACTTAATTAGGGCAATCTATAAAGATGTTATTTTCAATTTCAACCTCAAAGCTGCAATTGTCTTAGCTGTATGCATGCGTGGTTTTGTTTTGCTTTTTTTCTGATGTGATGTTCTCAATCCCTTTCCATAATATGTACTTATACATATGAAAATGCTACAAAGTCCCTTTTCATGGGAGCTTTGCTAGAAATAATTATAGAAATACATTACTTTCAGCCTTGGAACATGCTATTACTTATGCAGCTGTGAATTATGTTGCCTGTAAATATGCCAATAATAGTCTATCAAAATTGAGGCTGTTTGGTGCTAAGTAGTAAAGGGCACATGAGCCGGTTCTCTGGAACATTGTTTTAGGTTATGCAAACAAGCCAGCAACACCCTCCTCATATGTCTGTCTTTTCTGCAGCCTCTTTACTGTTCTTTTCCACCTTACTTTAGGGATTGCACAGAAAATTATCAGTCTCATCATATTTCATTGCTGGTGATGGTCAGTATTGAATTATTGGGGATGTTAGCACACCATTTTTAGCAGCCTGATTGCTTCTTCAGTATCCAGTGAAACGTTATACTAAATAGCCCCAGTGACCAGATTTCCGTAGTGCATTGGTGGGATTTCATTACTAATGTTTCTAGAAATTTAGTTGCGTAGCTATTTCTCTGTTTAACAGCTGCATCTGATTTTTTTTTTCCAGGACAAAACCCTAGTAAGGGCTATATGGTCCCGGTTGGGATGCAGGAAAAGCTTGACAGAATTGAGACCATGGCACTGCAAAACATGATACAGTAATATATGTATAATATAGGTCACATCTCAGATAAGAGATGCAGTTTATCAGTAAGGTTTCTAGAACTGCAAATGAAGTGTGAAGCAGCTGATCACCACCATGGCACAAGACAGTATTTGGTTGGAACAAGATATGGGCTAAACTGGTTAAGAGAATCTACCTCTGCCATTTGGGGGTGTTTTTTTTTTTTTTTTTTTTTTTTTTTTTTTTTTTTTTTACTATTGTCATGAGTGGTAATAAGGTCTGTTCTCAAGAGCTAACTAGCACTGAAATTAGTATTCATGTACGAAATCTCCTTTTGCAGCCACCAAGGTACTGCAGAAGTTAGTGACACAAATGCTTAACGTTCTTCCTTGTTCCTGTTCCTACTTATGGAAATGGTGCTCTTATCCTAGGTGTGGAGCACCCTATTTGTAGTAATCAGAAGTTACCCTTTCCTAAAATTCCAATTTCTGTTTCATCTGAGGATGGATTTCTGCCATGGATTTGTTGTGATGTGTTGGCATGCAGTAGTTCTTCAAACAAAGGAGACTATTTTGGTGTAATAAAACTGTTCCTCTTTATAAAATATTACAGAATCCTCTAGTTGTAAAAGAGATAATGAAACATGATGATTGAAATTGTGGGTGGAGAGCATCCTCCCTGGAGCACAACTGCCACCAACACTGGATCAGGTCAGTTGTGGCTTTCTCTAACTATAGTCTTAAAAACATCCAGTACTAGGTGATGCTTGCTTAAAAGCATACGGGGCATATTCCCATTCTTTTGTGAAACATGTCCTCCTCAGAGGTTCCTGTTCATCACACGTACTCCTGCAATCTGTCTGTTCTGGGGTTACAAGATTAGAAGTAATACTTACTGCTGCAAGAGGTATATACCGAGTAAACACATTGCTGTAAACAGTGCATTTCTGGATGTTGCAAACTCTGAATATTGTTGCCAACTTTTCCCTTTATAAATGTGCAAGCTTGCTGCTAGGAAATGGAATTTGGTTATTACTATAATTTGTAGAAATGCCCAGTCAAAAACTGTAATAAAAATATTCTTAGTAGTATGTGGTCACTACCCATCTGTTCTCTTACTGCTGTGTTGTTGCTCAAAATTTCTTAGGGAGATGAACTTGGAGCATTTCCCTTGAAAGATATTAACCCCTTGAAAAGAGGAGGTGGCCCTCAGTTCTTTAGCTGTACACAGTAAGAGAGAGTCAGACTGTCAGAAGGGATTGACCCATATGCACTGAACACTTAATTGGAACCCTTTTGTCATTTCACTCCAGTGTTTGTAAACATAGAATTTAATTAGTAAATATAAAAAAAAAAAAAAAGGAACAAAAGAATACTTTGTCACCCAGTTAAGCATTGAAAGAAGAAAGGAGATACTTGCTGCCTGTCTCTGTGGGAAGAGATTCCGTATCCTGGAAGGAACAGGAGTCAGCAGATCGTGCAGCCTGTTCCACTCCCTGCATTTCCAATAAGCATCTTCTGAACCATCAGAAGCTGTCAGTGTTCTGATGCTGTGGTTGACTGGGAACTGCAAATACGTATATCTCATTTATTTTTAGATTTTTTTCTGAAGAAATTTTAAAATACTTTAAAGAAAAACTGTCCAATGTAACTCCTGTTTGGCTAGGCTGTTTCGGTTTATTCATGGATTCAGCCATTTTTCAATACATACATTCCATTCTAAATACTGTTGAAAGGCACATACTGCTTATTAAAAAGTGATGTACAGACTTGGTTTTAGTAGAGAATCAGCTGCCTTTGTAGTTGCAGGTTTTTACAATATAATGTGGATACAACAAATACAAGAAAAATGCAAATGTTTGCAGGAACTGTGACAACAGGTGTGATTAGTCCTGGAAGGGGAAAGTTGTATGTGACAGAACCTCAATGAGTTCATTTCCTCAGGTTCTCCCCCTCTTAACATCTCACAAACAAGCAAAAACCTCCAAAAGACTGGTCCAGGAAAGGATTCTAGACACTTGTTCCCTGTTTTGTTAAGGGGCTAAAGAGTGCTAGTTTTGCAGTTTCCTCCACACCAGTTCCTCGCTCTCTTTGCCTCTAAGATTAGTGTTTTGCAATTCAGAATGGTAGAAGATCTGGTGGCGAGTGGAACAAGAAATAACATTTATGCAGAATGAAGACACAGTTTTTGGGAAGCTGACAACTGTTTTTTTTTTTTTTTTTTGATACTTCTGAGGTATGGTACTGTTGCTTGGAGCTGGCCAAGAGATTTGTCACCCTTTCATAAACCAGAAAACAAAGTCTAAGGTGTTTAATTTCGGAGGCCCCTCACCTCTTCAGTTGGCAGTGTTCATTTTGAGAACATAATAACAGTCCTTTAACTGCCTCCCAGTGAACTCAACAGGAAGGGCTACTCTGTGCTTGGTTTTGTTGCTTTGGCTTACAATTTCTTGTATCTAAATCTCCAAGCTCCAGTAGTCTTATTAAATTTCAATATGGTTAACTTGGAAGTTCCACTTGTGACCTTGGGACAGAGTTAATTAACCTGACAACATTGAAAAGTTGGAAGAATTGCACAATAGGTAAGGAAGATCTTCCCAGAAACTTAGCATCTTCTTCACCCGTCTTCCCTGCCAGCTGTTACACCACAAAGAGATTAAGAAGCACCTCAGGATCTCTGATCCTTGTTCTCAAACTGTGCTGGTGGTGATGGCAGGTAGTATCTTGAAGCTGTGGATAATTCAGTGTTAGGACCTGAATAGATGCGAATCAGAGGCTTCAGCGCTATCCATTTATCACATGACTGTGTGTTTTGTCTAGTAATTACTTGCATCTTTCCCATCTCTGTTTTTTAGTGAAACGTTTTAACCAAGAATGGTATTGTTCATATTCTGCTCTGCTCTTACAGGTTTTACAAAGCCTGTAATACCCAAAGCATCGTATGCTAGTTTTGTTTTATGAACCTGTCATTTTTGTCCCCTCTTTGATTGCAATAAACTGTACTAAATCTTTCTTTGTGCTGATGTCAGCTGTGAGGAATAGGACAACCATCTGTCTGTGCTGTTTTAAGCTAAAAATAGGAGGTGCAAATAAAGCTATTGAATCTTAAAATGTTTATAAAAATAAACAAAAAGGAATAATTCCTTGCCTCCAACCTCATCTATCACTTTCTGAAATGGCATGGTCTGTGAGAACAGCAGCAGCATAGAGACTTCATCTTGTCATGGTACAAAACCAGGTGGCTTTAAGGTGAGTTACAGATGCACATAAGACAAGAAAGACACTAATTAAATATTTAATACGCTAAATCTAGTGTAGTCAGTGAAAAGGATCAAGGATAGAAAATTCGTTGCAGTGACTAGTGGCAGATGATTGTTTGCACACTGGAGACTCCTTCCTTCAGCGGTTGTGTTTTTTCTAATATTTTTCTTGATGACAAAAATTATTGGAAAAAATATTCTGCTGTTTTGTTGAAACTTAATTACTTCAGAATTGCATCAGGGAACACTATTTTTTTTCTTTCTTCTCATTAGCATCTGAGAAAGCAAGAGGACGGAAAAGGAGGTAGAATGGAGGAAAAGGAAATGTAGGCTACAGACATTATGTGCCCCCTTCATGACCTACATGCCCACATTTTGTTTTTCAAACATGCTTGTCAAGATAAAAAGATAGTCCTTTTGATATTCCAATGTGTTTATATCTGGGAGTAATAACATCATCTCCAAATTCAGTTATAAAGGAATTTCCTTCATTTCGTGCCTTATATAGCTGTGTGTTGTGTTTTCTATTGAAAAGCAATTGTATGTTCCTCATGAGATGCTTGTGTTTCAGTGACAGGCTCCTATATATGTAGTATGCACAAATCCGAGGATGGGCTATGAATAAAGCTGCAACACGGTGTGCAAAGAGTGTTAGAGTGTTTTAGTTTTTGCATAGGTGACAGCTGAAATGAAAAGCATTAGCCAAATAATTTCTTGTTTGAAGCAGTAAAATTTAACTCTGGGGGCAGAAAAATAATCATGCTTTTTAACTTTTTGCTAATGCCTTGCAGTGTTCTGTACTTAGCATTTAATATAGTCTGTAATACTGGATGGGAGATTTTTGAAGGTTAAGCAGGTCAAGTCATGAGCTAATGCCCTGGTTTTACCAGCAGGACTTGTGCCAATAATAATGAGCTGTGGAGTTTTTGTTTTGTTGTGGTTTCTTTATTTGGAGAGGGAAGGCAGGCAATGTACTAGAGAAGACAGATATATTTAAGAGAAACACGTAATAAAACAGTGGTAGGTGGCACTGAAAGTAGAGAAAAGGAATAGGAACTGTAGTGTTAGATAGGAGATATTGCAAATGGGATCAGTTCAGAAACAGCCCTAAAAGTGAAAAACTTGCAGGGGTTGTGGGAGAAAGGAAAGAGAACTTTGGCAGGGGAACTTTGAGAGAGTGGATGTGATGGGGAGGGGGCTCACAGAGATCATCTTGGGAGCAGCATTTTGTTTGGATCTGGAAAAGACTACAGTATCTGTTTAAAAAAAAGCAGAAGAAGAAGGAATTGTATAAGTGTTGACAAAAGCAAAGCTTTAGGAAAGTTGAGGAACTCCACTTCAGATTATTCCATTTGAGCTGACAGTCCAGAAACCTTTTTGTTCGGGGTTCTGCAGCAATGCTAAGCCCCATATATAAACTGGCCAGAAGGCTAGACTGAGGTCAGGTTTAAATGTAAGTAGGCAAGGTCTAGTAGAAGAGTAGATTGATATCACTCTAAATAATGTACAAAATGGAGGCAGAATCAAATGCAAGAATAGACTGGACTTGAAGGCATTATGCTTCCACTCATACGCAGCTCTCTTCTCTTGTTTAATATTCCAGCCAACAGCACTGTTGATGCCTTAATGGAACGGCCTTTTCATACAGCATACACAACAATTGATCTTTCTGCTCTCTAATTTATTAATTATAAATACTTATGAATTATTTATTATTCAGTTAAAAAGTATGCTTGTTTAGAGCAGCTGATGAGGTGTTCGAGTTATTATAATGCCATTAATGAACAAATCATAAAACAGAAATTCTAATGTGATGAATACTGAACAGGGAAATTTAACTATTAGAGTCACTTCAAATAGCTATTAGGCTTTTACAAGAGAAGAATTTACATAATTCAACTGATAAGTTCTTCTGGGTATCATGAAGGTATACCTTGAAAGTGCTAAGGGAGTAGTGTGGCAAGAAAACCATGCTTCCAGGGGATGATTGTCTGTCTAGTGTCAAATTGACCTACAGCTACCCCATCATATGATTGAGATGTTTCCTATTCCAAGAGCACAGGCAGGATCCCTCAGAGACTTCTGTGTACTAGCAACTGGTGAATGTTGACTGTCAACTTTGGAGCAGCAGCTCCGAAGGATGCAGATGCTGAGGAGAAATGGTTTAGTTGTAGATCAAGATGTAACTGTGAAGAAGGGGACCAGCTTGAGGCTTTCAGTGTCTCAGCTATAGTGTCCTGCTTTGCTTGACATCTGAGAAAGGAGTCTTCCTTCATGGTCCTTGGGTGCATTAGAAGGTGGAATAGAGTGTCTCCAGAAGACTTAAAAGACTCTAAATGAGATGGTGCTAGAGATGTTAACTGCCCTCTCTGCGTTGTGATGAGTAGAGCTTTAGTGAGTCGGAGGCTCTTTACTACTGGTGGAGATGGTCCTTCAGCACCCGCGGCAGGGTGGTATGCTTTTGGAGAGGGCGGTCCGAGCTCTATGCGTGTTATCCAGAGGGTTTAAATAGCAAATGTGCGATGTGACAAGCCACGAGGTCTAAGCTGGCCATGTTTGTGTTACCATAAAACTGAAGAGCCAGACAAGGTATGAATGAGTAGCAACACGCAGTTGCTACTGTAACAACTATAAAGAGGACAAAATCTTTCACTTCTCCTGAACTGTGGGTTTTAGCCATATTTTGGTGATGTTCACAGTTACAGGAGTGACTGCAACAAGTCAGAAAGGAGCAGACTGTTGTGGCAGTACTAATCAAGGAAGAGTATTTTTATTGAGTTTACCACATAAAAATACTACTATTTCTGTGTCTATGAAAGGGTGTTATGCTATGACTCCCTTTCACCATGAGGGGAAGGCAACCTTAATTCAAAGGGTAAAGCTACTGTCCTAATCAGCTGAGAAGTATATACATCAAGGGACCTGGTGTGTGGGGGGAAGCAGTAAAGAACAAAGTGCTTCACTGCATTATGACTTCTATTATTGCATTTGGTTAAAATATTTTTAACTTATAATGACATTAATATAATAGTTCTTAAACTTCGTTTCTCTTTGTTACCCATGACATCCTCAAATGTAATCTAATACCATGGTAGTTTCCAAGCATTTCCTCCATTTTATTTTGCCATGTTGTGTAGTTCTAGGCTTACTAATCATTTTACCCCATAGAATCACTTGACTTGAGAACATGCCACCAGGCTTTGATCTTGCTTCATACTATCTGCCATACAAAACATTGCCTGTGTTCAGCATTTGCACGGGTGCGACTGAGATTGCTGACTAACCAACAGGATTCAAAGAATATTAACAACAAGAAAAAAATAACAAAAAATCAAAATGATCCTCTATGTAGATGGTGTTGTACTCAGATGAACTCATTTCTTACAGTTCTTAACTCTACTACCCTCTGTTCTTTTGTGAAGGTAAAGCCCACTGAGGGCAGGGTGAATAAGGATCTGCATCTGCTCTGGCTGAGGGGATCTGTTGTGTGTACATAGCTGTCCCCGTCCTTGGAAATGAGCTTTAACTGTGAGGCAGGAATGTAGCAGCTTCCGTCCCTGGTAATAAGTATTACTTGGAGCGTGGGATGGATGACGAGTGGAACTTTGATTGATAGATTTAATGATGGAATTCTGCTGTTTACAAGGACGTAGTTTAAGCTCAGTCATCATTCCTCAGCTCCCTTATAAGGACCTACCCAAGAGGCACTGGTACGCTCAAAAAAATGATTCCAATTGCTCAGAAAGAAGTAGTTTCTTTTTATTTCCCCGTCAGCAGCTGCAATGTTTATACGCAGAGATAAAGCCATCATGTCACATAAGCAAAGGACACACATAGAAATGCACTTAAGCAGCAGATCTCATCACAAGCAGTACAGCTTTAGCTGCAATTCACAGCTGATGCATGAATGTCTGTGATTCCAAATTCAGAAAGCTTGTGCCATAGGCTGCTGTCTCTTCACTGCCCTGTTTAACCCTGCTTCCCCCTCAACGCTATCACAGGATGATCTTTGCCTGCTACTATACCAGCTCAGCCATATTCTTTCATAACTATTCCTTCTAGGCTTTCCACAGCATACTACTATCCTATTCCTGAGCCTTTTTTTTTTTCCTTTTTTTTTTAAGCACCCTTCATCCTACACTTTCCTTTGGATTGTTTCTCTTTTTCTAGCTCTCTTAACTGCTGACTTTTTTTTTTTTTTTTTTTTTCTCTCCTCCTAAGCTGCAACCTACACTGGAGAATGAGAGCTATCAAAAAGTGCTACTGCGAGCTCTAAAACCTCATAAACTGAGTCAGGCCCTTGCAGTTAGGAAGAGACTTGTGGGGGTCATTTAGTGCAACCATCTGCTCCAAGCAAGGCTAGATATATCATGAGATAGATCATGTTGCTCAGGGCCTTGTCTCATCAAGGTTTGAATATTTCTGAGAATGGAGAGTCCACAACCTCTCTGGCCCCTTCTTAAAATGTTTATTTATGCTTATGGTAGGGGAGAAGATTTCCGATATTCCTAATCAGAATTACCCCTTCTGTGGCTTGTGATTTTTTTTTTTTTTTTTTCCCCTTGACCTTTTGCTGTACACCTTTGAAAAGCGCCACCTCCAAGTAAAGGAGCTGTGGGAGGTGGGCAGGCTATGATGTTAAGAGGAGATGAAAAGGAGGTTGACTGATCTTTGCTGAGATCCTGCAGATAAAAGAGAAGCCTGAACCGAAAGAGGGGGAGATAGAGTCTGTTTTCCAGGGCTGAGAAAGCGAAACTCCCTTGATTGCCAAGGCTGGAAGCTTTTGACTTCTGACAACAGGAGAAAGGCTCCTTACCCACCTGAAGGTCTGCAGCTACAGAACAGGTTCAGTGCCTGGTAGCAGATGGGGGACTAGGAGATCTGTCCAAAATAGCATCGAGCTGCCTGAGCCTGAGCCATGTGGCAGCACCAGGAGGCAGCGGAGAGTGTTAGCAGCGCGAGACTCCCTGTGGCGAGGGATGGAGGGCTCCATCTGCCGAGCCGAGCTGCTGCCCGCGGGGGCCGCTCGCTTGCAGCAAGCCTGCTGGCTGGCTTGTTCCGCTCTCGGGCGCCACGGAGAGACTGCTAAGTCTCATCTAGTCCTTGGCCTGTTATCCGTGCTTGTCTTCCGCATGGGTTAGAGACACAGAGGTTTTCTCTTTGATCCCCCTGGTCAGGGGGAAGGGCTTGAGGAGGAGTAGATGGATCCTACAGGTCGATAACTGGTTGTTTAGCTGGTATCAACAGTAGGATTTAGATTGAGGACCTGCACCAGTGGGGCAAAAGCATCTTTAACAACAGGCAGGCCAATCTGGGGAGCAGAGCTGTAAGCTAGGAGCGAGGGGAGGGGAAATGATGACCCACAATCAAGTGGGGAAGTGTGGGACTGCGTTGGTAAGCAGAGGGTGCAGGATTTGGACACAGAAGACCTTGATAACAATGAAACAGGGCAGAAGGGAGCCTATTCCAAGCATGTAGACACAAATCAGGGAGTGTCAAGAAGACGACATTATGGAGAAAACTCTCTTGCCATTTCTAGGAAATGAACACAGCAGGGTGCTTCTCAGAGGTGCCTGTACGCCAACGTACACAGCACGGGGAACAAAAAGGAGGGAATAGAGGTGTGTGTGCCATTGCAGGGCTAGGATCTTACTGGGGTCCCAGAAATGTGGTGGGACCCAACTTTACTGGAGTGCTGCAATTGGTGGATCTAGAATTTTCAGGAAGGATGGGCTAGAGCAGCAAGAAGGGCCATTCCTAGGAGTCAGCAGAGGGAATGCATGGAACTCTATTGAAGTGTGGATGATGTGCCAGGTAAGAGCTTATGGGGCAGCAGCAGAGGTCAGAACAAGGGCAAGAGGTTCCTTCTAATCTTGGCTTTTCTGTGATAGCGTGGTTCTGTGTCTTTCGGCATCTTTGACCTATAGTGCAGGCTCCCGTGGGTTCCTACTGAGCAGATTTCTGAAAAACCTGAAGGCTGCTCTCCTAAAGTTCAGAACTAATGCATTCATATGGTTTATTTGCTCCTCTGTTTTGATCTATTGTTATTCATTGTATTTTTGATAATTTTGGTGTTAACTTACAGATATCCTAAGGTACCCTCCCTGAACAATAGCTGACAAATAACAACTACAACATAAATTCTATTTGATGCTGTAAAGCTTTCAATTCCTATTGGTTGTTCTAATGCTTATTGATTAATTGTGTGTTTTCTCATCCTATATTTCTCAGTGTTAGTCATGTCAATTAATGAAGTATTCTCTTGCTGCTGGGAAGAAATAGATCTTTTAGAGGAATATTTGCTGACCTTGTGGTTTAAGGTAAAAGTACTTGGTAAATGTCTGTGTTTATTTTAGCGATGATTTGGGAGCCTTGGACTTTGACTAGTAAGAGAATTCTGTATATATGTGGCTCATATCTGTGGAGGAGAGCATTTCTACCTCAAATGCAGTAGAAATGGAAATACTGTGAAAGAACCAGAGATAATAGAAACCGTACAAGATTTTTCACAGTTTGAGATTAAAAAAAAATGTCATGCGGCACTTTAGACAGTTGGATGATCAAGAGGCTGGGCAAGCTACAAGGCTGAAGAGGATCATAAGGATTTGCTGTAATGAAATGTGGTTAGCTGATATGTTTTGAAGATTTACCTAGCTAAATAGAATGAAAAATTACTTGAGATACACCTATGTATCGGTCTGTATGCTATTTTGAAAGATCAGCTATTCTTGTGAGGCAATCTTAAATTCAAGAACGACACAGCCAATCTTTTCAGGTACTCATACTAAAAAGAATGGGAAAAGAAGTTCTTCAACTGATAAACAATAGAAGAGCTGATTTTCTTCCAGCGCTTGAGAAATGAAATATGACTTTTGTATCCAATTCAGATGTCACTGGCCAAGAACTAACTGACAAATTGCAAAAATCACTGTTAAAAATGCTGTTTCACAGCACCCCTCTCATTTGTACACAGGGCACTCTGAGTAATGCTGAGAGAGAAGAATGTTCAAACAATTTTCTCAGTTTCTTCTCTTAGGAGTGGAAAAAAAAGGCAGAATCCAGAAGATTCTGGAAGTAAACAGCTAGTTGTCTAAAAGGTGTTGACTTGTAGGTTACTTATCATGGGTGAAGATAAGGCAATTATAAGATTATAGTAATAGACTTAGGGTAGAAGAGGAGTAGAGGAGTGGAATAAATGAACTTTAATTTCAGCCAAAATCTAGTTACGGCTTTGATTAATTTTATTCTCAATGAAGTTTCTGAAAAGAATTTATTTTCCAACAACCTGTACATAAATATTACGGATCTGAGTAATAAGGGAGAAGACTTTCAATTGCTCATTTATAAGCATAATTTGACCTATTTAAAATTATGTGAAAAGTACAAGAAAGATGAGATTATAATGTAAAACCAATTTTTTAAAATCTATTTAGAATTGTATAAGTGGACTAAAAGAGTGAGGAGTGGTACTTACAAGTATAAACTTGTATCATTTCAAAGTGAGTGGGTGTAAATTCAAAGTGTGTATGTATATGCATATATATAAAATTTTCTTTCCAAGTCTTTGACAAGTGAGAAACAATTGAACTTGAGCTTTTGTGGATCAATATTCTAATGGAGAAAGCACAGGTAGCTCTGTTACCTAGTGCCTGTTGCAGTCCATCAAATTATACTAGGAAACAAGATGACTGGCTTGTCAAAACCTGTGAAGCAAAAGGCTGCATTCTCCTTAAAATCAGCAACAACCACAGAGGATGTTTTGCCAAGACTTGCACATCTTTAGAGCTGATGATTATAAGCGGACAGTATTTGTTTTTCAAAGGTGGTTGTACTGAATGCACTGCATGACATAATAGCTTGAGGAAATACTGATTGAAGACCTAAATAAGGTATTATTGTATATATTATTACATTTTTTTTGTATAGGTTTGGTCTTCTAGAAGTGATAATTTCATAAAGCTGCAGGTTATTACAGCTTGATAGGAGAAAAAGAAAATGCAAATAGGATGAAGCCCTAACTCCATTTGACTTTACACTCAATGTATCATAAGACTAAACCTTAAAAGCGCTACCCATCTTTTATTCTTAATGTCTTCACACGTAGTAGTTTGGTTAGCTTCATTTTGTGGTCTAATAAGGAAGTTTTGATCTGATCAATCTTGATCCCATATTGCCATAAGGATCTTCTAAGAGTTACGATGTGTAGTCTGAGTGAAGAAGTGTCGCTAGTGAACTGGAGCAGGAAGCTCTCTGTGTTTAGGTATGTTTTGTGCCGATCCTGCAATGTTCTCTCCAAATAAATACTAAGGTTTTTCACATTCCAGCAACAAAGCCAAACTGCATTATCTTTTGGCATTGTGATGAAACCAAAATTTCAAATTTCAATTCACATGTTACACATAGTCTCTGGTCTGTCAATTTTTCAGGCTTTAAAAGAACTGCAGATGTTTCAACAGTTGTCCTCAAAGAAGTGCTAGACCAGGTGACCAGGTTCCATTTTTTTCTAGAGATTTCTCTATTCTGGGATGTTTTTGTCTTTCTCTGTAATTGTAATAGCTATCTGATCACATAAAGTAAGAGAGACTTACCCCAGGGGATGACTAGCAAACAGTCATATGCTTAAAATTTAATGGCCAGAGGAAACGTGGCAAAGGATACCCTAATAAGGCACTAAAGGTGGAAATAATTCTATTACAGGAAGGGCTGTCAGTTCTTTGTTGTCTTGTCTTGGGGGTTAATAGAGCATTTGCCTAGAGGCTCTCTCCTGCTGATTTGTCACTTGTCATTGGGAGCTTTGGTCCCTCAAAATAAAAAGCTCCCCAAGCTGATGTTACTTCCCTTTGTGAAAGGGAGGCTGTGTGGTGCCAAAGGGGAGTGGGAGGACAGAGGAAAACTCTCCTAACCAAGAAGCATCTTTGTGTCCTGCTAGCTGAGTGTTATGGAGAAGCACATATGAATGCAGAATAATGTGCCTGGTGCACAGCTTTGGGTGCTACAGTTTATTTTAAAGGGTTTTTAAATTTATCTGAAATGAGTGCTAGCACTATGAAATGTGCTATTAGTGGCTGTAAAGGAAGCGATAGAGCGCGTACTCGGCAGTTTATAGTGGAGCAACCTTCTCCACCTCCGGCCAAAGAGTCTAGCATTTTGTCATAAACCTCAAATCTGTTGCATAATTTTCTGGAATGGCTAGCTGTGCTACTATGTGTCAACTTTACAAGGTTATGCTGCTACCATCATAGTCTTGTACATTCTCGGAATTGCTGGGTATGAATCTCCCTAATATATGCTATAAATGGCAAAATTGTGCTTGTGTAGAAAAACTAAACTGTCTTAAGTGAAGCCATAAGTCATTTTCCCCGTCATGTGCTGAGCTGCCTAAAACCAAGAGCTTTTCAGAGAATCAGAAGCACAAAGAAGAAATAGAACCTCTAACCCATGCAGGTTTTCTCATATTGTTTGTTTTCTGCTGCTTTGAATTTAGATTTCTTTCTTTCTCAACCTATGTTTTCTTTCCAGAATCCTTGTAGCTCTGAAATAAATGATTGGGTTAAAGGATAATCTTTTCAGAAACAAGCAAACAAATGTTAGAAAAGGCAATGGATTTGTAGTGGTATAAAAGCAGAGAGGAAATAGAGTGAGGAAGAATGCATTCACATTGCAATCCAATAAAAGTAACATGATTCTGGAGAATGGCGGTCTCATCTTGTAGTGCATACTATAATCTGAATAAATCAAAACATACTCATATTTTCAGGACAAATCTAGCAAATGAGACTACAGTCTGAGCAAAGAAGATCCTCCAAGACTTCTCAGATAAGTCGCTAATGAAACAGTGGCTTTATTTTACTTGATTGGGTCTCCTAGCACTGTTCTCAAACAAGAAAAAAAAAACACAACAAAAGCAAGCACTGTAACATCAGGCATACGTGTGAATATAGGAGATGGGAATGTGGGTCGTCTTTGATTTGGCTCTGCAAAAACTGACCTCTTCCACCTCTGCTAGGAGTTGTCCCTTATAAGCCAATGCAGACTGACAGTTCTATGTAATACTAGAGTAACAGCAGCTTCTCAACTCTTCTTTCAGTCTATTTGGTGTAAAAATTCTGCTCTTCCACAAGGTCAGACTTGAGGGTGTTTCAGTCTGAGTAAATCTGAGGAAGATAAATTAATGTTTGGTTTGTTTGTTTTTGTGCCTGCTTCTCCCCCTTTAAAGACCTAAAAAATGATTTACTCATTAGAGATAACAGACTAGCCCACCTACAATTGCTTCTTGAGGAAGGAGATGAGTTGTCAATGGCAAAATTTTCTGAGAAGAAAATGCTGTCATTTCACTCCTGCTCTGGGAGCTGGAGAAAGAGCCAGAAGACAGCCCGTATGCACAGTACATCCATCCTGATGCCATGCTAACTTCAGCTTGCTATCGTTATTAATAAAAAAGATCCTAGTGGCAGTATATCCACCATTTCTGGATTTACTGATGTAGGCTGAGATGCTAAAATCCAAAAGATGTTAGAGCAGAGATCCTGAAGCCAACAAGTGTCTCTGCTGAAACAGAAGTCAGTCTTTTGAAAAATAGCACCTTTAGTTTCAGACTTCTTGTACTATGAGCAGCAGTCATTTGCTCCCTGCTAAGGGGGTAACTAGCTCTGCCTCGGCAAAGGCAAAGACTTCTAGGCGTGAAAGAGTTGTGGTCAAATTATCGGGTACTTAAATACTCATCAACAAATAGTTGAGTAGCCCTGTCTTGTGCTTTTCAAACCAACTTTAAGGGAAGAAGCACTATGCAGCTTGGAGTAAGATTTTTTTTTTTTTCCTTTGCTTTAAAACAGTCATCTTTATTGTGTGTGACATTTCTATTAATAGGCATAAACACTGTGTTTTGGAGAAGCCGCAAGATGACTAGGTACTGGAGCACTTCTCAGATGAGGAGAGGCAGAGAGAGATGGGGTAAGAAGAGGCGGGGGGGGATCCCATCAATGTGTAGAAATATATGGTGTGAGAATGTAAAGAAGATGGGACCAGACCCTCCGTGGTGAAGAGGCGGTGGGCACACACTGAAACACAGAGAACCCGGTCTGAACATAAAGCAGTTCTTTACTGTGGGGGTGGTTGAACACTGGAACAGGTTATTAGGAAGACAGGCTGTGAAGTCTCGATCCCCAGAGATGGTCAAAATCCACCTGATGTGGTCGTGGGCGACCTGCTGTAGCTGACCCTGCTTAGAGCCAGGCGTTGGACCACATGATCTCCAAAGGTCCCTTCCAAACCCAGCTCTTCTGTGAAAGGCTGTATGGTTGTTCTGTATTCACCCTCGCTTAAAATTCTAGGAGGACAACAACATAAAAGGGATTCTGGATAGGTCTGCTGATGTCTTTACTCTGTAGGCTTTGGTTCAAAAGAGAATGGTTTTGTTTTTTATTCAGCTTGGTGATCGCAAGCCCTAGAATCTTACCTTGAATTTCCTAATCTGCTGAGCTGTTGGTCCTCTCATTTACAGCCTAGATTTGTAATCTCAAAATGGGTTGTAGAGTTTTACACTTAATGATGCTTACTAATACCTCAGCTTGAACCTTTAAGAAGTTGTCTCTGTATTGCCCTGAGGCCCCTGGGTGCAGTAAACTATATCCCACCCTTTCTGCAAATTTTCATAGGAAGGAGATAGTATCCAATTGATGCAGCATGAAACAGCATTCTTGCACGTTTTTGCCTCTCTTTAAAAGTACAGATGCCTAATTCATGAGAGACTGTGTAATTGTGTATTTGCTTTGGAATAATACGATGTGTGGGCTTTTGTTCCTAGTTCTCCACCTTCTCTTTCACTCTCGTTTGGATGCCTACTGTAATTGAGCCTCCTCCCAGAGGGGCAGCACAGCACCCCACAACCGGCTCTGAGAAATCCTAGTGTCTCATGTACAGCCCATTTCCCTCCCACACCCTGGCTCAGAGAATTTAAGGAGCCCTTGTTAATTAACACTAAGCCTTGCAGGGTATGTATGAATCACAGCAGCTGTGGTTAGGGACTGAAATTTAATTAGAAGCACACATTAGGAAGGTGATTTCTGAAGTTTCAGACTGCAAGAGGTAGGAAGTTAGCTGTAAGTATGTTTCCGTTTGCGAGAGTGGAGGGCATGCGTGAGCATGAGATGTGCCAGGCTTCAAAGTCTGCTAAAGACAAAGAGAAAGCCTAACAGAAGATGTTTTGCCTTTCCAAAGTCGTTTCAAAGAAGGTTTTGCCAAAATGGTTTGCAAGAGGTTCACTATTCATATTTGGAATTTGATGTTGACTGCATCAAAATATGATAAGACAGTAAATGGAAAGCTATGATTTAAAAATATATAACACAAGGAAGTATTCAAGTAGTAATACCGTGTATTTTTATCTTTCCATTTTTTTTGCTTATGACAAGATGAGCAAATGCTGTAATGTCTGTTTATGGTTGAAGGAGGTAAAGCATAGCAGATTCAAAGATTTACTTGCTAGTAGAAATCAGAAAACAAGGCTCTGGTTGATTTCGTGTTATGATTTGGTGAAGAAGAACTATATTTGAACTTCCTGTCCCATTCCTGTCCCAAGCTCAGTACTATCATTTCACTCGAGCATTTTTTCCCCAGTGCATTTAGTCCATGGTTGTTCATTTTGATGTTATTGGTATAGTCACTCATTTTTTTTGAACTTTTTTTTTTGTATGTGTGTGTTTGAGCTGGTTACAAAACTTCAGGTAAATATAGTAATTATAATACTAGTTTGAGAGCATGAGATTGGTACCACTTGACATCGGTAAGTAACATTATTTGATAGCGGAGAATTACATGAGTTAGATACTTTAAGATACTGCATCTTCCTTTGAAAGCAGTGGGCCAGAATACCCACTAAATTGTAAAATTGCTTTTGATACAGAGCCAGAGAATGGAGAAAAAAAAAAAAGCAAAGTGCTATTGAAAGAAAGAGTTCAGTTGTAATGTGAAATTCAGCTTATGCATCTTGAGGTATCTGATATCTTATATTTTTTTAGCCCATGCTATGGTTCTGTTTATAGCCAGAGAAGAGGGATGACCACTTCCAGCAGGCGGATCATACCATAAAAAATAAATGGGCTGAATTGCCCTCTGAAAGTAGTCTGAAAGCTGCTATTTATTATTTACTCCTTCTACACTTTCTAAAGTGTAGGAGGATTTCAAGCAACTAATTTTGACTAGATGTCTGATTTTAGTAGCTGAAGAAAGAAAGTAACTCTGTCTTTCACGTGCAAAGAAGGTATTGAAAAACTAGTATGGTTGTAGATGGCCGAGTGATTGATCAATGATGTGCTACTGATATAATCTATTATTGTGTGCATCTCTTCCACACTGTGCTAAAGTACAGGTGAACCTTCAGACGTTGCATGATTGTCTGTGATGGTGAACCTAAGCAGAGTTTTTGTCGCTCTGTGTTTATATGGGCAATTGCTAAAGAAAGGGAAAGTTAATGAGTAGCCATGTGGTTCTGGATGGAGTAGCTCAGGATGGCTAAGAAACCAGAAAGAAAGTGCTTGGACCTTGATGCATGGGTTGACTTATGCTGTGTTCAAGTTCTGCGCCACTTGTCTAAGCGTTTCCTACTGTAACGCGATGCTTGACATTGCTGTGTGCTCTTAGGAAATGCAACGTTCTCTCTCCCTTGAGAAGCTGGGCAGTTAATCTGTACGTATGAATCGAGGAATCATGCATAGGTACTGTGAGTATGATATTTACAATTCGTGGTGTGAGGTTCTGGTACGTAGCATATCTCCCATAAGGGATTTACTGCTGCACACAATGAGAACTTTCTGTGTTTTCTTTAACAGTGTAAGGAGATGGATGGCTTGACTTAGATGTTAACAGTTTTCTTGAAAGTGCGTTACCTTTTCATTTGACAGCAACCTCCACAGTTTAATACTGTGCGCATCAATCAGACGTCATCTCCCTTCTTTCAGCATGTTCTCACCTCTTGGGAAGATGAAGGGAAAAGCTTTGTTTAAAAGAGCAGTGTTGATAACTTTTCACCTCCAATTTACACTTGGTTTAAACTCGGGAGAAGGTAATCTATGTTTAAATTAACTGCTGTAAGAAAAGGGCAAAATGACCACAGACCTTAGTGCAACCATCAGCTACATCTTATCAAAGGTATATTTGGGGGAAATATGGGTGAAAGCACACAGAGCTTCCCAAAGAAACAGCATTCTCAGCACTATAGTCATTAAAGTTCAGCTCAGCTGTGCTCAGGAGCAGGGAGACCCTGGCTCTGTGAGTAGAGCTGGTGTAACGGTCTGTCTGCTGGAGTTTGTTTCAGGGCAGAACAAGGGGTAAATTTCAACCTGATTTCTGTTATTACTTGTTTTCCCTATAGTTCTTGCAGCCCTGCTACTGTTTCCTCTTTAGTCCTGCCTTAATATGCAGACTTTTCTAAGAGCTCTTAGATACTAAAAGAATAATGACAAAAAAAAAAAAAAAAAAAACGAAAAACCCAAGTAATATAGGTCTAGTATGTTATTTTCTGTTACAAATAATGGATGCTTGTTTTGGTTTTTGGCTGCAATCTTCTTTGATCCTACAAACTTGCTATAATAAGTTTGAAAGGAGCTCAAATAAGAACCATTCTAGATGCTGTGGGCAGGTCCTGAAGCTACTGTTTAAGTCTTACAATAGCTAACTCCCCTTAGTCTCAGAGCTGACGCAAAATTAGGGCCTCAAAATGGTGTCAGGTGGCACCATCTTGCTGGAGATGATCCATTTAAGACAGATGGTAGAACTGATGTTCCAACTGCTTATGTTCTTTAAATATCTCCGGGTGTTTTTCGCAGCAGAAGGTTTGCAAGCCTTGCTTCCTTGCCCCAGATCAGGCTGTAATTTTTTTTTTTTTTTGGTCCCCTGAAATTTCAACCTGTAAGCTGCCATTATGGCATTTTCCCAAGCTAAATTGTTTTAGGGTGGAGTGCCTCCATGGTGGCAAATTAATTCTCAGCACCAAAATTGCTTCAGTGTGTTTTATTTCAGATCTCATTTGTACCTTCATTTAATTGACAGATGTAGTTACATTCCTCGCAAGATACTTAAAAAGCTTCAAAGGACTTTGCGACAGTCTTGTAGTTTTGTCTTTATTAAACAATTTTATTAAATAGCGACAATAATAGTGACTACCCTGCAATAGGGACTCCGCTGGAGCTTCAGTCCATTATTCCTCAAACCTGTCGTCTTTAAAGATCCTAGAACAAAAACACTGAATTTCCTACCAGCTCTTCCAATTGGTGGATTGTTCCCTTCCCCTCTGCTTCTACCCTCCCTCTGGGACTTTATCTCAGGCTGTTTTTCTGTCTCTTCCATCAGCTCTTCCCTTCGGGATCTTTTCTCTGTGATCTGCTTCAAACGGAATATTGTTAGCCGAGGAACCGAGCGTTACCTTCCGGGGTGCCAGTGTGCTGCTCGTGTGCCACCACTGCCGCCTCTGTGCTCTGACTGCTGTCCCCGTGCCCAGTGCGGTGCAGCCGCTCGCTTCATGGTCTCTTCTTGCTCTAGCTCCGGATAAATTAGTACTCTTAGAATTGTAGCATCAGCATTGTTAGCGCTGTTTTTTCTTACTGCCTTATTGCAAGGGCGCTGTAGAGAGAAAGTTAAAAGCTATAAAGAAAAACAGGAATGTCTGGGCCACTCATCATGAATCCTGAGTCTCTTTTCTATGCTGCATCTCCATCTTTGGTATGTTGAATACTATAGAATTACAGGGAATGAAAGAGGAAAGTCCTTTTTTATACACTAGAGTGCTTCCCTCTGTTCATACCTCCCTGTCAGCAAAGTGCCTCCAGGATTTTTTTTTTTTTTTTTTTTTTTTTTTAAATTTGATTTGGATTTGGAATATTTTTATGGACCAGACACTAATGGCTGTTTTTTTTGCATTTGTTAGTTTTAGTTAGTCAAGGGCTGGAAAGCTGTTGGAGTTTGCAGAGCTTTGTTTTCTGCTTTATCCCTTTCTCTCTGAAAACCATTATGAGTGAGATGCTCCGTTCTCCTCCATCTGGGTGGGTGGGGAAACTGGATGCCTGTTCCCGTCCTGATGTTAATAGCTTTTTGCTTCTGCACTCGAGTGACTATCCAGACCAGTGTGCGCATATGACAAGAGATGCCATTTGGCAAGCAGTCCGCTCCGCTTGTACTCTGTTCCTCATTCTGTTTTGTAGCATTTCAAAAAGACCAGTTGTACAACATTGGCAAACACGCTGGCAGTTTGGAGCCCTGCTTTAGGACATGGCTGCATGGCTTGCTAGAAGGGCAAACAAGCCCTGCAGGGCTTTTACCTACACAGACACAATTGCTGAATTGATAATATTGAATCACACAGACAACAGCAAAAATAGCCATTAAAAAGAAAAGAAAGTCATCCTGGTCTCCTAACTTCTATCACGCTGATGTAATGGCACATGGCAAGTGTTAGCCCACCAGATAAACCAGACAGTTTGGGGCAGGTGCGTCGTTTTGTTTTTAAGTGTCCTTCCAGCTATTGATTGTGATGAGAAATGTACTTTATTCAGACTTCCATGCTTGAGGTGATGTGGTGCAACACAGGATGGGTTGTCAATGTCTGCCAGGATTGGCTCATGTCCTGGTGGATGTTTTTTAGTTCCCTCTGCCCATTATGTGTTAAAGATACATTCAGCATCATCCAAATGGATCTTGGCTTTTTTTTTTTCCCATAAGAATTTTATTTTTTAAATATACAAGACCCATCGTCCCTAATACTCTCTGCATTCCTCTGTAACTTTCATTCTTAAATGTCAGTAGATGCTTACAGGAGATGAACACCTTGCTGCTTATTCAGTACTGATAGTTTTGCCATACTATTTAAGGAATCCCCTGAATCATGTTGGCCCCCCCTTCTTAAGGCCAATGTACCAGAATAGCACCAAGAATCAAGTCAAATATCTTTTAGGTCAATGATGTTGGAACAAGAGGTGGGAAGCTAGTTTCCCGGGATGAGAAGTTCTAAAATGAGGTAGAGATAATAGTTGTGTCTGTGTCATATCAAAACCTAAGGCTTGCAAAGTGAGTGGGAAATACGAGAGAGTACATTCCTACTCAGGAAACACTGGGACAAAAGAACAGCAGGTTACCATCGTGCTGGCAGAGAAAGTGAGAAGACACTTTGGATTACTCAGGCCATTGTGGAAGAGTAGTACTGAAACAGCTGGTAGGCTGTCAGGTTGATCTTAAGGAGTAAATGTGAAATATCTTCTCCTGGTACATTAATCAAGAGCTACCTGGATGAAGAGATATTTTCTTTTAAGTTTCCCTCCCATTTAGGACAGGCTGTTTTCTCCTCCCACAGATATATTCCAGGCAAAAGTGGATATGGAAATATTAGGGAAAGACGTCTTTGAAAACAATGATGGATGCAATGTAGGAGGAGAATAATTATTCATAGCAGACTTTTATTAAGTTCCTTCTTTTGGTTTTTGGTTTAAACCATGAAGGAGGGTTACTGGTGTCTTCTGCTGACCAGGATAAAGATGAGAAGAGGATATAACTCTGAAAAGTTGGAAGCCCTGGATCATGTATATAGCATATCAGTAGATAGAGAAATAAGAAGAGGGAAGCTCACACTGATGACTCATCCTCTTGCCATTTCTCTCTTTACATTATTACTAAAGTCCTGAAGAAAGGGTGTTCCCAGCTCATTCTTCTTTTCTTTCTGACGTCTGAATTTTGCATTTTATCGTAGTGTGCAAGACTGTGAAGATATGTGTGGTTTGGTACTGATTGAATTACTAATATTCTTTCCTGTCACGCACTTGGATCTCCCTGCTTGTGACGTACTGCCCTTATCTTTATTCCACCAGAAGCATATGGAAATTTAATGATTCTGTTTTGGCAGCTTTTTACATTCACTATATTTGTGTGAGTGCAAATGCTTGTTCAAGGCAAAGCAGTAAAGAACAAGCTTTGGCTTTCTCTTCCACCTTTAGTTCAGAGCAGACCCACATCTGCTTAAAGGAGATCACATCCAAGGTGCATTTGCTGCCCTAGCTGTGTGGAGCATTTCTTTTTGTTTTAAGTCTAACTATGTCAGAAGGGAGCTCTGACATTAGGGAGAGGGTCCTTGTTTTTTGTAGTTACTGCTGCTTGTGCCTTATTTACTTAACCCATGCATATGCTGGCAAAATAATCAAAAGCGTTTTTTTTTTCCTATTTCTTTCTTTTCCTCCTGCACATTCCATTCCTCTGACTGATCATATTCTCTACTTCACGAGTCGTTAAGGAACATTTGCCACAGAGTGCCTGCAGCCTCTGTTGTCTGCAGCATCTACAAAGCCAAGCGGGCTTCCTTTTGCCTTGCCTAGAATGGAAATGAGCACCTTTGACTTGTGCTCTAACCATCTTTCCAGTACTGGTATAAACTGTGCAGAGCTCTGGTTTGCTTGACATGAATCTTACCCCATGAAGAGAGATGAAAAAGCTAGGAGTTAAGTCTGAGCAGTGACTCTGTAATTTAAAAAATAAAGGAAATTGAATATATGCTTTGTCTATGTACATCTTGACAAAATATTATCAAAAGCAAAACTGGATTACTTCATAATATTGTAGACATGATGATGATTCTTCAGATTGTTGGTTCGTGTGGGATAGTTTCTGATGCCTCAGTATGCACTAAGCCTGCTGCTTCCTCCTGGTGACTTGCTGGTTGGTTTGCACCCTGAAGTTCAAATTTGTTCCTCCTACAGAAATGTCTTCCCTGTCAAAGATGTGAATGCTTTTATTATGTTCAGGAATTACGTCATCCACACTAGAACCCTACCAAGGGGCTCCAGTGTCACCCTGTGGTGGAAAGATCCATACTTTTCTCCCATAACTCATAACAGAGTGGGGATTTGGAGGTGGATTTTGTTTTGTTTTAGAGCAGTGCGCTGCCTTTGAGTTTTCTTAAGGGACTGTACAGCTGTGTGGTCATGATCCTGTCACGTACCGCAAGACCTGCTGTGCCAGCTGATGTTGATGGGAAGCTACTGCTCTTGTTCCTGCTTTCCGTAATCATGAGGAAGGTAACTTGCAGCATCTTCAGTTTTATCCAGACGAGAAGCATTTGCTTCTCTGGCTATTTTGCAGGATCCAGGGTAGATGTCACTACAGTTGCATCTTCATGTGTAAGCGTATCTGCGGATGTGCCTTTCCATCGCTTTTTCTTTTCTTTTTCTTTCCGGAATCAACCTGTGTTCATTTGTCTATGTCTGTCAAATTTTAGTGCTAAAACTTGCCCATATCAGAAATAGGTGACAACAAGGAATGGTTTCCAGAAAGAATGATCTGTAATAAGGAAACAAATCCCAGAGCCTTTTAAGTTTTCTGCCTGAATGCTTTTGCTGTATCCCTCGTTTAGGATGTTTGTCCCATGTTGTGTCTTGTGTTCAGGCCTTGACAGTTTGAGAGATGCATGGGGGCCTTTTCCCTTGGTGCTTCCAGTTAATTTGGAACCCAGCAGCATATAGATGTGGTTATTAGTTCTTTTCAGTGTGCATTTCTTTGCATCTGTCAAGAGTAAATTTAATTTACCATTGTGTAGACCAGTTTCATAGGGCTTTTCTAAGTAATAACTTAAATAATTTTATGCCAGCTGCAGATTTGTTTCCTTCTTATTTACTCCTTTTCCACAGCACTGACAATTATGGGAGACAGGGCTCCTTAAGCAGAACTTCTCTATTATTTTCTTTGTCATACTGAAAAAAAAAAAAAAAAAAAACCCAGAATTTTATTCTTTGTTTACTGCTTTTTTTATCAGTTTCTAATTCCTTGCAGCACTTTCTCCTATTATGGTTTTTATAGTGTCGTTTGGTAGAGCGCGTTTTAAAAGGGCCCTTTGAAATTCCAGCTGACACCTGTTTTCTTTTATCTAGTGTTTCATTGTAGATCCAAAGATTCCTAATAGATTTGATTGCTTAAAGACTATTGGTGTTATGTTATCCTTTTTTAATAAACTATGGCATTTATTTTTGTTACTGTATTTGGCAATGATGTAGGGTTTGCGAGCCTCTAATTGTCAGCAACATCATGAATATCCTCTTTAAAAGAAAAGGCAGAGGGAAGTTGGATAGTTTGTGTTACCTTCCAGTGCTGTGATGGCTGTTCTCTGTAGTATAAAGTATGAAAGACTGCATAATTTTGCTAGCAGTTTATCTTTTTTTTTTTTTTTTTTAAGTCCATTAAATTTATTATGTGCAGAGTGTTTTTAGGATGATCACAGTTTGTATTTTATTCTGAGAAAAATATATATACATATATATTAACAATGTATGTATCTTTGAGTAGATATCAAAGCACTTTGCAACTGTTTAGGTTAAAGCTCCTATGAGATGGCAGTGTACAAGTAGGGAAAAGTCAGACCTGGTACCATGCATTTTTCGCCTCCTGGATCCTAACGTAGTATCTTTATATGAATTGTGTCCAGTGACAGAACAAGGGATACTGGGTACAAGCTGAAACACAGGCAGTTCCATCCCCATGTGAGGAAGAGCTTCTTTCCTGCGAGGGTGACAGAGCCCTGGCACAGGCTGCCCAGAGAGGCTGTGCAGGCTCCTTCTCTGGAGATCTTCCAAACCCGCCTGGCTGCCACCCTGTGCCATGTGCTCTGGGTGTCCCTGCTGGAGCAGGGGGGGTTGGACTAGATGATCTCTAGAGGTCCCTTCCAACCTCAACCGTTCTGTGAAGACGGTTAAATTTTGTTTCCTTTCTGAGTGAATATTTTCAGAGCTAAAGGCCCGCTCATCTGATTAGCCTGTAATTTTAGACAGTTAAAAGCAACAGGGGAATCATTTGAACTTAATCTGATGGCATTCACAGTGCACATGCCCCTCAGCACCAGCACTTCATGCATGGGGAGGCTGAAGTAGCTCCTTCAGCTCCAGACCTGTGTTCTTATCCCAATGCTCTGACACTATTGGAGGTAAAATAGTTTCCTTTCTCCTTTCGGCTTCCTTTGTGTATTATCCATATCCCTACAGTGCTCAGAGGGTCCGGTCTTTTCTCTTGGTAGAGGTGCAGGAGTGGAAGAAGTAGAAACCAAAGTAAGGGAAAACTGAATAGAAAACATTAACCAATGGCTGAGTGAAAACTGAGTGAGAATGTGAAGATTTAGATCATCATGTAGAGTGATTTATGCTGAAATTGCATTCTGCTCTGTGCTGTGATAGGCAAACAAATAGAATGTGTCTGAGACATTCCAGCTTCTTAATCTCCAAAGTCCATGCAATAAATAAGCTTTACTAGGTTAGAACATGCAAAAAAATCTCCAAAACCATAGTTTGCCTTTTGGCATTCAAGGCATAAGGGTATCAAATACTTAACCACAAAGGTACTCAATTACCATCCCTATGCTCCAGGCATCTGTGCTGACTACTTTTAAAATTCTTCAGCTTAAAACTGTAAAGGCCGGGGATGTATCCCCTGGCTTGTCCTCAGGGTAAATGGCAGCAGTTGTGCCATACAGGAACCCTGAGATGGTGAAAAAAGGTGCTTAGCTCTGGGGTAGGACTTTGCCACTCATACTTAAGTCTGGAAATGACATCACATGAATAGACCCAATAATGTGGCCACAGTTAAACTGAATGTTTTTTCTCTTGTATAATAAATGAGAAGTTGGTACTCTGCCAGTCCATTTGCTGGCTACAGAGAATTTTGGATCTTCAGCAGGCTAGGTGATTCTTGCACGGGTTTAGCTAATATTCCCACTATGCTGAAGCTAAACAGTGAATTGGCAGGAGTGACTGGTTGCATCTCGTCTCTTGGTACCTGAGCAGTTAGAGGAGCATTGGCTTGCAAAATGATTCCTGTGTCTTTCCTCTGTTTCCCCATGCTGTTTTCCCTCTGACATCTTTGACTGTTCAAGGCTGGATGTGCCTGGAGACTCCAGCCTGGAGTCAAGACCTATAATCTGTCAGGTTGTGTGTATATCGTTTCTGCTCTCGCTCTCGAGCAGTTGGTGGCTCTTCAGCCTGGAAAGCCAAATCGCTCTGAGGCAAAGTAATTTGTCTCCATGTACTGACTGCAAGTAATTGTGGAACGGAAGAAACCTGGAGCATTCTGAGCATTGTCCCCGCTACTAGATAGTAAAGGGGTCTAATATACCCCTTCCATCAACAGAGGGAGCAGTGCAATCAATGAAAGGTTCTGACTTCCTTCCGTAGCTTTCATGTAAATGGCAGATGAAATATCAATAGTGTCAAACATTGCTTCTTTGTGGCCACTGAAGCTTTTTGACCTCTTAAAGTTCATCTGTCTAGGAAACTAACTGAACCATAGCATCCACTTGACTTCAAAAACACATGATGGATGTAAAGTAGAAATGGCTTTTTAGTCAGATTTTTCTGGTCAGACCGCACATACCACACTAATTCCTGTAAAACACATCAAAGAGGGTAGAAAGGAAAGAGTGGCCTTGAAAAGGTAAAATTGAGATCAAATATATATGACAAAGAGGCTTCTGTTTAATTTTAGAGATGAGAAAACGCCCAAGTTCTAGTGCTATGGTAAGTAGGCAGATCAGATTGAGCAAGGGATTCCAGTTTTTTTGATATTTATTTTTCCATCCTTTCCACCTGAAAAGGCCTTGTTTGTGAGACCTACTATGTTTATCCCAGGCAGCGACAATAAATGGATAAAGACAGCCAGGATAATGATTGATCTTTGAGATGGCTCATTTTGTTAACTAAATTACAGGTTGTGCTGTGGACAAAGACAGCTGGCAGGCAGTGTTGCCCAAGCACTAACTCTCCCAGAAAGTGAAATGCGTGCTCGCCTTTCATTACAGTGCACACGGTATCATTATCGCCATTGCCATCACGACAAATGGGATGATGATATGTGTCCTGAGAACAGCTGCAGGCAGAATGGGTGGACTGAGCGGTGGAACAAGCTACCCTGCCACCAGGAGCTGTTGAGCCTGCAAACAGATCTGTGCATGTTTTCAGGAAGAAGCCAGACAATTTTTTGGATGAGGTTTGCAGTTGTCTAGACTTCTCCCATTCAGAGATCTCTGAGCAGTCTTTAACCATTTAATAAAAACATTGTTTTTCTATGTGAAGGAGGGAGAAATTGAGGCAAAAATACTGTGCAGCTTGCAGGAAGCATTGTAGCAAGTCTCTTCTAGCATAAGGATTTAGGACCATAATCACCTGAGCTGCTGCTCTGCAATTCATCTATTAAACCATGATGCTCTTCATAAAAACGGATGGTGTGTCTGGGGGTTACTGGGGCAGCACTTCTCCCACTGTCCCTCTTTCTGTCTTTTTTTCTAGTATATAGAAGGCAGAAATATGTTATTGATGTTTTCAGGAATGGATCAAATGAAAATGTTTTCTTAAGTTTTAATAAATCTAGCGAGCAAGAAATATGTGGTGCTGTGGATGAGGAAAGTTGTTTACTTGTCTTACAGTTTGGGTTAACACTAGGATGTAATTACTAAAAATCAGGCTGAATATCTAGTGTCTATGGAAACAGCGTTCTAATGCTTTATGAAAGCTGATAGGTGATGGATTTTCCTAATGCTAAACATGGAAATATTATGAGGTTCTTCCAGAAGGGTGTTTTGGGGCTGGTAACTTTTAGCAGGAAGAGCCGTGCAAGAAGAGGAAGCATCATCTTTGGGCTGTTGTAACAGTTCTTAAGTGCTATCAGTTCATAGTATACTCTGGAGCCCAACAGTGTATACATTAAGAAAAAGGAAATTAAAAAGAAAATTTTATCCTTGGATATTTTTGTTATTTCTATGAATGTTCATTTTTGAATGCAGCTGTCTAATATCTGATAGCAAGTAGGTACCTAGAGTATAATTGTTGTATTAAGAAAAAAGTAAATTGATGCTTTAGTTTCAGTAGTTGTCACTTAGAAAAGGTGAATTCAAGTGTTTGACCAAATCTTCTGTTTTGTGTATTATTTTATTTATTCCTCACTTCCTTCCCATTTTAAGGCTTATCAGATTGAAGTATTTTACTTTTTTCAGTCTTTTCTGCTATCAAAGTCTGTATAGCTCTACTCATTGAAGTTTCTGATGCAAATCTAAGTAATTCCCTTGAAACTATAGAATTAGATTACATGATAGCAATGCTGTATCATGTCAAAATTTGGTTAAACAAAACTGTGATCCTTGTCTGTGCCACATAAAGTATTAGCATATCAATCTTTTTGCTTTATCATGTTGGGATAACATCCAGTATTAATTCTCTAATAGTCAAAAGCAAGAGATCTTGCAGAACTCATCCTGCCTTTCCAAAAAGGAGACTCACCTGCATTTCTGCAGAAGTTCCACCTGTACTGTGCATTAAGCTACACTACAGTGGCTGTGTGAGATTGGGCAAATGTTGGTAGATCCTCTTAGCTGTGTTTGGAACTGCAGGTGCTGAGCCCTGGCAAAGCCAGTGCTCCCATCCACAAAGGCTGCTCAACATGAACAGTTGATGATCTGGGCCTGCAGGTGCTGGGATGACAGTTCAGACCAGCTGAAGTGTTCCTGCTGTCATGTGCCCTGTTGACCTGTTTGGATATTTTTTTTTCCTTGTCATTTAATAATAGAATTAATGAGATAAGAAATAATACTCAGCCTCATGGCTTAACTATTACCTTAATTAAAAAGAAGATATCTAACAGGACTTCATAAAGATCATCAGGCCCAAACGTAACCAACTGTAACTTAAAAATACCATTTAAATTAAAACATTTATAATTCAGCACTTAGGAAAATTGCTGATTTAACAACACAGGGCACTCCATTCTGGTCATGATCACTGTACTGTTAGTGGCCTCTGCTCTCTTGTTGTGCTCAGACACCCAGCAGAGGTACTGATCTGTGCTAGCAGTAGCATTTTAGCATATGTTTTTGAGGTCTTCATGGATCTGCCTTCTCCCCTGTTTCCCTCATTTTTCCTTTTCATAGCCTTATGAAAGGCTATTCAGGAAGGAGAAATCTAGCTTGTTGCTCCAGCCCTAGCATACAAAACAAAAACTATGCTCTGCTGTAATTTACTCTGTATAAAGCCCCAAAAGACAAAGTAAAAACGTATAGAAATGGAACTGCAGAATGTTTTTGCCAAATTGATTGTCACAGCAAGAAGATCCCTAGACAAAACAGGGAGGTTCTCTGAGACTGGGGGTCCTGGGTTTTCTGAGTGGGTTACATCTGATATTGTGGTTTACATCAGTTTTTGAAACTGGCAAATGCAAACAGGCTGGGACTGTTTCAGTTGGAGAGAATAGTTCATATTTTTGCTGGCGAAGACTGGAAGTCTTTGATTTGTGTTCTGTTAGCAGTTGTGGCAGGGTTAAGTGCAGGTTCCATTTTTGTGTCAATAAAATGATAGAAAGGTGGCTTTTGCAAATAAACCACAGGTAGATTTGAGAAAATAATACAGCATACCCAAGCCTCAACTCTTAGCAGGATTAAGATGACTCAGAGGATCAATTCAAAGCAACAGTTTTCAAGACAAATGTGTTCCCAGATAAACAGCACTGCAATGGAAGGATAGGGGCTGTGATTAAATGCCCTTCCTTTCTAGTTAGCAGCTGAGCTCACTCCATGAAGGTAATAAAAGAAAAGCATAGTTCCTTTGTAATATTTTAGTAGTCTCTAGTAAATGAGTTAGTATCTGTGCAATTTACAATGTTTGGAAAAGTGCAAATCCTCAAATACCAGTCTGTTTAGTATGTGCAGTCTCTAATTTGGAGCTCTTTAGGAGCCATCTGTCCTGAAAGGCTGGGAAGAGAATAGGTTGTGGACTTGGAATCCCACTCCTTTTCTTAGAAGCCCTCCCAGGAAGGGCTTGTTGGTTAGTCAGCATGACGCTTAGGGAGTTGTCATTTTGCTGTCTCTTATGCACAATTTCTGCCTAAATTGAAAAGGGATGGAGGGGTGGTTGGAGGCAGCAGAGGCACTCTGCATTATGTCTTGCATGTCTGCAAAATTATCTGAAGTTGGGAGCTCAGGAGGTACTTAGCACCACTTCCTCTCCTTCACTTTTATCTAGATCAAGACAAACTGCTGGCTTTTCCATTCCCTCATCAAAGCTTTCTTTTCTTTCTTGACTGCAGCCATTACCATTAACCTCTCTCACCAAGAGTCAAGCCCATTTCATGCTTCCTTGAAACCACATAACCAGGTTTGCAAACGGAGTAAGAAATGCAGCCCTGAGAGAGTGGGGAAGCACATGGGTGATGTACTTCTATTACCATCTTGAAGAGAGCAGAGCCTTAAGGCTATATTATCCTACTGACATCGGGCATATTGCGTAGAGTCTCTTTCACTTGTGTAATGAATTCTTTTTCAGTACGAGATCATTAATCATGTTTGGTGGATAGCCATTCAGGAGAAGGATAAAATGACACTAAATTGTAATTGGGCAGGAACCTAGATCACAGCTTGTGTTGGAGCTTAGCACCATGTTTGTAGGGGCAGCAGATGCAGGGTGATCCTCTGATATGTGGGTCATCCTGTTATTCTCCAAGGTTTTGTATGCCACGTTCTCATGTGCATTTTTGTTGACATGGTAAGGGGAGTCTTGATCCCAGGGACAGCTCTTGGTCTCCATCATCTTATGCTTCTGTATGTCGTAGCAAGCAGTTTCCAAAGTACTGATTCTTAAATCACTCTGCCATCGAGGCTGTGGTAAGGTTTTCAAGGAACAAAGCATATTTCTAATATTTTATGTGACTTCCACCCAGGCGGCCTGTCTCACCAGCTGCTGCCTGGATGCAACCAACTGCATAGTTTCTGGCTATAGGCCCTTTCCAGCTAAGGCTTCCTCATTTCCTCTTTACAGGCAGGGATGGAAGGCAAGCAGTAGAGATGGAGACAGGATCCTAGAGATCTGGGTAAGGTATAGAGATTCAAAAACAAAAGTGGTGGTTCTCAGTCCAGTCTATCAGGTTGTCTTGCTATATATACCCCACACTGTCTTGATTTTTGTTTTATCAGTAGTTTACTGTATCTGCCTTCCAAACCTAAGCTCTCATACCATATGCCGCCAGTCCTGTCCTCCATTCCCAGGAAGCACGGAAATCTGGCCGACGACATCCATCACCCTTATCTCACCTTCAGTTTATATTTCACACAAACAACCTTTTACAATTTAATTGACTCTTCCAATCAACTAGTCAGGTGGCTAGATTGTTTAGGAGGGATAGAGGCTGGGGAGTAGGGCCCTGGTCGTATTGTTGAGGAAAAAAATGAGATAAGGCACATGCTACTTTTATTTTTGTAAGCTAACCTGCAGTTCTTCAAAATTAGATATCTAAAGACTACTACTTCTCCTCCTGTCCTCCTGTGCTGAAGAATTAGTCCTGGAAGGACTTCATCCTTCCTTCTAGCATCCCTTTCCAATAATCAAGCTTCAATTTGGCATTAGGAGCTCTGATCTATCCTATGTGATACAAATTTGGCAAGGTGCCTGGCTGATGCCTTATTGCCAAGCAGCTTACAGTAAGTAAATTCCACAACACACACACACACACACACACACACACTCTAAATATACAAATAGGTAACTTTTCACTTAGTGGCTCATCCTGATCTATATTCAGAAAAATTTCTATCTTGCCTCTATAGAAAAGTTCAGCATGTGTCTAAGATACTTTTTCCATCTAGGTTCTAAGGCTGCATGTTGACTTTGAATGGGAAGATTAACAGAAGAAATGTCTGCTTTTAGGATTGGAGCAGCTCAGGGCCATCCGGGGTAGAGACGCTCACGCTGAAGGGTTTAGAAATGGACGCAGTGCGCTAGATACTGATGGCTCCTAGCAGCAGATTGTGAAGAGACACAAACTGAGCTAGATACAGAGTCTGTCAAGGAAAAGGGATGACTTTAGGGTGAATTTATTTAATAGTCTGCCCTGTGCATATGTAAAATATGATTCTTTGAACTGCTTTGTGGCAGTGAGGTTCAAGTAATGCAAACAGTAGAGAATGCACCTGCGACCTACAAGGCCTTTGAGCTATTTATTCTCTTTAGCTTCTGCTTCCTGCAAAATTCTGGCAAGTTGTCTCCCTTTCTCTCTGCCTTCTAAGCTGCATCATGGGGACCATGCTGTTGGCCTCCCTTATGAGCTGTGTGTTGAAAAGTCCTGTGTTTCTCCTTGCTCTTACCATTACTGATATTTGTCTGTTCCTTAGCGAGAGGAGCTTTATAAGAAAGTTATTACTATCTGCAGAGAAGTGCCTTAATTTGGCTAATTTTCATGAGAAATAAGAGCACAGGTTTCCCATGCTGCAATGTTCATGTGCTATTCATGTTCATGCACTATTCATGTTTGTTATATTGCAATGTGGATTTTCTACCCTCGTTCAGAATATTAGGAAAACTCTTGCAGTAAAATTGGAAGAGCCTTTTGCTGGAGTGCAGCCACATCTCAAAAGCCACATTACACTTGCTTTGCAAAAATATTGCAGCTTAAAAAAAAAAAAATGGAAAACTATAGAAATAAACTGTTAGAGAATCCATGCACTGTTTGTGCTTTTGTGTTATTTGCATTTCTGCATTGCCTCATCCGATTTGGGAGGACTAGCCAACATTAGCTTAAGGCCGTTGTTTTGTCTGGTACAGAAACTTGCTGCTTTATTTGCAATACACTGTTGACATTATATAAAGTTCATTAAATTTGTTATATAGATTTCAAAATGATTATAGACCCTGGCTATGTTAAATTCTATTAGAATGCCATAAATAAACATAATGAAAAGGCAATTAATCTATCCTTAGCAACAGAACACCTTTGAGCATGCTTTGTTATAACACTCTGAAACCCTAAAATACTGTTTATGGTTAAGGGTAGACTACAGTTTTAAAAACAACCATGCTTTAGGCAAGAGCAAGTTCAGATTGACTAACTTTGTCAAAAGCGTTTTACCCCTTGCACTTCTGTGTCTGCTATGCCTGGGTTAATTGGATGGTGGCAAGTTGATGTGTGTGATCACCTTTCCTGTCAAACAGCAAAGTGTCCTTTCTTTAATGCCATCTTCCTGACAGGCCCTCATTTTTCTATGGTTATGGGTTGAGACAGGCAGCTCTGATTGCTATTATGGAGCGTATGATGTATGTTGTGCCTTCAGCCCAGAGACATCTCAAATTGTACGAACTCTCTTGATAAGGAAGCCTAGTCGTTAAAGCACGCAGTTTATTCCAAGCTGCCTCTAAGTATCAGATCTGTTATGCCGTATTTTGTGTAACTGCCACTGCAGCTTTTGTCAGCGTAAATTGTTGGCAGTGTTACACGGTGGATTAAACCTCCAGTGGAGGCACCGTGAGATTGATGAAGATATTTTCTCCTGGAAGATCTCTGCTTTTGAGCAGGTTGCTTGTTCTTGTGCCCTTCCAAAACCTGACTTGCTACTGCAATCTTTTCTTTGATTTCCTTCCTCCATTGACTGGATGTGACATTTTTAGGAGATGGTGACATTCTTGTCTGAGGAGGGAGTTGCACAGCAGCACTAACAAACAGAAATATAAAGGCCTATTTTTAATCAGCTGATTTGTGTACTGAGGGAGAAGAGTAACAGCCTGGGGACGCTTTATGCGCTTCAGTGCCGCACAGGGTTTGGTGTGCTCCTTTAGAAAAATGGAAGCCATCTTCAGCCGTTCCTACCGTAGTCCAGAATTGTGTCAAAAGCTACCATTTCACAGTATTTTACAGGTTGTGATGTTAATATCTTATAAAGTCGAAACCTTTAAACCCCAGTTATGGTAGAGTTTATACAAGGTAGGTTTTCACAAGGCATATTGTAAACTGGGAGAAGAAATTACCATGTAAACAGCATATTTGCTAATGCACAAGTGGACAAGTGGAGGAATAGTCTTAGGAGTTGAATGATGCAAAAGCAAGCTGTTCTCTAAAACTCTCTGAACGTGCCTGGTTACTAGGCTTTGCTCAGCAGCCGTCAGACCGAAGTATGGGCAGGTGGATGTGCCACAGTATTCCATAGACTTTGCGGAAGTAAGCTTAGGGGAAGCTTAGTACAAGCCTGCTGACAGAAAGGATGATAATGTAGAGCATGATACACTGCTGGATATTAATAATTTGTATTGCAAGAATATCTGGAGGTCTCGCTGGATATCAGGGCTCCACTGTTGCAGACCACATACAAGTCTATGCTAAGTTTGTGACTTCACAGGCTAAATAGACAAAAGAGATGGAAAGAAACAGAAGTGGCTTGTTCAAGGTCCCATAACAGAGCAGCAATAAAAGCAGAAGAGGAATTTGTTCTGTCTTTCAATCATGTGCCCTGATTAGACTAGATTATGTCTTTGTGAGAGAGTTTACATTAGAAAGGTCTCAAATGGAGTTAATGCTATCAACCTATGGGCTGTGTGGAAAAGTCAGGTGCCAAACTAATTTTCAAGTGTAATTCTGTTGTCATTGTGTATTGATTTTATCTAAAAACTTTGTGATGCGTAAAGCTCTTACCAGATGTGGGGATTCTGGGTGGAAAAAATGCAGCCTCCGTATCTCATGCGTGCTGCTCTTTGGGTGGAATACCTCGCGTGCGGTATACTGTTGTGCTGATCACGCCAGATCCTAATAGAGTTGTCACACAAGTGAGCTTCTTGTCCATTTCTTGGCTTGACTTTAAGATAATTTTATCTTTGAAGTACGCCTTTACTTGATAAAAGGCAAAGATTGAAAGAGGGAGGGATGAATGGAGAGCAGGAGGGAGAAGATAAAAGTAAAATGGCTTTCATGCAGGAACAGGCCTTTCGCAAACCGCTGGTAACTCAGTATTTCTGTGATGTTGTAAGGTGCTTGGTCAAAAAACTGTTCAAGAACAGTAAAAAACAAGGCATGCTTAAGTACTGCTATATTGCTGTGCTACAGTCCTATGCAGGATGGATCATAAAATAAAGTAGCATCTCGTACTGCTTGGCCTGTGTGAACAAATGTTAAATGGCAAATAATGAAGGGCAATCCAGATAGCTTGGTAAGCTCCAAACAAGAAAATTGTGTTCATTTTACTCCAGCCAAATAACGCCATGCCTCTCAAAACAGAGAGTAGAGATCCTCTTTCACTACGGGGCCCTCCCAGAAAGCGCACCTGACCAAGACTCTCCGTCAGGGTGAACAAGCCTCTAAGTGTGAGCTCCCATTGTAAGACTGTGGCCGAAAGATAAACAATAATCTTGGAAAATATATACCATAGTGAATGGTTAATTTTTGTAAGCCAGTGTTACAATTTCCTGGTGTCTGTATTTCAAGAAGTTGAAGGGGTTTCAGGAGGCACAGGAAAGATCGAATTAAGGAAACTAGCTTTTTAATGAGAAGCCTGGATATCTGAGTTGTTTTTCCTAATGCTCTGAAAAGCTGGGGGAAGAGTTTGCACTAACAGAAACATGAAATTTGAACCTTTAAGAAGTCCTCTGGTCAAGCACCTCCCTTGGGCCGAGGCAAGGCTCAGTATGCCAGCCTGATACAGAGAGAACCTTCAAGGAAATTTGGACTCTATCACAGTCATATAGGGCATTTATAGAAATACAGCGCTACATGCCTTATTATAGGATGTGAAAGATGTAGAAAGTGTAGCAGTCTATAACTTCTTGCTCAGCAGGTCCTTAAAGCCAATAGCTGTTGCCAGTAGCTCAATACAGGCTTTTCTCCTGCGAGTTTGTCTATTAATTCAATGTTTCATAGACATCTCAAACATCTTGTGATCGTGAGCAGCACAATTCAGTTATGTGCTCTCTCACAAAGTACTTGTTTTGCTTAGACTTGCTACCGAATGATTTTATTACATATTCATAGCTCTTTGAATAATAAAAAAGCAGGACTAATTGTTCCTGATACCATATTGTCAATACTTTTTATGTTTTTATATATTTGTTTTGTGCTTTTTTTTTGTACCTTTTCTGTTTCTTTGGTTTCTTTTCTGAGAGCCTAGGGAGCGGTGCATGAAGAATTCGAATCAAAGGTGCACTATTTACTTAAAACAAGGATTTTCCTTTTGTACGTTCTTCCCTTTTTTTATAATTGTGGATGTTCTGCTTTCCTTTTTGACTGTGTTCAACACTGGGCCCATCTCATCAGTGAAATGTTTCAATGACTTTTTTTGTTTTGTTTTGTTTTTCCTCAGCTATAAACGTTTAGATCAAGAATGAGTGTTGTTCTAAAATATATCCTCTAGTTCAACAAAGAATCAATTCAGGGAAGGTATATAGCCTCATATAACATTATAGAGCAGACTAGATTATCACAATTGTCCTTTTTAACCTTATAAATTATGTATCTGTGAGAATTGCTCCTTTTAAAAACCATGGCCCTGAAGGGTGGTAATTTCTATTTTGTCCTGTATGTCTACCCTTCTTTCTGATAAATGGTTATGTAACTAGGATTTAGTGGTTTGGTTCAGCACCTTAAAGAAGTAGTAACAAACGCTATATAGCAAAAGATGACTTACTGCTTCTTGTAATATCTCACATACACACACAAAAAAGGCCTAAATTAGCTGACCACTATATTTTCTCCCTTCTTAAAACCATTGTCTCTTGTTTCAACACAACTATAAAGTGTTAAGAAAGTGTTGGAAACTCTGGTCAAAAATCTTATAAGTCAAAGGAACTTCAGTATCTGTCATGTCTTTGACAAGCTGTGCTCCTTCTGGTATATTTAATTGACTGGACTGGCTGTACTGGCCATTGACCATGGCTTCCCAGCCATCGTTATTTGGATAAAGGAAGAGGCTTGCCTTTTGCACAATTGTAGTATTTTATGTATTTTGAAATCTGCATTCAGACTTACCTCCAAGTGTAAGGGCACTGACAAAATGGCAGTGTTGGAGACCAGAGCGCCGTATGAATAAGCACCTTGTGTTTGGTACCGAACACGGCTTCTAATATCCGCTCTTCTTGAATCCAGTTAAGTACCTGTGTTGGAAAGTCTTAATGCCTCATGCAGCTCTAGCTGCAGGAACGTGTCACGTTGCAGTGATTAGTGTGTGTGTTCCCTGTGGAATACCCGTCTCTGCTGTCAGTTCTGCTTCATGCCTCGCTACAGTTAGTGTTTTTGTGCAAAGTCCCCCAAACCACAGAAAGTGATCTGCCAGCTGGGCTCCAATCCAGCATGAAGTCTGAGAGAAAACGAAATGAAAATCCCAAA
>VZSV01000014.1:319924-347136 GCA_013398735.1 Nothocercus julius
ATTGCTGTTCTTGTTAATATCTCTGCAATGTGAACAGAAAATCTACTAACTGAGTATTTGGAGAAGGGAGTGAAAGAGGTCACATCCATCATGACTAAGCATTAAACTTCAACAGTAAAGCTTGTCTTTCAAATTTAGGAGGAAGGAAAGTCTTTGTAAAAGCTGCTTTTAATGAACTGTTGTAGTGCAGGAAACTGTGGAAATGAAGAGATCTTGAGATTAAATCCTGGATTTGCCTCCAGTGTCCACAGTCACTATTCTTTACTGTAGTTTTGTTTTCCTGTTTTACTTTTTTATTTCTTTTTTCCTGACAGAAATGTGCAAACTAGTTGCATTTTTTTTTCCATGGAGTCTGGTACCCTAGAGATATGAAGTATTACAAATAAGCTATATCTCAAAGTCTGTATGTGGAGTTTGGCTTCAATAGCCATGCTTTCAGGGAATTGTGTTATATTGTGTTTTATCCTGCTAATTGGAACAGAGCCATTCTCATGGCAAGCTGCTACTCAATCCAACTTAGAGTATCAAAGTCTAGTACAAAGTCGTGCTTCTGCAGAACTCTCCTTACAGAGTCCTTGGGAGGTCTGCCTGAGGAAGGGCTGAGCAGAGCTGCAGTAGGGTTTCAGTCAGACACGGGCCTATTTTCGCACATATTTTTGCATTTCTCAGTTGCAACAAAGTGCTTTGCTGCCCTGAGAAGAGCAGTATTTCCTTGGCTCCAGGAAGGGGTGGCCATCCACGCAGGATGGCAAGGGCAGCAGTTTGCTCCTTCCCCTCCTTTCTGCAGCAGAGTGGAAGCCCATGGGCCATTCACAGTCCTTCTCTGTCCCAGTTTACCCTCTTACCCATGACTTACTACTGGCCCTTTAAATAGGGTTTTTCTTCAAGCCTGGGGAAAAAAGAATAATAAAGGACACTTATCTCTTCTTCCTCAAAGGGAAGATCAGAAATGTTTCTCCTTCTGCAGGGAAGATTAGCAAAGCTTCCCTCCAACCTTTTTCCCACCTGCAAATTTTTGTCACTGCCTCATTAAGCCTGTAGGGCTCAAAGGTATGGAGCTTTCTCTCCGCTGAGCGCTTGTTAATCCCTTCTTCCTCTGTGGCGGGTGAGAATCTGTTCCACTAGACAAGACTGAGCTCTTCATCTTTCCTGCTTGCTCTGTGCCTGCTCCACAGTGGACTTTTCTCAGAGCTGTCCCTCTGCTAGTTTGCAAAAGGAGTTGGATGCTTCAAGGGCGATAGAAAAGAAGCAGGGGAGGTTTATTGCCCAGGACAGCACCTTGAAAAGCCACCTGGAGTCAGTATCCAGATTACCTGGTCCATAAGCAGTTTTAGAGTCTTGCTGTATGGGAAAAAATAATCAGTTATTCTTTGCTAATTACTGTACAGATGAAGATAATTACATGGTTGCCAGCAAAAGATTCACTAACTCAGTGTTGGCAGATAACCTACTTCATCTGTCAAAAAAATGGCAAAGCTGTGCCAGCAAAAGCTTTGTGTGAAAACCCCTTTGTTTTTGGGGTAGTGTGAGAAAACAAAGGTTGTTTTCAAATGATACCTGAATTCACTTGTCTGCTGGGAGCAGCAGCCAGTTGTCCAGTAGTTATTAATATCATGTAGCATAATAATGTGGAAGTATATGAGACTGTTGCTATCCAGTGTATGTTCAGTAGAGTCTAAAATTTACCCGTGTAAGAAAAGAGAAGTGATTCTCATCACAATGCAAAATCTGAAGTAGCTAAAGCACAGTCCAGTGTTCTTTATGATCTCTCCAGCTCCAGGACTCTTTGTCTTTCTCTTGAGCTGGTAACTATAGTCATGAAAAACAAAGTGTTGCAGAAGAATAGGTAGAATAGTATTAGGGGGGAAAAAACAAGACATTCTAAAAGGGATGTTTAAGCTGTCAGGGACCTGGGAAAAGGAGCGCATTGTAACTATCTGGTATGAAGAAACTTTGAAATATAAGGTAAAGCAGGAATTGAGGAAGGGTCTCTGTGGGAGATTGGAAGACATGGAGGTGTTAAAGAAAAGACCTATTGATACTAGAAGACCTGAGTAAATCCAGAAGAGGAATCTGAGATGACCCTCAGGTACCAGAGAGATATTTACATGTCATTGCTGAGAGGTGCTGAAGTGAATGTAGGGAAGTCAGTTCAGTGACAGCCCTGGAAGATGATGTCCTCTCTGTCCACCGAGCAGACGTGAGGTGATAGCAACAATGAACCTACCCTCAGCCCTCTTCGGTATGCATCAGTTCTGTTTTGAGGAGGCTGTATGTGGATATGAGATGGTCATCCAGTCTCTGTTGTCTTTTTCATCTTGGGTTTCTCTTTTGAAACTGTTAACAAGATAGAGCTGATTTTGTAGTGCAGATGGTTCTGTTTTCCAACATGATACATTTTAGTTTAGCATATCTGCACCAGATTTGAATCTGTGCAGTTCACCTACTGTGCCTTCATAAAGCTCGATGCTAGCGTACTGTACCTTTTCCTGTTGAGGACTTAAAGATGCACTCTAGTTAACTGTGATTAACATGTATATTCCCGGTGATGGGAATTTCAGGTACCTTTAAATCAGTGTAAATAAATATGGATTTCTAACCTGGATGTCACAGGATATCCAGGATATACTCTTGATATATATGTTACAATCTAAAGTCATTGAATCTGGCCGTTGCTTGTACAGGAAATGGGCATGGGAGGAGGCACAGGAAGAACTGCGGCTGGTGTAACTGGCTTTGCCTGTTCTTCCCTTTGTGTCAGTGACTGGTAGAGCACTTAGAGAAAATGGGATAGGGGACTACTTAGTGGTGAGGCATTGCTTGGCGTGACATGTAGAAAAGTAAGAGACTGTAGCTCCTCCTGTTCCTCAGAAGTCTGATGTGATTTCCATTTGGTTTAGGAGCAGTTAGTTTCCTGCAAGTGGCCAAGTAAAAGCTGAACGTTTAGATTTTTTGCTCCCTTGTAACTCTCTTCTGACTGACTTCTTGCCAGCACACACAGTTATGTGCTTTGGAATGGGGGCTGTCCATTTGGTTCTGTTTCTTTGCTTGGGAAACAGTTGTTTGGGCAGCGCCAGCCTGTGACTGCATTTCAGATGGCAGTTACCAAGTAACTACTGATCAGTAGGGTTGGTCTCCTTGGTTTTATAGCTTAATTTCTCAGTTGTCCTCTGTGATGTTTTGAGGAAGCAAATGAGTCACTATGCTCAGGTGGTTGCTGTAAAGAAGAGTGCAGCAAAAAAAAAAAATTTTTCATTGAAGCAGAGCCAATGAGATGTGTCCTCACACAGCACAAAAATGATACTTTTGTGTGTTCTTGAGTGCCATCTACTGACAAATACCCACTAGAGATTTATAGGCCAAGAGCATTCCCCTAATAGGCAACGCTTTACAAGCAGTTGTTTCTTGCTTGTTTCATTTCAGGAACAAGGCAAGATTGGTGTAGTCTTCAATATCGGCACAGTGGACATCTCTATTAAAGAGGAAAGCACGCCTGTAAATGACGGCAAATACCATGTTGTGCGCTTTACCAGGAATGGTGGCAATGCCACACTTCAGGTCGACAGTTGGCCAGTGAACGAACATTACCCAACAGGTATGTGTTTGTTTTCCTCTTTCTTTTTATCTGTGTATATCATCAAAATAAGGTTTAACAACTAATCCATAAAACACTGTCTACTGTATAAATCTTTGTTGATTCATCTCAGCAATAAATTGACTTGCTTAGTGGTGCATCATCTGTCTGTTGAAAACCACAGTAATGGATCCAGTATCTCCTTTATAATAGGAACAGCAGAGAATGCAGACTGTGTGATATGATGCACATAAATCCTACCATGTCTGAGGTCTCTAAGTGAATCCTGCTTCTGCAGAGAGTCACTGACTTATGCAACAACAAACTTAGTTTTGCTACTTGTGATATTTTCTAACTATTTAGGTGAGCAAATTTTTGGACAGACCTTATGAAAAGGAAAGTTGGCTCTAGTGTTACTCAGGATGCAACCCGTATGCATACTGAGTTGAAGTATTATGAATGTGGCAGATTATGATGCAAGCATTCAAATGGACCTTGTGTTCGCTTCATAATTTTTCATCACCTGAGTTTCATTTCTTTTCTAGGTTTGCAAGTATAAAGCTTGACATGTAGTCCAACTAAAAGCCATCAGCTACCTGTTGATGGTAGGTCAAAACACAGTGGATCAGTTCAGTTTCTCATTGGAAATCATAACCCAAAATCCACCAGGAGTAGTGAACAAGTGGTTCTTGTATCACTGCCCATGTATTATCCCAACATCGGCAATCGCAACCACATGATCCTAATATGTCGCTATATCAGGAGATCAAGCTCATTCCAAGTGAAAAAAATGATTGCTGTATGTGATGCTGGCAGTACATAAGATAGCTAAGCGTTGGTGATGTGAATGTTTACTAAAGGCAGGAGGAGGACAAGGAGAGGATTCCAAAGATAACCACATTCTTCGTCTTCACATTTTGTTACTGAGATCAAACCATGATGATCTGGTTGGTCCCCAGTATTAAGCTTCTACTTCTTGTTCCTCGAATACGTGTAACTGACCCTCGACAGAATTCTCTCGTAAACATGAGACCATTTGCTAGTTTTTTCGGGGGGTTTCCTTGAGCCACTTATCTTCAGATTATGAGAAATATCCATTGTTACATTTAATTGTTTTCCTCAGACACTAATAAATTATATCCAAGGGGCTAATTTCATCTCTTCTACTCGCTCCAAAAGTGCTCAGGAAAGTTCTTCATGGGGCCAGTTTGTCCTGTAGTTCTCTCTGCCTAATATATGGTATGACAGTCTGTCAGTGTTCTGGTGCTGTATGTGCAAAGGAGTACATTTTAGTAATTATCATTATTTCTGTGAAAAAAAATGCTTTCTAAGAAACAAATGACAGATAAACTGAATTAGATTTAGCTCTGCTCGCCGTTGGCTAGAGAGAGTAGAATGGCTAAGAGAGGCCCAAGCTGATCATCTTTGTTCTGCTCCTTGTTTCACCTATTTTGTGGTAAAATACTTCTGATTCCATTGGCAGCCAATTACAGTTAGTTTTTTTTTTTTTTTTTTTTTTAAAGAATAAATTTCCTTTTGTATTGCTTACTATAGTAAGTCCCTAGTGTCAAGGAATAAAATATAAAGATTTGTTGTTGTTGTTTTTTTTTCCTTTAAAGGAAAAAATGTATCTCACTTGGAGAATACATCAGTACCCTCTGCCTGGCTAAAGATGTTCCTGTGTTTTTAGTAGAAGATGCATGGTTTTAAAAAATCAGCATTAATCTTGTATTCTGAGCTGCTACTGAGAATATGCAGTTGCACCCCAAGGGAAAAGGATGTGTTTATATTCCAGACACCTTTTCCTTTCCAAACATGTATTTCAATTTTTGGCTATTTGTAGATGTAGTTTTGGCTTGTCCCTATAAAAATAAGGCTAATGGGATCACACTTTGCGCATGTTTGCATGTGTGTGTGTGTGTTTTTTTCAGTGACTTTCAAGCCTACTAGCATTTTTTAGCCAAATTTGACAGAGGGAGCAACAGTCTAAAAAAATGTTCTATATATTTAGTGAAAATAACCAATAACAGCAAGTGTGGTGTTCCAGTCCTCCCAGAGGAAGGGACTGTCTCTGGTACTAAATACCAGAATATCTGTATATCAAAGAGGTAGTACAAATGTCTCAACTTTGGGAAAAGCTTCAGTGAGGGAAGCCAATAACTATGGGAAAAACAAGCCTTCTTAGTTCTTTTGAAGAGCAAATGGGAACTTTTGAAAATAATTATTTTGTCTTTCACTGTATGCCACAGACCAAGTATGAACTAGTGTTTCTTGTTCATGGTACAAGGCCAAGCTAGTATTCAGCAGTTTCAGCTTTGGAGCAAGCCTTGTGGTTGGGTTTTATGGGATATAATTGTCCCAGAACAATCTAGCATATTTCAGATAGAGACTGCTAAAACAGTTATTCATATCAAACTTGTATAAAACAAACAGCCAAGGAATCCTGTATTTTACCTTTATCATCACCTCATTTCAGGAAAAGATACTTGCTCATAAGGTTTGAAACAACCTAGCATATATTCATAGGGCATGTTTTTGCATGCTGTAATATAAAATAAGCAATTTCACATGTACTTAATTTCCTTCACAGTACTGCATCCTAATGTTGACAATTCTGACAAAATAGTCACAATACGATGTTCATCATCACATGCGATGCAATGTTCAGGCAGAAGGGCTGCATTCTGAATGGCATTTCCATGCTCTGAGTTTTATTAGCTATTGAAGGATTATACGTCAGACTCATAATTACTTGCACAATTTGAAGTACAAATAAAGCTGCAATGATCATTAAACAAGCAAAGAGAAAGAATATTGCCTTCCTTAAAACAGTCTTCAGTCTAGTTGAAATTACATGAAATGAGCCCAATGGGATTGAAAGACTCCAAAGCTGTATTTTTGCAACTTCATATAAAAGATAAGGAAGTGCAAGGAAAACAGAAAAGCAACAAACCTACAATTCAGGCGCTGACATTTTTTTTTTTTTATAACATCCAATTACATTTCAGTCGCTTGGAACATGAGCTGTATGCTTTCTTACGAGGAAAAGGGTTATAAGTAAGCAGGAAGGGAGGGATTTGACTTGAAGCTAAGGTTGGCTGGGCTTGGGGATGGAAATAATCCTAGTCATTAGAGATGATTTCTCACTGTTTGTACCATTCCAACCCTGCTAGATTTTCTTACTGGACAATAGGACTCCGAGCAGTGACCAGAGATTTGAGACAAATATCCCAAGAAATGGGAAATAGCAAGTAGCTGTATGAATGGACTGGGGCAGCTGTCAGCCATGCATCTGTTATGACTCAGTTCAGTCAAAACCTTTGAGTCCTTTATACTATTCCTTTAGTTTAGACCCTTCTCCTGCCTTACAAGTTTATGATAAGGAGATGGGCTTTACCCATAGACTCTATTCAGGCACTTGATGCTTAATTCATAATTTATTTCTCAGGGTACATACCTTTTAATAATGAAAAAAAGTATGAATTTCTATGCCCTGAAATACAGTTTTCCCTGACCACCTCCTTTCTGTTCTCACGTTTGCCTCTTTTGGTGTAGCCCCTGGTAACAAATTGTGCTTGACTACTGTTACTCTCTTGCTTTTTTGTTGTTGTTGTTGCTAAGACACTTCTCTAAATTAATCTTTTTAGCAATTAATAAGGAGTCATTTTGGAATAAAATGATTAAGATAGGAAGAACAGTTGGGGTAGAGGAAACTGCTTGACATGCTTTTGTTTCAGAATACAGTAAACTTAAGCAAACTTGAGTCACTTTACAGGAGGATGAGAAGGACTTAAAATAGGAATCCTGGTGTTTGGGAGGGAGCCAGCAATTCTCAGAAGCATTAAAAACAAAGTTCCTGTATTGGCATGGAACTGGGACACCTCAGTCCTGAGGTTTTTGGTAAGTCTTACGGAACAGGTTTCTTTCTCTCTTCACCCTCTTTGCTGGCAAAGATCCACTTTGCGTCCTGCCAGGCTTGGAGTGATTTACAGGCCTGAACTACCTATTCGTTCATCTGGCACAGGCTGCATTTTCTGCAGTAGAAAAAGAAAGAAAAGTAGGTGAAATTGAGCTGCAAAGCAGGAGAGTGTCAATGACACCAAAATAAAGTCTAATTGGAGTAATATTTTAAAGGAGAAGATTGAGGAGAGGAGGTGAGAGGCAGAAGAGGCTGCCATTTAAAGAAATAGGCTTTAGCAAGAGAACTGTAGCCTGGATTTTGTAAATGCATATTTAAAAATAAGAAATGGGACAGCATTAAGCAACTAGACCATTATCAGAATTCATTAGTTCATCCACCACAGATTTTATATTTTTCCCCTTTATCATTCTCTTGAGTGATCTCTCAGGCTCCTTTTAGGAGTCCATGCCCTCTCAAATAACATTAATTTGCAGCTCTACTGGTACTGAATAAAAGAAAAAGAGAAATTTTCTGTTTTCCCCGCCATCTACTCTCTTAAGTACACATTTGTGAGGCAGTTGGATTTTAGGAAGCTGGACAGTTGGCTTTGTACAGCAGGACACCAGTAACTTTGTGATAGCTTGAGTAGGTGCTGTGGCCCAACAGGAGCATTTCCTTAAAATGAAAGGTTGATTCTGAGGCCCTGATTGCTGTTCTAGGGCTTTTCCTCAAACTAGTTCCTGTTAATTCCCCAAAACTGGATGTCCCTGAACAGTTGGAGCATATCTTCTGTTTTCCTTTTATTGGAAAGGAATCCAGTTTGTACTTTCTGGGAACGTTTCAGTATGCGAACTAAAATGCAGCAGGCAGAGGGAGTTGGGAGGCGCTTCAGGGGCACACCCCAGTTCAAATAAAATGCTCACGTCACACATCTAAGCCTAGTTTACAGCTCAAGCTGGTCCGAGGAGCTTATTCTTTCGTTGCTCCTTCTCACACGCACATGGTCAAAATTCTCTCTGTGTTTTACCCTCTCCTTTTCCGTTCAGCTGTATCACTTCACGAGTACCATTTACCAGGTAACTGGTGCAGGAGAAGAAACCATATAGGAGTGGAAATGATCAGTCAGAGAAGATAAAGTGACTTCACTTACTAGTGAGGCTGGTTTATGTCAGTTTAGAATAAACTACATCTTTAATCTGTGTTAGGCAAAGTCATTCTTTCTCACCTGCCATTGTATACAGGAGAGGTTTTCCAGAGACATTGATTAAAATAGTAGTGGTCTTGATTCTCCCACCTATTTAAATTGTGAAAGGCACAGTATTTCTCTTGCCTTAGAACATTTTTTTTCATTTACTTGTGGGAAGATCTGGGCTCACCTGGTTAGTACCAGGGAAGTGATGTGAGATGGGGAAGGGTGCTGGTGGGGTTCCTACCTGCTGCTTTCAAGAACTTTTTGAGCAAAAGTTGTCCCACTGGCCATCAACTAGTCCCATTTGTCCCATTTGCTCCTCCTTTTGTCCCCTTTCCACAATGACAGAGGATGTTTAGCAAAGGTTACAGAGGTCCCTACAATTGAAAGGTGATAAGACATGAGTTCTAGAAGCAATGTTATGGCTATAAGTTGTTTGGTTTGGTTTTAAACCTTATCACCTCATTTTGGAGAAGTTTTCTAAGAAAGTAATTTAGGGACAACTGAGATTATATATGCAGTATATAATGACTTAAAAGATACTGTGAACCTGCCTTACCTGTTTTAACTTTATGGAAAGCACAGTGGTGATGGAAACAGGTACAATGCATTGATCATCCCCTTTGACACAATTGCCGTATGCATGGTTCCATTTTATCTTTCTCCTGTTAAATGCGTTCTGTGACTTACAGGATGCAAATTAGAATATTTTTTTCTGCACTACTATTGAAGACCACTAGACACAAAGTCACGAGTGTTTTTCCATCAACAGGACGAGTGCTATCTCTGTCTCACTTTTGTGCTCTTTCCAGGATGCTAAACCAGGATATTGGTTACAGCCTAGTAAAGTCCAAAATGGTCTGGATGCTATTTTCTTCTTTAATACCTACCCAAAGCTATTGCAGAGGTTTTAGAAATGCAGTAATATAGTAGGCCTCACAGAATTTCAACTGGGTCAGCTTCAGGCATTTTAGAGGACTTTGTGGATGGCAGAATAGGAGTATTAAGCTGTATTTTGGGAAATGGACAGACTAGTGCAAGTGTGAACTGGAAAGGACATTTCATAAGCAAGGAATGGAATGGCGGGGGTGCATTTATGTAAGTGTTGTGTTGACACTTGCCATCCAGTGATGGGTGAAGTTTGGAGTTTATTTAAGAAACAGCAATTGGTTTAATTTTCAAAAAGGCTGGATGCCCACAGCTCCTGCAGTCCTTAAAGAGTGTTGGTACTCAGTATACCTCACCAGTATACCTTGCCACAATTCAAACTCTGCTTTTTACAGAATTCTGACCACTGAACTAGAGTTCCAGTGGTCTGCTTTAAACAGGTCATTTCTTGTCCTGCTCAGTCATGTATCACCTTTCCATGATATTTGCAATCTTTTCTCATAAGTGGCACGATCCTTTTGTTCAGTGAAGTCCATTTCCCACCTCATTCCTCTACTTCAGGGACTTTGAGTAGGGTGTTGTTTCTTTTCTTTTCTTCCTTCTTCTTGGCTTTATTTAGTTTTTATCAGCAACGTTTTCTTTTTCTCCCTCTGTGATTTCCCAGCCATGAGATAAATAGCCTTGTATCTTACAAGCTAAATACAATTACTGCTATCAAAACTGGAGTCTTTCTCTCCCTGTAAATGTCTCTTGGAAGCTGATAAGCTGTTCAAGGCAAACTGCAGGCTTCTGCCTAATCCTGAGATTAAACATAACCACCCAGAAGACAGCAAGAGATAATTTGGGGGGAAGGGGGAGGAGGCGGTTGGGGGAAGGCAGGCAGGAGAGGAAGAGAGGAGGAGAAAGTGAGATCCTCTCCTGAGATATTAAGAGGACAAGCACGAGGCTCAAGGTTATTTGTAAAGGAATTACACAAAACACACAAGGGCTTGTTATGATGAGGAATTTCCTCAGATAATACAGTGGTTGTTGTAGTTGTTAAAGACAAAATTTAACAGGGATTTGTCTGATATAAAGCAAAGAGGAGAGCTGTAGAAAACAGCTCCTAGCCGTGACTGCTGATTTTTTATATATTAGTCCCCATCTTGTCCTTGAAACAGGAGATCTCGCAAGTTTGCATCCAGAGTCTTTGCACATGTTGGCTTGGGTTAGTCACATTGGCTTTATGCTGTATGTGGGAAGACAGTCAATCTGCCAAGAATAAAGCAGGGGACAGGGTTAGCTTCTCTCTGCTTGGTGTTTTGCTACCGACTGGCCATCTGAGCCAGGGCAATGGCTCTCCTATTTGTGAAATGCAGATGACACTAATCTGTCAGGAAGTGTGTCCCTTAATTGTGACAGAGTACTGTATTATATTTGCAATAGATTATAAGCAAGGCAAGATTCCTGAAGATGGGTAGTCTTTTATGAATTGGTCCAATATGGTTGGGGGAAAAAAAAAAAAAACTTTGCTTCGGGATATAATTTTTTTTTTTTAAATCAATGACATTTTCTTTTTTCCCCCTCTGAATTTTAGTTAGCAGCTTTCTTTAAGGTCTTGTATTCCCCAAAGCTTCTGTGTATTTTCCAACTCTATAAATTAACCTAATATGGTATGCTAATTCTCCTTAAATTTGCTTTATTTAATTTATAATACATTAAGGCATCTTTAGGCTCTTAGCTAAGAAGGAGAAGATAGCTTTGGATGAACAAATAGTAACGTCACTGGAGAATTTAAGAGAAGACTCCTTATCCTTTTTTTTCAGCTAATATTTGCTCCGATTTTGGAAATGATTTACAAATATTGTGATTATTAGTTCTTATTATTTCAGTTATGCTGAGTCTAATGCTGAATGGGACCTTGCCAAGGGAAATTCAACTAGGATGCATCAGTTACTTCAAAATGTTCTTCCTTTCTAAGGTTGTGCTAATGTCTGCACAATACCCCTTCCCAGCTCATGCTGTATTGCATCAGTGATTCCCACATGTTTGGGAGATGGTTCCTGTTAGAGGAAGTAGGCAATTCTCTGGCTCTTCTTTCCCCCCCAGATCCCCTCTGACTCCTTCAGAGTAATCATGGGCATCATCTTCTTCTCCCTTCTTTCCATACCTTGCCCACCTATCCTAGTTTCTGCCTTCTTGTGCCCCTTTCACTCTCTGCTGCCTTCTGCAGTCTAGGGGCTGTTGTCATCTTCTCACTGGTACTGAAGCCAAGTTAAAAATACTTGGCTTGGCTGAAGCGGCTCTCTCCACGAAGTGGTGCATGAATCTGGTACTTGACCACTCGGAGTTGTTAGGTTTTTTTGCTTGATGCACAAGCTGAAGGGATTTCTCCATGGTACTGCCAGATGTCAGTGGGGTCTTAATATGTTCCTAGCCCAATACCCCTATGAGTGAGTAGTGAGTTAAAAACAGGCGCTCTGAATTGTGATTAGCCTTGTGGCTTGAATGTGATCCCCAGTGTTCTTGTCATACACTTGTTTGTGGTTTTTAATTTTTTATATTGTACTTGCTTTGTGGGACTTAAATGGGCCCTCAGATGCTTTCTATCAGTATGAATAGAAGACGGCATGTAAAGTGCCTTTGACAGATTTACCACATTTCATAATGAGCCTAAAACGTATAAAAAGACAGGGTTAATAAAACAGCATTGGAGAAGCACATTCTGAAGGCAGTACGGTAACATATGTTGAAAGATCTGCCAAGAGGGATGATTAAAGCATGACAAGCTGATGAAATCAAAAGCTGATTGTTGCTTGTCACTGCAGGGCCATAACATCTAGAACATATTTATAAGACTGGAAAACAGATAAATATGGCTGCATGGTATGAACACTCATATTTGGGCCCCTGTATCCACTAAGATATAAACCTGCACACATTAAGTCACTAACAAATAGATGTACTTTGGAATTTGTGCAAAAACACCCATCTTAATGCATGTGCCTCCACACTGGATGATACCATAAATGTGACAGGAAAAAAAATATATAAATATTTTTACTACTTCCACAGTTTAGCATCTATGGATTTCATGTTAACCTCCCCACAGAAGTTTGAGGCTGTGGTTAGCCTCCTTCTACCCAAGAGGTTGTATGACAGCACTGTAGTGCACGTGTGGCTCCTGAATTCTGTCCTACAAACCAGAGGAGTGGAAGGGCACAGAGGGAAAAGAACAAAGTGTTTATAGAGCCACTCCCGGAGCTGCTCTTCCCTGCCCAGGTTTCATTTCTCAGGGCTGATCCAGGCTCTTACAACATGCTGCAGTCAGTCACTCAGCCTGTGTGAGCTGCACAGTCTTGCCTTCACCAAATACCTCAAGTTACCTCATGTGAGTGGTAGGTTATCGAGTGTTGGTGTTTCTGCCAGCTTGGCATTAAGTGAGATGGAGGAATGTAAGTTAACCAGTGGGATGCGCAGCTTGGCATCAGTCAACCACAGTAGATTTGAAAGGAGAAGGCAGAGTTTACTTGAGGCGGTGTACGCAAAAAATAGTATATTCATGTAATTAGACATGATGGTCTAATTCCCAGCTAGGATCCCACTGGAAGTCCTTCAGCTATGGGAAAGAGGGGAGAAAGAGTAAGAAGCATTCTATTCTGTCTCTGTGCTGCATAACAGTCACCTGTAAAATCATTCTGATGTGTAAATACATGCCACAGAGGCAAAGGTAGTTTTCAATTTGCTGAAGTACTTGTTTGGGTCATACAGACCAAAATTCATCAGATAAAGAAAATACTGACATAAGTGAGGAAAACTTTTTGGTCTGTGCAGACCAATGGAACAAAGCTATGTATTATATTGCTGCATGCTGTTAGTTGAATTAGTATAGCATCCTTCATATATCCTTTCAAATCAAACTACATGTCCATTATGTCCATTCTGAGGATGAATACCAAATATATCAGGAGAAAATTTGCCATAATGGTCATAATGACACTGCTGTCCAAAAGTCCTCGTTTTGGGATAGTTTCCATCCTGTCTTCCCAGAGCCTAACAATTTATCTAATGAACTTTTTGAGTTGGACAGCAGCCAAGTGACTGATACTTCAGCAGATGATAGTGAATGTACTATGGCAACAACAAAAATTTGCACAAAAAATATCCTCCTAAAATATGTTACCTTACTCTCCGGCTTAGTTTGTAGCCTGAAACATGAGGTCGCATGAGTTGTGAGTGTTTGTAGCATGTCTACAGTTATTACATTTGTATTTCTGCATAGGAGAACAAATGTTGTCTTTTTTCCTTCATTAATTTATCCAGGGAGACATGATCATGTGGAAATACTCCCACTCTCTCTCCAGATGGAATTTGATAAAAATCTCTGCCATATTTATAAGCACATTGCAGCCAAATTTTGAAACGAAACAGAACAACATCCAGGCTGTTGTGTGGCTTCACAATTTTTTCTCCTTTTTCTGATTATTTTTGTTAATGATCTTGATCCTTGATCTCAGTTCTTTAGTTATTTTCACACTTCTCATATCACATGTAAGGCCCCTGTACTGAAAGGGCCTTCCCTAAGTATTGGGATAATTTTCCTGTGCTAACTACAGGTCTTTGAGTCCTCTGTGTGTGTGTATGTATGTATATTATATCTATATAGGAAGTGTCTTTGAGATACTCTATAGTACAAAACAACATTCACAAAGGGGTCCAAGATATGTTTTCCTTGTATCTCTTTGATATGTAGCATTCTTCCTAAAATCATCATCATGCTGTTTTCCAGGAGGAATAGTTACATACCAAGAGATGGGTATGGCAGGTTGGTCTTGCTAACAATTCAGGCTCTATGGTTGCTGCTCTTGTAAGCATGGTTATCCTAACTGTCTGAATACCCCACTGTTGTGAGCTGATTTGTGGTTGCATAAATGCCCAAGTAACAAGCATATGCAGTGTCATCAAAAATTTCTGATAGAGTTTTCCTTTGCTGGAGTAAGATGAATTATTATTGGTTCACTCATCTGATGATATATCTAACAAAGCTCTATAATGTAGGACTGAGAAAGTTGCAGGAATATTTCTCAGATGGAGAATTGGGCTAAATAGGTTGCTGAACAGCAGGAATGCTGCTAGACAGCACAGCACAGTGAATTCCCCAGCACTGATATTGTTACATTTCTCTCCTGGGTTAGTTTTGCTTTAGTTTTCCTGGTCAAATGGAGTTGTTACCATATATTCCCTTTCCTCCCCTCCTCCCTCCCTATCCTCTCCCTCTGTTCCTTGGTCTGTCTTTTTCTCATGTGCACACACGCAGACAGAAAGAGCAAACAAACATCTGGCCAGAGGGATCAGAGGCTTGAACAACAACTTTTTGCTTTTCTGATCTTATTGCCTGCAGAAAGAACAGTGCCAGCTGTAATCCCAGGATGACACAGCTGACATGCAGTGACAGAAGGGGCTCAGGCATCCACATCAGCCTTTTCTCTGTTCACTAAAAGGCACGGGAGAATACCAAGTCATTGAAATGCAGCAATTTGAAGACCAAAGCAGAGCAACTGCATGAAAGGAGTGTCAGAAATGACAGAGTCTAATCATAGAATTGGAAACCAGTTCCTGAATTCTGGTCTCAGCTTTGAAGATGCCATTCTCTTTACTACTCTGGGACTCAGTTTCCACATCAGTAAAGTGGAATAAACCTCCAGCTTACCTTACTCTCAGGGACTTGATAGGAAGCGCTTCTCTGTAAAATTCTCCTTTAATCAATTTCTTTCCGTAGAGCTGACCCTATGGAATTTTTCCCCTTCCATGGGATTTTTACCTTTCTATTATTTTTTGCTGCTTAGCTTTCTGATCCTCATTGGTGGTATTTGACTAAATGCTTTATGTGCATTACTCACATTACTGAGTGAGCAGCCTAACTATACTCAGTACTGTATTCACAGGAAGGGACCATAGATGCTTCCTCCATTTATTCTGTGGTTGGCTCCCCGTATTTTCTTCCTTGAAAATATGTGCACAGGGAAATAATATTCAGAAATAGCCTAAGGCTTGCTGGATCCAGACCAGCTCCCTCAACGGCGCAGAGGTTGCAAGTCCTGTTGTTGGACCTGACCTGGTTCCCACATAGCCCACCAGTGTTCCCACCAGGACCTTCCAGCAGGGAGCTTCGGTTTTGGTGCGATGCTCAATGAGCACAGAGTCCAGCCGAGCCTTTTCTCAACTCGGAGTGCAGCGCACCAAGAGATTCTGCAGTGGATGTTATTCTGATCTCCGTTCCATATTTCATCCTGCAGAATGAATTTTGTTTTTGTTTAAAATGTAAAGATCAATATATATTTCAGTTGTTCTTTAGTAGTCTTTCTAGCCTTGGCTGCCAGCTAGTGGGCTTAATTTGGGCTTGGTCAGGCAAAAGCCAGTAATTTACACATTACTTATAAAATATTCCAAAGATCCTACAGTGGGAAACATCTGTAAAAAGGTTGAAATGGCAGCTGCCTCTTGACACTGTACACTGTTACATTGAAAGACAACTAAAGCCAGATGCTTTTATCTCATGACCATTAGCCACAGCTTTTTTTAGGACTGAAATGATTCAGTACATTCTGCTCAGATTAGGCCCAAATCTAACTTTCGCGCAAGGCTATATCTTTTTTTTTTTTTTCTCTCCTGCCTTTGAAAAAGTCTGATTAACCTTCTTCCACCTTTGTTAGTTTGAGTTTTCATGTTGTTTGTTTCTAAAGCACTTCTAGATTAGATTATTTGGGCAAGGCACTCATTTTCTCTGCATTCCAGACAGGATTCAAAGATGAATTTAAGAGAGGGTGTAATGTAACTGATACTGTTCTGAGACTTCTCCATGTCTTCTGCAGCCCTATTAATGTTGCACTGATCCATGTTAACTGCACGCTGCAGTAATTTCAACTCTAATCTAAACTTGTCCTCTGAATTTCCTAGTGTTTTGGACCTAAATGATACTTTGCTTTGGATCTGGAATTTGCATTTCTTTAGCATCAGATTTCAGCATACTGAATCTGCGTATCTGAAGCAGAGAGATGGTGCGTCCAGAAAAGTAACTTGAGGAGAAAATAAGATCAAATAAAGATGGGCAGCAATAGGGAGGTTTTGGCCAAGGCAGTGGAAATGCAGGAGCAGCTTCAGTTAGCTGCTCAGAGGGATGCCTTTTGCTGTTGTCGTCTTGCCTAATAATTCTCTCTCCTAATTTTCACAGAATCACAGAACGGTTGAGGTTGGAAGGGACCTCTAGAGATCATCTAGTCCAACCCCCCTGCTCCAGCAGGGACACCTAGAGCACGGGGCACAGGGTGGCAGCCAGGCTGGTTTTGAAGATCTCCAGAGAAGGAGCCTGCACAGCCTCTCTGGGCAGCCTGTGCCAGGGCTCTGTCACCCTCACAGGAAAGAAGTTCTTCCTCATACGCAGATTAAAATTCCTATGTTTCAACTTGTACCCGTTACCCCTTGTCCTGTCACTGGCCACCACAGAGAAGAGTTTGGCCCCATCCTCCCTACATTCTCCCCTCAGGTACTTAAACATGTTGACCAGATCTCCTCTCAATCTTCTCTTCTCTAGGCTAAACAGGCCCAGCTCACTTAGTCTTTCCTCATATGATAGATGCTCCAATCCCTTAATCATCTTCATGGCCCTACACTGGACCCTCTCTAAAAGCTCCACATCCCTCTTGTGCTGGGGAGCCCAGAACTGCACCCAGTACTCCAGGTGCAGCCTCACCAGAGTAGAGCTGAGCTTTGACCTGCTGATTTTAGTGCTTACGCTCCCAGGACCTTGCGGTCTTCTGTGGTGCGGGCAGTGAGCTGAGGAGAGTTGTGTGTGCAGGTCGGCTTTTAGCTCGTTCTGTAATGAGATGAATGAAAGGAAAGGTGCAGCTCTCTGCAAACAGAGTGATGGGGCAAGCGAAGGGAAAGTCAAGGGCATCCAGGAGCAAGGGATTAAAGAGGACAAGGAAGAAAATGAGAATTGAATAGCAAAAGGTGTAATGTTTTTGAACAGAGAAGGTAAGGGGAAAAAACATCATACCTAAGAGCCAAAGCAAACATAAACTTCTATTCTCCAGGCCCATCAGTTAAAGCAAATGACAGATTTCCATTGATCTTAGTAGTACCCATACCTGTGGTTTCAAGTTTGTGCTTTTCGCAAATGTTTTAAATAAGTCTGTAAAAGTAAAAATATTTTTCATATATTGATTTTTTAATGCAAAAATTCCCTATGATATTTAACACAAACTACAGTGTGGCCTGAAGTAAGGCAGCAACATCAAGTCATCCGTAAACAGGTTTCATTCTAATACTGACTATAGTGTTATTCCATCCTGATTTATGCAATAGGGAAGGTTTTAGTCAAAATACAGCCTTTGCTAGTAGGTTTGTTTCAGTTTTCTTGCTGAATACAAGGAGCGAACAAATAATGATGGTACTTCATAGTATTCAGAAGAAAATATTTACTTGATGAAAAGTGAAAGTGGGACAATTCAGTATACTGTAAGTGCAGCTGTCTGCAGACAAAAATGGAAAAATGGTTTGATAGATTCAGTGTGTGCCTATCAGAAACATACATCTGAAACTTTGCGGATTGAAGTATTTGTGTCCTTTATTATACTGTTTTTTTTTAAAAAAAAAGAAAAACTATTTTTTCCAGGGACCGTTCCAGTGTCTTTTTTCAGGGGCACAGAGGATCAGCTCTAGAAGAATTTGAGGACTGAGAAGACCTGAGTCAGTTTGTGCTAGCAGAGGATTTAGCTGTCCAAGTCAACTTTGCAGGCTATAGCAGCCTAACATGCCCCCCTCCCATGCTGATGTCACTCCATTGCATGTATATCTTAGTGAGATGATGAGCATCCTTTAAAACTCAGAGGGAGCTGCCATTAGGGCCTCTGGATGAACTGAGCTGTCAAGCACTACCTCCCTAGTTACCCTTCTTCTACTGAGTGTCATTGACATTAAAAGGAAAGAAGATGGAACCGGTTAACCTTGAGCACTAGTCTCAGAAAGCTTTCTTAAATTGTTAGTATCACCACCGTATAGCCTTTCATCTAATACCTTCATTAGATAAAACATCTTTCTTTTTAAAGACTTACAAACGATGAGGGAAATATTGCTGTTGTCTCTAAAGAAAACTGCCTTTGGCATTAATTTAGGACAGATGAATATTTTCTTAGGGTATTCTCATTAGCATCTTCACAGATGCGATGCCACTTCAGCTGGTATTCGTGTTCCACACGGATGTGAGTGCTTCCTTTGTGCCTGGTACATTTTGCTGGATCCACATTGCAGCCATTCTCTTTCACACCAGAGTGGCCACCGTGAATCATCAAGATTGGTGACTGGGCCAAGAAGCCCCATTTGTCTGGGCTCGAATTGCTCTTTTACTTTCTTTGGCTTAAGAAAGTACTTTGCTTTAGAAATGGGCTTAATCTAATAAAGCTTGTTTGTTTTCTCAAAGGAATCATGAGAGGACAAGCAAAACATCATCCAACACTGAAGGGTTTTGGAAGAAAATTCTGCTTTGCCCATGAGTAAATTCAAACTGTCTCCCCCTGGGCTGTTGCACTGAGTATCAAAAGCATTTCCTGTGGGAACAGCTAATAGTGATTAGCACAAGCAAATTCTGTTGACTTTTTCCCATTTTAGTATGATTTAAATTGAAGATTATCCCAACCTAAAGCTAGGATAGAATTTGATCTATTTATCCACACAATCCATGGAGCACGGATACACTCAGGGCTTCAGAGACAAGACAGAAGCCTGGCAACAGCTCTTATTTAACCAGCAAGCTCTGATTTTTACAATTTAGCTGCCAGCTTTTCAGGCTGGGGAATGGACAAACAAAAAATAGATTTCTCTACAAAACTCTTAGTTTTCAAGAATACTTGTGATATTTGAAATGTTGTGAATATTCCGGTTTCACGAGATTCAGAGGATTTTGAAGTCCTGCCGTGGGTCTCCTTAAGGACATAACACTCTAGGTACTTGCTGCTTTATTGGAAAAACAGAGGTCATATCTATATCTGCTTAGGAGATCCAGGAGGACTTTTGTTGATTGTGCTTATGTCTACTATGTGGAATTAAAGACCTGTTTTATTCCAGTCTTCAAGGAGCAGGAAATTATTGTGCATGAGAAAGGAGAAAAAGCAGGTGAAGGGAGGTACCACTGTGAGTGAGTTCTTTAGATGTAATTAAGTGAAAAACACTGTGAAGCATATTGATAAATTGGAGTTTATTCTGCAGATTAAAAAAAGCATATAGGTCTTATTGAAACTTGTATCATGTAAGCTGCTAGAACTTCCTGGAGAAAAAAAATTCAGTAAATCACAAGTAGCAAAACTAATCAACAAAACTTTATTTTGACAGACTATATCCTGAAGATCTTTGAGACCCACCTTGATTCTGAATGTGTCAGAGCTATAGGCTTAGATGTATTTTTTAAAGTGTATTAAAATGCCTCCTTTTATCCTGTGTATTCTTTTCTGCAGTACAGTCTTGAATCAGAGCTGGACTCAAAGAGAAAAAAATGAGGCTGAATGATTTGAATAAAGGAATAGTTTGTTCTTGGAGGGGTTGAAAAATGTCCATTATCACTGAACTTTAGAAAGGCATGGCACTGAGGTCACATAAGGAATGTTAATGACCATTTCTGTGTATGCAGATGGATGAGAATTGCCCTAATGACATCAGGTGCTGATGTCAGGGGGGGCCAGTAAGCTTACTTCTTGTTGAATTTGTCTCACTTTGTGTTGCAAACCATGATATTTCTTTTCTGAACTCTCATATCAAATGCTGTGTTTATTTTTAAAAGCGCAACTCGATGTCAATAGTAATCAAATAATTGTACGTGTTTAATGGTATTTGCTGAATATCCCAAGCTTTTAACAAGGAAAAACTTGTTTTTTAACTCAGTATTGTAAATGGAGTATATCAAGGAACATTCTCATGTGCATGTTTTTAAAATCATTCTTACTAATGTCTGAAATAAAATTTAAAAACAAAACAAATATTAGATCAGATATAAATGTTGTAATTTAAACGGGCTTGCATTTTCTAATGTCCTTCAGTTTTTTATAGCTTTTAAAGGTATGATTTTATACATATTTTAATCTTGATGAATATATACACTAAATAATAACAATAATAAAATTAAATTAAACCTGATTCTTTAAAAAGTCATTAAAGATGTGGTGGGGAATAGTTGTCATTTCTGGTTTTCTTGAAGGTCTAGGACTGTAATATAAGAAACCCATTTTTTCTTGCCATCTATTTTTTTCTTGTCCCTTTTCCTTTTTACCTAAGTCTTGCTGGCCTGTTCTTGTGAAATGTTCTGCTTTTAAGAAATTTCAGTTGACTAACTTTTTTCCTTTCCACAGTCAGCCTTCCAAGAAATGAGGAAGAAGCACTTCCATGTCAGCCATAGGGCTGACTGTTATGTCCTTTGAATCATTCTTTATTCTGAAAAACATCCCGTTGCCTTCGGTAGAAAGTTACTTACATGCATATATAGCCAGTGGAATTTTTGTTCCAATTAAAGTATGTTACAAAATTTATTTGGCCTTATGTGGATAGATTTTTCCCCATCACCATAGAGATTTCAGTGTGTTCTCATCTAGCAGCAGTCCATGCTCAAAGCATGCACTATAAAGTGGTGAATAATGCGCATTCCTACTGAATCCCTAACTTCCTCTTCCCTGTGCAATACAGCTGTAGCAGCAGTCTCTCCCTGTGTGTTCAGGTTGGCTTTGACGGGGAAATTTCAGAGTTCATAGAGAAATTCAGGCATCTCAAGTCCCATTGAAATACTCTTAAATGTCTTTCGGAACATTATACTCATTTCTTTCACAGAGAATAATATCCATGCTGCAGCCAACCAAATATATTCTAAGGCAAATGAATGATTCCTGTGGATGCCCTTACTAGCTTTATCTGATTAGGTGAAGGAAAGACTGGATGAGTATGTTGAGAGAAGGCTGAACGGATAAGCAGAATGCCCTGCTAATTGGTCAGAAGAAATAAATTATTTTCATGACAAGCCTGAATTAATTTCTTCTGTTTCTCTTCTTCCCATACCAGGAAACCTCTTTCTGTGTCCTGGTGTCCTTCTGAGTATCCTCGAAAAGAAGGATACTAGGAGAAACCAGAAAAGGAACTTAACTTTTAGCATAAGAGCAACTGACCTGTGTGATTCAAATGACCTCTGCCCACATTAATCATCAGTTGCTTATTAATAGAAAGGCCAAACATACTTCTTCTACTGGTATTTCTGTCTCTTTAGCTATATATATATATTTTTTTTTCTTTTTTTTCCTCTACATTACCTAAACTCTTCTTCATCAAGTATTTTCTCAGATCCTATACTGAGCATGGTTTAGGCTTAAGAGCTTATGAATCTGTATTCACAGAAGACAGAACTGACTTTTTGAACTTTATGTTGGTGCTGATATGAATCATGAAAGCTGGGAATCTGCTCACAGGTAACTCAATGTCTTTGAGTTACTCCAAGCCACCACAGTACATTGTTTTATGTTACTTGGTGTATAACTGAGAATGCATCAAATTTCAGATACTTTATCTTATCCTTCTTGTTTATCAGAGTGATCAATTGTAGGTGGCAGGCATCTGAAGCTGGGACAGAGGAAGTGCTACATTGGTATGTGTCAGCCAGTGCTTGTTTAGGTCTTCCTGTAATAGAAAACACCAGTTTTCCAGGATGGATTTGTTTTGTCCATGGCCCCAAATAAGCAGCAGGGCTTATGAATGTTTATAGTCTGAATTTGGAGATACTAACTATTGGAGATAGTTATTTGCCTTACATTTGAATTTAAAGAAACTCATGAGTTTTACAAATACCCTTTAATGTTAGGTCTGTGCTATATTAAATGTGAGTCCCTATGAGAGAGATTATTGCTGGTCTATCACAACGGTCCCTCCTGAGTGTTCCAGAAGGTCAGAAGTAACAAGATGATCCTAGAGAGGACCGCTGGAGGCAGCAGGTACTTTGTGCAGACTGGCAGCATTTCTGAGCAATAATCTCACAGTAAACATTATCAAGCACATGAGATTTACCAGTGGCATTGCTTGCATTATGGAAGCGCCTACTCTTGACTGGCTGGAGCATCTTGCCAGCTATTAATCATGTATATGTTTTTCCTTGAAGTGTCTTTACATTGAAGTAAAGATTCCAGCATCAGTTTTAGGAAAGTCATATAAATATGAAGGCACATTAGCTTATTGAAATGTGAGGTTTTAAAGGAAGCATGGCAAATCAAGCTGAGAAGTTGCTGACTCTTCAACAGCCATTTATTTAAAGAATGTACTGGAGCACTACTGATTTAAAGGACTTCTGTTTATGGTAGCATTCCTTCAGCAAGTTAGTGGCCTGCTTTAGTTTGCTACAGTATTATGTAAAGTTTTTTAAAGATACACTCTTTATGTCTATCTGACTGAACAGTTTTTATAAAAATAATATAAAGGCTAGAATGAATTAGAACGTGACTGTAGTTGAAGGAAACAAAAGGAAACAAAAGCATAACCACGACACCGCGCTATTGTTTGAACACCATCTAGTTGAGGGGCCTCTTTCAACCAGAGGCTGGCCTAGCCTGTTTGAATTGTTTCAGTGGTCAGAAGATGTGGACAAAGAGTGTGTAGGAATCCTATTCCCATCCACGTTTTGTACTATGTGAGTGCTAGGCGTTTTTTTTCCAAAGTGCCCTTTGCTGGGTAGTTCTGTTATCCGTCCACATGGAACAATTGAACTGCACTTGCCAGAATTGACCTTTTGGGCACGGTTTTGCTTCTCTTTGATTCTGCTTCTGCTTTCCTCTGGCAACAGGCCCAAGACTTTGGTAACCAGACACAAGCCTGCACTATCTTTAATTAACAGCTCTTGCTCTTTTTAAATTTTCTTTTCCATGGTTTTCTATCTTTACACTCCTAGAGTTATCTTAAACTTTTATCACATCCCTTCAGCATCAGATGCTTAAAATTTCTTCCATTTTTTTTCTTTATTTTTTATTCACTGGGTTTCTGGTCCTAAATATATATCTTCTACCACCAAAAGAAGTTTTATCAAAATACTACTGTCTGTCTATTTGTGCAATTGCCACACTGTTCTATGCCTTTCTTGCCATCAGATCTGGAGTCTGATCAGAATATTTTAATCTGTGTCACAGACTTAACCCAAGATCTCATATCTCAGACAAATTATACATGGCTTTTAACCAGTCTGGATAAATAAATGCTCAGAGAGTTAAAAAAAAGAAATGTCTTTTTAATTTAACTTCTTTGACCTTCCAGAATTTCAGGCAATTGGGTGCATAACTATTCTCCACCTTTCTAAAGATAAATCTCTCTCTTTTCATATATATCTGCGCGCACACACACAATCATTTATTTATAGCTAAATAAGGTCATAAAAAATCTAGGATGTTTTAACTATTTCATTGACTTTTCAGATTGTTTTTAAGCTGTTTTTTAAACTTTAAAGGCAACACTGATAGTGAACGGTTCCAAATGGTAAAACAGAAAATCCCCTTCAAATATAACCGGCCTGTAGAGGAGTGGCTGCAGGAAAAAGGTAACAGTCATTAAAGCTTTCATTTTAAACCCATTTGATTCTAAACCCTCATTTTTAAAGCCTGCAAATAAATGTTTCTTAAATGATAATCGCTTGCTGCATAAATGACTGTTTTAATTTTCATTATAATTTGTGTCAGCCTCCACCTGCCATATGTTGATAAATCATGCTATAATACATTGCTATTAAAACGCAGTTAAAGGGACGAAATTGTAAGCTTGCTATCATAGTAATGACAAACAAACAAGCAAAAATTCAGGAGCTGTTAAAAGAAAAAAAAAAAAAAAAGGAAGAAAAGACAAGAGCAAAAACATGTATTATGGCAATATAACCACTGCATGATCTTCCTGTTTTGATTTGTTTTAAAAATACATTTATATCTTTACTTCCAAAGTTGTTGTTTTTTTTTTCCAATTTTTTTCAAACCTGCTTATTAAACCACTTCCTGTAAGTTTCTTTTTTCTCATTACTGTGATTAGCCATTATGGCTATGTGTTTCCTAATTATGTTAACATAATTAAACAATTTTAAAAAATGTTCTAAGTAAAACATTTTTTAACATTTAAACAATAGAGGAGGAGACAGAGAAAGATGATTGTTCTGATACAGTTTTACTATTTCTTGAGTACAATATTGATACTAAAATTATATATTTTTTGAAGTTATGGGTCAACTTGTTCCCTAAGTTAGTCTCAGGCAGCACTATTAATTTTTGTGGGCTTGCCTGGAGTAATTGTTCTCAGTTCAACAAAACAAATAGAAACATGCATAAATCCAGCTGGCTTGAGTGAGAATTACACAAGTGCTTCAGTGATCTGCTGAAATGGGACCTGTGTCAGCAGAGAATTGTTTCTGTATCAGTAACCTGAAGAAAAATGTCTTGGTTGTAAAGCCTTTGCGAAAGCCTGATGAAGGCGAAAGAGTAACTCTCACTGATTTCAGCAGGATTTCGACCAGGCTTTTGGTAATACAGTGAAGAGTAAGACAGAAAGATATCATTCCTGTAGCCTAAATGTAATATTTAAAAGAAATCTCTGCAAAAGATTCCTTGCCTTGAAGTTTAGGAAAAGCAGAACACAATCTTCTCTGGTTTCCTTTGAAGAAAGTACTGCTGTTAAAAAGGGGTGACCACTGAACTCAGATCTTGCATTTTCTGTGTTGACTTGGTATATGGGTGTTACCAGATATTCCAAGAAGGAAAATCAATGTGCTATGAGACTGGCAAATACCATTTAGATTCTGTTTCAAATTTCGTATCCTCAGCTACATTAGCAAATTGATTCAGCCAGCATGAATTATGTTATGGTTTAGAAGAATGTGGCTAACTGCAGTCAAAACATTTTAATATGAAGGGTCAGATCTGGCAACACGCTGTACACATTGACTTAAGCGAGAGCTGACAGCATTGCCCACTTCATGATTTTGGACTATCTTTGTGAAGTGTTCATAACTAAAGCAAAAATATTTGTGAAACTAAGAAATATTTTCTTAAAGCAAATACATTTTTTTTCTGCCATGCTTGTATAGAATATTTTATTTCATCTAGCTGGTGAATAGATATTAAAATACAGAAAATGCTTTATAGAGTCTCAATGCGTTGCCCTGTTAATTTGCAAGAGCCAATTAAAATAAATAAATAAGGACTAACACTAAAAAGTGGATAATTTTGGTAAGTTTGAATTTATAAAGTCCCTTTAACACTAAAGACAATGATTGCCTCACTTTTGTTAAAACAGATGCATGTCTAATTCCTTGATGCAACTCATGTGCTTGAGAAACCCACCTCTGTTTTGTCTTTCGGGGATTTATTTCCTTTTCAGTTTTCCACTGAGTCTTTCATTTTATGTCACTGCTGCTCCAGGTTTGAGCTTATAAGCATGCCAAAGCACTTTCATTTGTAAGCTATCCTGAAGTTTTGAACTGAAGTTTGCCCTCTGTGGATATTGATGCTTTGTTAAAAGACAATCACACATGCAGTGGGGTCTAAACCAGACAGCTCAGGCATTCTGAGTGCTGTATGCTTCTATACTCGAAGGATATAGACATATTTTTACTAAGTGAAAGGAAACTCAGACTTTGCAGTTTATGTTACGGAATGACATCATGCAGTGCAACGCCTGAGGCAATATAACTTTGCTTTTTCACTCCAAAATAGAGCTTTTCAACAGCTTAGGTAGCACTCAAAGGAAAAAAAGAAATTACCTGGGCCATTCACCTACTCACTCATCCATCTGGTCATCCATCCAACACGTAATGTATCATGGAAGCCTTGTGTCAGAGACTCTTGTAAAGATGATGAGTGAAAAGGTAGTTCACTATCAAAATGGAACAAGATGAACTGATGGATGGAGGAACAGATAGATCCATCAAAAAGACAGTATATAGAATAGCTGTCTTTCACATATGAGTTCATGGCTTGAATGAGGTAAGATTAAATACTTTCAGATTGACATTCTTGAGTGCCATAGATTTGGTATTCCTGTGGTACCATTATTACATAATTCATAATAATGAAATAGTTCATTCTTAGCAAACAGATCAGTGCAACATCATTCCTAAGCAGCATCATTATTGTACAATTTCTTAATTTTAAACTTTATAAATATTTTAAAACATTTATTAAAATATTTGTAAAGAGGAGCTCAGATTTGCAAACTTGAAATACATGAGTAAGTAGCAAAACATCAAACATTAACTTCATTGAGATTATGTATGTGAGTAAATAAGGGAGTATTGCTCCTAAACTATTGAACTTTAAAAGTCATAGTAGCAGGTTTCATTAGCAGAATATGCCTGGCAATGGACAAATGTTAGCTATTCTGCAATGAGGTGAACGAGTAAAGACCCAAAAGCGTCTCATCAGGCTGATCCTCAAACTCCTTACATGATCGTGCAAATCTCTTACATGAAAAGTCTCATTGATGGGAGTGAGTGTACTTTTTGAAGCAGGAAGTATTAACGTGCATTAAGATTTAAAATCTCTCTTAGAATCATAGAATCACAGAATCATTAAGGTTGGAAGGGACCTCTAGAGATCATCCAGTCCAACCCCCCTGCACACGCAGGGTCACCTACAGCA
>VZSV01000014.1:350876-376154 GCA_013398735.1 Nothocercus julius
TCAACACCCAGGCGCAAATAGCCATAGGAGGCAAGGACAGAGGGCGTCTCTTCCAAGGCCAGCTCTCCGGGCTCTATTACAATGGCTTGAAAGTGCTGAACATGGCAGCAGAGAACAACCCCAACATTAAAATCAATGGAAGCGTCCGACTGGTTGGGGAAGTCCCATCCATTTTGGGAACAACACCCACGACCTCCATGCCACCAGAAATGTCTACTACCGTTATGGAAACCACGACCACAATGGCCACCACTACAACCCGAAAAAATCGTTCACCACCCAGCATCCAGGTAAGTCAATTGATTTTTTGCACTTACGTCAGTTCTTTCTCACTGTCTGTTTTGCAGCCCACCAGACTGCTCCCTGGGGCCAGGTTATCTGAGTGAGGCTGAATGTCACTCTGGACATTAATAATGTTGTGTAGGGTGAATCACCTTGGAGTTTGTTGTCCTCTTATGCTGGAGAACAAACAGAACTGAATAAATAATTAGTACACACTTACGGGACAGGTTTTGCGCTTGTTCTACAGCCACCCCGTTTGAATAAGTAAGGTTGTATCAGTGTGAATGAGAACATGTTTTTAACCATGTTTCCACAGTTGAATATGTGGGGAAATGTATTGCTAAGAGAGTTTCAAAGCCTAATGGGGGGTGAGTATATGGTTATTTATTGCGATAGTATATACTGCTGCAATAGGGAAGCTTGTAATGGGGAGAAAAGCAATGGAGTGTTACTTCCAGGGTGAGACACTTTTTCTTTTGCAGCCTTCCCATAGATAATTTTAAAAGAACACTGTCAAGATTAGCTTCCTGCAAAGTGTAGGTTTTCCAACACACAGCTGTGGGAAAAACAGCTTTTATAAAAATAATTTCTGGGAAAAAAATAAAAAAATAAAGAACTAAAAAACCACAAATTGCCTATGTTTTGGTTTAATTGTGCCGGTGTAGTGTTTTCAGACTAAAAATACAGTGAAATACAGTGGTTTTGGAACCACTTGTGTGGCAGCCAGAACATGGAATTGATTAGAAATAAGCAGTTTAAATTGGCTTTTCTGATGTGTTCAGAGAAAGGAATACAGTAAATAACCAATTTTGAGGTAAAAGCAGCGGATCAAATTTTTAAAGTTATTCATTTTATACGTCTATTGTGTTAACAACTGGAATGAAAGATCTGTTTTAAAACCTTTGTTTATGTCAGAACCTCATCAGTTAGAAATCAACAAACTGTCACTGATACCTGTGCACCCTGGCTGAACCACTGGCTAATGATTATTAATCAGAGAGTGTGCCTTCGTTGAACCCCTCCGAGAAAGGTATATTGTTGTCCAATTAGATCAGACGTTTAAATGATTACATCTGCTTCCTTGGAACAATCTCTGCTGTTTGGGATGAATGAGCTTAATGAAATTAAAGACTTTGAAACAGTCATATGCCTGCTCTCTAGCTGCTTCAGAAAGTTTCAGCCATCATTGGTTGTGATTGTGTTTATATGGTCATTCCTTTTATTTTTAGTCTAACATCAGTCATTTAGGATGTGGCATCATGAAAATGTTCTTAACTGTGTAGGAGATATCTCTTGCTGCAGTGGAATTATAGCTATTTGTATTAGAAGTAATTAATCCCAAGCCAAGGTTTAGCATTGCCCCAAAAGCTTTTGCATTTTGCAAATCCAGTTGGGATTGAGTTATTAGCCTCAAACATCCAGTGCATGACTTATAAAATTGCAGGTAGATGATGGGAAATTACCCCAGGTTTGGTGACTGATTGTCTTATATTGTGAAGGAATTACTCTTCCTTCTTCTCAGTGCCTAGCTCTAATTTTAGAGAAAATCCTGGTATGATTTTATCTATAAAAGACTAAAGTATGTGGTCCGTATCCTGGTCTCATTACTGCCGTTCACTGGAGATTTGCTACAATTTACAATGGCAGCAGGGTAGCAGAGTAGCACTGGGCTTTTGTGGGCTAGGAGAAGCTGGCAAATCACCCAACCTTCCTCGAAGAGGAACTCTTCAAGAAAGCTTCCTGTCGGAGCTGTGTTGCAGGTCACTGGGCCTGTAGAGACCACTATGTGCTGAAAGAGCGTTGAAGAGATTTAATAAAGTGTCAAAGTGCCTCTAAAAACATGTTTAGTGCAATGATTTCCTGGATACGCATGCACCCACAACAGATGGCCTCATCTCAGCTGATATTAAAGCAATAACTCTTGACACTTCATGCTACCCACTGAAAGAAGGATAAAAGTCAATATGTACCTCCATTACAACTTTCTGCATTTCAAAATCAGGCCATATTCTTGCTGTCATGACACAGGTGGCTCTTCTTTCTTCCTTGCTCTTGCCAGAATTTGATTCTGTCAGCTTAAGTTGGCGTTATTTGTCCAGTGAACGTGAGAAGAAATTGTCCTTTTCCATTTGGGCAGTATGTCCAGCTCTGGTTTTCAAATGCCTGATAGTTATTTTATCTCGCTTGTCTTTGACATCACCATTGTCAAGCTTGCTTAAAATTTTAGATCTCAGGGGTAGAAAAATCTAATACAACGGGTTTACTCTTTGGGGAACATAAAATATAGCCACCTAAGGCTATCTACAGTACAAATACAATTAGTTATTACCTTGTTCAGCTTTCTCTTCTCTTTTTCTTCTTAGAAATAAACAATTTTTCTTCACTTTCTAGGTCTTCACAGTCTAGTCTGTTCCCTCCACATCAGCATGATTCAAGCATTTTTTGCTCACTTGTTAGATCTGATCATGAGAATCTTTTTTGCTTCCTTTTACCATCCACAAGTTAGTATCAGGTTATTCTTCTGATTTTTCTGAAACGCTGCTTTAATCCTGATGCATGCAAAAAAATTGTCAATGATTAGACTGATGTTCTTAAGCAGCTGTTTACTGAGCTGATTAACTTTGGCCTATTTTTTGTTTCCATGTTCTCCATCTGTCTGTATCCATCTATGGTATCTTGTTTTATACTTATATTGCTATCTCCTTGAGATATGTACTCGTTATTTTATGTGTGTATAGTACTTAGCACAGAAGGGTTCTGGTCCATCATAGAAATGTCAAACATGATACAAATACAAGTGAACATCTAATACATTGTAGCTAAAATTGGGATAGATAGCGAATTATTATTATTATTGTTAGCAGTATCTGTCCTACTTTTGTATTACTCATTTCCATATGTAAGTAATTAAAACTCCTCCTTTTCAGAATGCATACGTAGAATTTCAACTCTCTCATCCCGAAGTGATTAAAAAAAATGGGAATTTCAGTAGGATTTACATGTCATTTGTCAGGAACTGGAGACACAGATGATAACTGCAAAGATGTCTTCTAACACACATCAAGATGCCTCCTGCAGTTACTGTGCCTGAGTACTGCCACAACAGTTTAGAGCACTGCTAAACGGAAAAACTGGAAAATGAAAGTGCTTTAAAAATACGCTCTGTATATGATATGCACTGAGCGGTGACATGTCCACAAAACAGAATATTGTCTTGGACAAGCAGCAAAAACAAAACAAAGTGACACCTTTTATAACTGAAACATCACATGACAATTACATTAGCATTTAAAATGTCTGTAACTTCATTATGCCTTAGAATTTATAATACCATTTCTGCAAGGCAGTGAAACTCAGGTCAATGGAGGACAGGCAAGGTTTGAGTGAGAAACAGTTGATACATGGCTATACATTACAGTAGTTAAATCTGTGATAGGAATGTGTCTGCGATTCAAATATCCTTCAAAGGCACCTTGAAGGAACAGGACAGGAGCTAACCTTTTTTTCCTAACGGAAAATCAGAGCTAGAAAAGGAGTTTCATTTCTTGTTTGTTTTGGTGAGTTTGAAGTGGTGCTTTTGCTCTGCTGTCTCTGGGCACAAATGCTCATTTGACTTTCTCACACCAGGTTTTGTTCTGGATTCAAGCATAGGTCTGTTCAAAAGTGACATGTGTTGTATTAAATTACTGTTGTCAACCTCTTGGCCCTGACACACCAGACTTTCCTGTAATAATAATACCCTCTCTGGGAATTTGCTTTGCCAAGTTGCCCTACAAAGGCCACAACAGCAAGCTGCTAACTCTTGCTTATGGTAAAATAGCATGCCATGCAGACTGCTATTAGGTAGGAGACACAAGGCTGTCTCAGGTCAATATTCTGGCAGGGCTGCCGTATTTCTAGCAGGGTTGTTCATAATTAGACGTCTTCGTTTCAATTGTTAAAAGTACTAGAATCCCACATGCTTGTATTGCCTGTTTTCAAACGCTGCTTCAATTTGTAGTGAAATAGTTGAACCGTGTCCAGATTTGGGAGACTTTTATAGAAATGTATTTAAGTGATATTCTTTCTCCTGGCTTTTGCTTCTAAGTCAGCTGTTTATATGCCCAGAATTTATTTAGTGAGTCGCTGCTCAACGTTCATAGGGAGACTTTCTCTTTATGCTCTCAGTTGGCGTGCTCTGCCCAACTTCCAGCTACAGTTAATCTGCTTTGAAATGATTCGGGTAACAGTATCTTTGAAGTTAATTATGGAATAAAGCTAGTCTAGAAAGGCATGAACAGTGATACAGGCTTGTTCCATTCCAAACACCTTCAGTTCAGTAGAGCCAAGAGATTATTTGAGATGGTGCCTGGACCCAGAGCAAATCTGCTCATGATAAGCCTCCACTGAGCTAGGGCAGGCCCTCAATATGTCTGCCTCATGCTGAGGTTGCGAAGTGGCAACAATGGACAGTTTTTGGTGGAAAAGGGATCAGGACAGATTGACTTCTGATCTCTTATACTCTCTAAGAGGAATCAGAAATGTGTGCTCTGCTACAGATTCAGATATTTCTTGATTTCTCAATTTCTTGATCTTTAGATGGGGATAATGACTCTTGCTGAACTGTTCAAATTGTACCTTGGAGGCTAAAAGAATAAATTGCTTGTAGATGTTTTCAGACATGATCTTAGTGCCTTTGAGTGACAGTGTATGACATATAGTAGGCTGAGTGTTCTCCAGAGGATAAAAGAAGGGATTTGCCCATTATCTGTGTGGACAGTCCATTGGTGTGGCTCAGAATAAGATTGTCAGCCTTTAACCATTAGGCTCTCCAGCTTTGTATAAACGTGTTTTAGATTGAGGCTCCAATAATCTTGATTAATGTCTTTCCATAATGTGCAGCCCCAGGCTAGATCTTTTCTTATCATGTATCTTACAAAGCAGAACAGCACAGAAGATTTGTCAGTCTAATTAGACTTTCAGTGTCTGCTAAGACAAATACAATGTCTCACCCTTGGTTTTGCTTAGGTACTTTCTTTTACACTCATACATAATAATTCGGGGGGGAGGGGGAAATTGGCCTTTAATTTGCTTTTTGCTTCTTATAAGTCACTGGTGACTTTTTCATCCCAAGACTGCAAAGCTCCAATAATAAAAAGTGCTTTTCTTGAGTCTTTGCTTTCAAGACTGGCTTCACTGGCCATTTGGTACTGCTGAGAATTATGCATTCTGGCTTTCGTCCCTCCTTTTCTGGTTCTTTCTCAAGTTATTGTTGGTTTTTGTTTTTAAGAGAACAAAGCCAGAAACAGTACTTCCAAGTAGAGTCCCTTCTCCTGACCTCCATTCCTGTTGAGTGAAGTGGTGGAATTGTTGCATAACTGCAGCGCAGTCCACAAAATGGAGTTTCCTTACTTGAGCTCACACCTCTGTCAAAGAGATGTGATGATTAGTTGCTCACCTGGTTCGGCCAGAGAAGGAAGGCAGCTAATGGGAACAGGAATCCAAATGTGGACCAGAAAAATTACATGGGAACTACTGTTCCATGTAGATTACGGAGTGTTTACTTCAATATTACCAAATAACCTCTAAATACTTCAAAATGTATAGCAGTTGAAATAAAGGATTTTTGGCACCTACAACAGGTGCAGGTGTAGGCAATACCTACATAGCTGAGAATAGATGCCTCTTACATGTTCTGGCGGGGGGGATGATTAAAAATAGTCTCCAAGCTTTAAATGAATATCAAATGTGTAGGGAGGTAAATTACAGTTACGGATGTTCTGACCAGGATAGTCAGATTAGCTGTCCTGTTCACATAATGTAAAATATCATCCTATTTTTTCATGACTTCATTCACATTCTGCAGAAGTTAGATGTTCTGCAATCCTGGAAGTGCTATAGAGAACCGTAATTTCAATACTCATTCAAAAAGAGAATGTGATTTTATTTTTCCTAAGCAGTCCATCTTCCCAAATACTGACAAGTACTGATGTTGAAAGTAAGTCTTGGATCTCTGCTAAGCACAGTTACACTAATACAGAACATTACACTTGTAAAGCAACTCATACATAGGCTGGTGTGCAGTCACTTGTTACCATTACCACCAGTGATATTCGAACACTTAATTGAACAACCATTGTCAGCTCCAAGGGAGACTAAAGATTTAATGATGGAATGTGTGTGGCAAACCTGAGTTGCCACAGGTTGATGCATAGGATAATTTCTTAATATATAGCTTACACTCAGTCTTTGGGATAGCCTGCCTTCATATAGTAACACCAAGTAGTCACTTCAGTCACTTACGAGCGGCTTCTGCTGGAATCCATGTTTTCTTTAAGCTTCTTCAAACTAACAGTTTACAGAAGGCCTGAGTCAGATTGATTCATCTCTACAAGCTTGCCTTGTCTTTCATTTGCAGATCTGAACAATCATTTGGGACTGCAGCGGGGTGTTTGCTAGTACTTTTCCCATACATAGTTAATTCCATTCTACTGTGAAGTCTGAAATGAATGTTTGCACTGGCATATGAAGAGGGAGCTGCCCTAAATCTTTCAGCACTTTCCTAGAATTTTTCTGATAAGATTTTTTTATCCCAAGCAAAAACTTTGAAATATTTTCTTGTTTTTAGGGGACCAAAAAAGCACACTGCTTTCTGTAATAAAATGATAAGAATCTGTAATAACAGCTGCAGTAAACTGATACCTACCTTCCATAGACAGACAGGCATACATTTCCCAGAAAGTACCCTAACTGACATCAGTATGTACTTCCTTTCAAGGCACAGTATCTGTCTCTGTATTTAGACATGTCATTTAGCCTGTCAGTGGATTCTGGTAGGTCACATGGAAGATTCTTTTCAAAATCTGATTAATATTGTACTCAGGAGCTAAAGCTACTGTATATGACCACACATTTGATCACAAGCCAAATGAAAGGAGAGGAAAGGTGTGGTGTTCTAGGGTGGTTGTACAGTGACAGTATAAGATGAAAAGAACCAATACTGGAAAAAAAAAACACCTGTTTAGAAATAAATGGAGTAGAATCAATGGTTATAATTCAAATATATTTGGGGGATTGGATCATGTTTCATTACAGCACGTCTGCTCTGCTTACTATTTATATACTTCAGGGAAATGCCAAGAAGCTATAAACATTGCCAGAAAACTTCCAGAGCATATATTTCCTTTTTTGTTTGTTTGTTGTTTGTTTGTTTGTTTGCTTCTTTTTGACAAGACTGGCTGAGAGGTGGGAATGTTCCCCTTATCTTTCCTAGCTCATATTTGGATGAATGTGCAGAAAGTAGAAACACATCCTAGCTGTTGTGACAGTCCCACTTTCTGAAACCACCTAATTAATGCCTAGGTTTTCTGTAGAGTGCTGGCATTGTTAACTAGCAGAAACAGAGGGGTTTCTGCTAGTTTCTTTTTCTTCTGCGGAATGACTTGTCACTGATTTGCAAGATGAGTCTGTCACAGTTAAACTCTTAGAAGTAGTGATTAGTAAGGTAGGCTGTGCAGCCACCAATCCTTTCTCTCCTCCCTTAGATGGCATATGAATACATGGGATGTTGTTCATTTTGCTTACAAAATTATTTAAAACAGAAACTAAAATAAAGCTAAAGGGTTGAAGACATGGATTCGAGTTCTCTCAGTATCATATGGCGTGCAGATGTTTCCCAGGGCTTTCTGGTAGTGTGTTCTTGGAGCAAATTTGGTCTGTTGGCTCTTCAGAGCTAGGGAGGCCCCTGCGGGGGCTGCGCTCGGAGCTTTCTGCTGGTGCCGTGCTGCCCGTGTTGCTGTGTCACGGGTTGCGGGGGCTTCGAGGCATTGGTTTGTGGGGAGTTACGTGGGTAAGGGAAGGAGCGCCTTCAGGCACACCAACGGTTTGTTAGGAGGCAGGAACCAGAGTAGAAAGAGGAAAAGTTAGGAATGATCAAACTGCTAAGTGCGCGAAAGGAGGAAGAACAAGGATGAATAATGAGGTGCAGACAAGTAAATAAGCTCTAGAGAATGAGAAGCATGAATTAACGTGCTGAGAGAGGGGAAAGCAACAGCAGAATTTCAGGATGGAGAACAACATGGCTGGAGATGGTAGAATGCTCTTTTAGTACCTATATTTTGTATAGCTAAAGGCTTGAAGAAGAGGCATCAACTCCTACCCATGTGGCTTAGAAACCGTTTCCTGTGCTGGTTTTGAAGCCCGACTTTGTACCTCACCCCGTCTTCCCTAGGGCAGAAGGGGAGCCATTTTGGCCAAGCCAGCAGTGACTCGTTTCCACAGAACAGTTTCAGGGAGCTCTGAGGCACCGCGGAAGCAGTTCAAAGAGAGGTTCATCTAGACTGTCATGAAAAGCACCTCTCCTCCCTCCAACAGCTCTGCTGCAGCGACTGTTTCAGAGTAGGACAGCTTGTTTTTAATGTGCCTAGTGTCAGGCTAGGTAAAGAAAAAAACCCTGCAATACACTCTCTAACATTAACATCTTGGCAATACCTTCAGTGCCCAGGCCATATGCAGAGACTTGCACAAATATGTTGAATTTAACTCAGTCACAATACTTGTCCTTTTTTTTTTTTCTGAAGGATGACCTCCAATGAAAGTAAAAGGACATGAATGATTTTAATCTGCAGTAACAATGGAGAACCAGTCCCGACTCTGGCAGCATAAATATACAAAATGACAGATTATCCTGCTGCTCCCTCCCTGCTGCCTGAACATACACGTACACCCTCAGTAACACACAGCAAAATTCAAATTCGTCTTTATCTTCTATCTGTTGCCCCAGTGATTAATGCTGCTCTTGCTGGGAGACTAATCGAATGAGAGGAAATATGGAGGAAGGAGCAAGAAATATGTATTTTTTAGACTACCATTATCAGTATTGCTATTATTCCTTTTATATATATTCCCCTCCTGTTAGAAGAGCTTAATATACTGACACAGCAGGAAGCGCAAGAGGTGAGAGTGGATTTGATGGTAAGAAGATGGATGGGGCAGGCCAAGGCAAATGCAGCATGGGAATTTTGCAGGAAGGAGATGGGCTGCTGAGATGCCTTGGGTTTGTGGCGTTTTAGCCTATTTAGGATGTAGTGGGCTGAATGCAGGCTCTAAACAAGGAGCCCAGTTCATTCATTCAGCAGCTGCAGACACACTTCTTGCCTATGTAGTTCTTTACTTTTCCTATAGTAAGATAAAAATGCAGTAGTTGTTGGCCAGCCTTCCGCAAAGGTCACAGACCCTGCTCTAGTAGCAGGGGTAGAACTGTGAAATTTCCCTCAGTCGCTGCAATGGAGCATTGCATTTTTCACCCCAGTTCTTTCACAGTCGCCCTATGACCCTGTAGTTCCAGCTTTGATCTCACAGCTCTGCACAGCGTACAGCAGAAAGTTGCCTTTATGCCTTGGTAAAAATGGAAATGGATGCTTTGAACTGATATCACTTAGGTTTACATAAGAAGCTTCTCTTCTAAGCTGAATAGGTATGAGTTTTAATTGTCTATAGTCCTCATCATCTTAAGAAAGCAGACTTAATACGGAATTGGAAAAAAATAAGTATGCCTATGGTGGTGTGGCACTAGATGTGCTTTTTGCTATGCTATGGCAGAGCTTTGCTGTATGCTTTCTCTGAGCTTATAATGTATAATAAGCTAAACTTTTTTTTTTTTTTTTTTTTTTTTTCTCCTTTGAGATGAGAAGTGCAGAAAGGAGAGACTGTAGTAAGGAACAGTCTTGTTTGGCACTAAGGATCATGTTGCCTCTCTATTTCTGCGTTGTGTCTCTTATAACAAGTGTGACTACTCAATCTTCTAAGTACATTCATGCTGTGATAAGGTAGTGATGGACACCAAAGAACAAATTAGAGAGAGAATGAGGAGTGACTCGATGTCTACACTATAGTAGCACATTTTTGTAGGATTAGTTTCCCCTGTGCGTTCTGTCTGATTACTCTGTTGTGTGTGTATTGGCATAATACCCGCTGCCTTCACAGGGTAGGCTCAAGACCTGCCAATATGTTTAGAGACCCAATCTTAAGCACAATCATTTTAGCTCCCTGCTGATTGCATTTAGGCAGCAGTTAATCCACTTGTTCTCAGCTGCAGCAATGCTCTGTATTTGTATTACCACTTACATTAACATGTGGGTCTCTATCAGCTAGGATTGTTTTGTTGTTACAGACATAACCTCATTAGAGATATTTATAGAAAAACAAACTAAAACTGATTCTGAACACCTGGTACATTCAACTCCTCGTGTATATGCCTCACCTGAGCTGTAATTTTACTGCCTAATGCATTGCTGTTTGTTCTACTGCACTTTGGACCTTAGTGGTATAAGCAAGTGAAGTTTTCTTAGGCCGGTGAGCAATAGTTGTCTAGGCCACTGCTGTCACTTCCTTGTCTCGTCTTGGCGTTTAGGAAAACTGTATGAATGAAATTCAGAATGTCGATATACTGGGGCAGGTCATAAGATACTACCTGCTCATCTCGAGTCCCAGAAGGTAGTATTCAGCTTTAACAGTGCCAGAAAGATCTATGCAACAGAGCATATGGGCTTCTTCCAGAGCCAGGAGGGCAGTTGGCCCCACTTGGTAGCAAAACCGCATTCAGGTGTTGAGATTCAGCCATCAGATGGGATTTACAGCTGCTAGACATAAATAAGGGTGCCAGGGTAGAAAGCACAGAGAAAAATGGGAGAAAGGATGGAGTTTATGTGTTGAGTTTGGAGTAAACAGCTGTAGAGGGAGCCTGTCTAGAGGAGGAGGATGTTGACTTCTTCCCCTGCCTCAGTCAGCTCTTTGTGAGGCAGCATTGCCTGCTCTGAATGCAGATAATCCTTTGGTTGCTCAGACGGCTGATCATGTGTGGTCCTTTTGTTTATGGAATCAAGCTCAGAAGAGAGATTTTTGGCTGTAACATTTATTGCCCTGGGCTGGATCTGTTGTGTGAAGGCTTGGTGTCTCCCTGGATGCCTCTTCGCTGATGTCCCATGCTCGTAAGTGGTTTGTTTTGTCCGTTCTTGACTAAAGCCGTGGAAATGGTGTTAGCTACTGCTTCGTGATTCCTGGGAGGAGTAAGAGGCTGAGTTGGCAAGAATCAGAAAGGAGGGAAAATGTGGATGGCAAAGGACCACAAGGACCATAATCTGCTGCATTTGCTCTTGCCTTAGGAGATGCTGTAATAAATGGAGTGAAGCTGCAACCCTCCATTTGTGCCTTAGTCTTCTTGTGACAATTTGTTGTGCAGAACTGAATAGCTCCCTGGATCAGATGCTGGGTCTGAATCTGCCTTTCATTTCCATGAGAACAGATTTGTGTGGTGACTCTTAGGAAGCTCTTCTGCTGTTGACTCTTGGCAAGGATTTATTATCTTCTCCTTACTATTACAGTGGTGGAGATGAGGCACCAAAGGCTGCCAGAGGATTAGAAAGTTTAATGGCATCAAGACTTCTGTTTGAGAGGGAAGGAATCGGGTGAAGGGAGGGCAATGTCATCTCCTTCCCTGAGCGACTTCAAATGAAACAGACTGGAGGTTGTAAATAACAGTTCAAACACCAGGGATCATTTTAAAGGCAGACAGGGGTAATGGCACAGACTGGCTGTGTCTCTGCTTCTGTCAGTCCTGGTCACTTTGAATTTACTGACCATTTTTCTTCTATTCAAACCCCATTTAATGACAGTAGTAGCTGAAGGTCAATTTTTTAAAAAAAAAAAACTTTTTCTATTAGCTGCTATTGCCTTGCTTTGTTGTCCTTCTCCAGTTGAGACCCCTTTGGGTGGCAATGAAAGGTGACTGCTGTTAGGCAGTGTCATACCCCATTTTTTCCAATGGGGCATTACAGAGAAGTCAAGAAGAGTGATTGATGTTAATCCTTTCCATACAGAAAGTTGCATTTGTGGTATCTGCCCCCTGTGTTGTTTTGACATCTAAGATCTGTTAAGCTCGGGAATCCTTCAGTCTGCAATGGTCTCCAAATGCAGACTGAGGCCCTGAGAAGGAACAGTGAATTACCAGCTTGAACAGGTTATGTTTTTCCTAGAAATCAGAAGCTTGCTTATTAATTATGTCTCTCTGAGCCAGAAATCACTTCCTTCTATCACTATGCTTTTATTTATATGGCAAATTCCCTTGACTTTAGAGTTGTGTGGAGTCCTATAGTCTTGTGCAAATTCACAAGCAGAGGACAAGGCCTGGGGCGGGGGCAGGGAAATCAACCCAGACCTATTCCATTCCTCTTTCACAGAATTGCACAGACTGGTTAAGGTTGGAAGGGACCTCTAGAGATCATAGAAGTAGTTGTTAGAAGGGTCGTAGCAAGAAGTGTAAATAACTGAAGAAAAAGCATTTAGAGGCAGTTAAGTTTGGATGTTCAGATAACCCTGCAAGCAATCAGGAAACGAGAGATGCGGATTGCCCTATAACCTGGTATACTCTCTGTAGTGGAGCTGGTTTTTGTTGGGTTTTTGTTTGTTTTTCTCTGATCCATCACTTGTAGTGACCGTTGATCTCAGAGTGTCAAGTTATTCCAGGTGCCATTTCTGTTTTCTATTTTAATGCATTTTTCCTGAGTCTCATTTATGCAGAGCAGTGAAATTTGGGTTGTGGCCCAGGTGGCAGCATCAGTGAAGCCAATTTTAATTTGATTGACCTCCTCTGGCATCAGCCTGTATGCAGGAGTTCATTCATTCCTGGTGCTGGATGTAGAGGTTGCTTTCCTACTTATCTGTAATTTGGAGACCCTCATAATCCAGTTGATGCCTTTGATATGATGCCAGCTAGATGGAGTTGTCTAAAACAAATCAGTCAAACTCATAGGACCTAGCTATGATTCTTCATCCTGTAAAAGGATGAAGATCCTTTTCTGATCTCCTTGGCTGAAGGCTTTAGTCTGTGGTAGACAAAGTAGTCTACCCGCAGTGTAGTTTCCTACATTGCATTACATGCTGTAGTGCCAAATGAAGATGCATATCTGGGGCATTCGGTGGGATATGGTACTTGCTGCAGCAGAATATTCTTTTTTCCCTAGCACAGCAAAGCACTGCATATACATACTAACAGAACTGAAAACAGGTGTTAGCAAAGCTTATTTCCAAAACACTTCACAAACTATTTTTTTTCCCCCTCCCCATTGCAGATATGAAACTAGTGATAGGATAATACCTTCCTGTTGTGTACCAGTAATGATTAAGCCAGCTTGATTAGGGATGTCAACTGAAGGCACTTGCAATATGGCTGAGAAGCTAAAAGCAAAAGCGTACAGGCAGGGTGTTAATTAACCAGTCGACATTGCATCAGGGCACCAAGCCTAAATCTCATATTTAGAAATCAGCTGACCACTTAACATTTTTTTTAATAAGAACATTGTCTCACCTCAACAATGTCCTCTTTGTGCATGCAAAATGAAGTGCATTAATTAGTGTATCTTTTTCATCTGAATTTCATGGCTGTACTTGTGTAAGCATACTTTGCTAATCTGTGCAAGCAAATCTCTTCTGCGAAGACAGTTATTAATTCTCTTGTGAGTTTTTTTGTTTGTTTCTTTCTTTTTTTCTTACTTTCTTTTTCTTCCTGCCAAGGAAAGAAGGGTAGGCCTGAACAACAATGTATCAGTGTCCAAATTAGGCTTAAATGAACTCACTGTGGGCAGTGGCAACAGGATTCTCCATATCATCTTGCCAAACTACCTGAGGTAGTATTCCCATCTTCTCAACAAGCGAAGCAGCTCACAGGTGACCCCTTACTAACATGATTTTATTGTTGCCTGGTTATATTGTATTTGTTTTCAGAGGCAGCTGGGGCTCAGTGTTGGCTCCAGCGTGCAGACAGTGCAAGCAGCCAGCTCTGGCAGGGACAGCAAAGCTTTAACATTTGGGGCTCTGAACGATTTGCCTTGGTGGTTCTTGCAGTATAAAAGGTCATTGCTCACGTGTCTCTGCCCAGCCCTCTCTCTGGCTCCTGGCAGAGCCAGCAGGATATGCACTTGTGCTTGAGCTGCTTGCTCGGTTCACCGCCTGTGCTGCAGCGCCAGTCCCTTTCGATTAGCAGGTTGCCGCGTGCGCTGGCTCCTGAAATGGAGCAGCAGAGGAGCGGACACTTTCTTCCTCGTTGCCCTTGCTGCAGGGACAGTAACCTCTGGCTGATGGGTGAGGCAGACAGCTGAGGCTGCTAACATCTTAAATCACTGTAGCAAGAGTCAGAAAAGATGTCTATCAGAGATTCTTGTTACAAACAAGGTTATTTTTTAACCTGGCAAGGCTTTTAAATGCCCTTGTGATCATAGAATCATAGAATGCTTAAGGTTGGAAGGGACCTCTAGAGATCATCTAGTCCAACCCCCCTGCACACGCAGAGTCACCTACAGCAGGTGGCTCAGGACTGTGGCCAAGTGGGTTTGGAAGATCTCCAGAGAAGGAGACTCCACAACCTCTCTGGGCAGCCTGTGCCAGGGCTCTGTCACCCTCACTGGCAAGAAATTTTTCCTAAAGTTCCTGTGGAACTTTTGGTGCTTCAGTTTGTGGCCGTGTCCTCGTCCTGTCAGTGGCCACCAATGAAAAGAGTCCACCCCATCCTCCTCACTGCCTCCCTTGAGGTACTGATAGACACTGATCAGGTCTCCTCTCAGCCTTCTCTTCTCCAGGCTGAACAGGCCCAGCTCTCTCAATGCTTCTACTGAAGTTTCCTACATTGCATTACATAGTGTAGTGCCAAATGGAGATGCATATCCAGGGCATTCAGTGGGATATGGTACTTGCTGCAGCAGAATACTCTTTTTTTCTCTAGATGTATTCACCCACTCTAAGTTGTTCTTGGGACTGCTGTTTCTCTTGTGACAGCCCTGTCAATTTGAAGTCCTTCTTGAACTGGAAAAAAGAAAAGATGTTTTTGTTTTTATTTAGGATATTTTCTAAAATAATCTTTAGGTTTGGCCTCTTACGCTAATACTTGGAAGCCTGTTTTGACATCCTACGAGAATGGCTTATTCATTACTCTTTCTGTACCTGGGTAAAATTTTACAGTTTCTGAAGGATATTCCGCCCTGCCCTGCCCTTTGCCTGCCACCCCCAAAAAAGGAAAGACAAGTGAGTTGCAATTATTTCCCTGCCCAGGAGTGTGAGGTTTCTTATTAAAATACTCCTCGAGTGGTACACCTGCATGGTGCTCTCACTGAAGCTGAGGTGCTCGCTGTGCTGTTCAAGACTTCTGTAAAAAAAAAAAAAAAAAAAAAAAAAGATGAGCTCGCACGTGCTTTCTAGTCTTTACTGTGTTGTCTTTATCTGCAGACCTGAAAAACAAATCAAAGCAATTCTCAATGTGTCAAACTTTGGATTTTTTTTGTCTTTTAAATTAAAAATACCTTCTGTGATGTGCTGCTCTTCTGGATGACCTTTGCTGTGCCTTCTGAAGCTGCTCTGCTGTGGAACATTTATGTGCTGTCAGCGGCAGCTGTCTCCCCCCAAGAATTCACAGTAACGTCGTTAGACTGCCAGGGCTCTGCTTTAACCTCTTCCATCTCAGCTTGCATCTTTCTCCGTCCTCCGCCTCTTCCCTTGCCGTTACCTCAGTTGTCGCACTCTTTCTCCTTTCTTATGCAGGTCTCCTAGCACCCTTAGCCCCCCACCCCGTTCTGTATTTCCACTTTCCATTTGTTTCAGACCCAGTGGAATACAAACCGTAGCCACTGATATAAAATCACTACCATGGAACTGCCTCTTGCAGCCTCACGGGTGCTGGGAGTCTGTAGCATCCCTGTGCCCTCTGAACGTTAGCGTGTCCTTCCCATTTCCAGCAGCCTTGCTGAGCATGGAGACGAGGAAGCTGTTCCCTCCCTGTGAGTAAAGGGAGGAGGAATCTGCCTTGCAGGTCTATTAATAATCTGACTGATGGGTTTAACAAAAAAAATAGGTGAGACCCCACAATGAGCAGGAGGTTTTGGAGGACCCTATTACCTGCCCAGTGCATCTCCTCACAGCTTTTTTATGATTATGCTGTTTTTCTTTTGGTCTCTGTCCCTGGCTATTAGTTCCCAGAGCATGAGGACTGACTGTCTTTATAATGCTGTCCTGGCTAATGTCACTGCAAACTGTTCATGAAAACATCTTACTCTCCCAGGATGTTTATTATTCAATTAGCCATGGTAACATAGAAGCACATTCCGTGTAATATAAAATACTGACGATTATTTGTTTAAAATTAGAGTGCATATCATTGTAGATGTGACCTCTGGTCAGTCATACCTGTGTTTTTTTGTGTTTTCTATAATCAAGTCTCTACCCACTTTCCCCCTCCTTAACCCAGCAACCTGGATTTCTTTCCTCATACTAAACAGCCTCCTTGAGGAGTGGCAGCCTAGAATTCAGCGTGTACCGCAGAAGCTGGTTAAGTCAGCCTTCATTAAACTCGTGCCTCTGTGTAATGCTCTCTCTTGCCTGTAATAGGCAAGGCTTAAAGATAAGTCACATGTAACTTCACTGTAGTTGCAGTGGTGACTACAGAAATACGAAGACTTAACTATCTATAAATTAAAATGGCCTGATTCTTCCTTCAAGACAAAGTTGAATAAAACTGATATTAGATGTTTTGCTTTTGTTCTTGTATTCACTAATTCAATGAGAGTGAATGGAGATGTGAGCTTCCATTCCAGTTATTTTATGCAAGCCTTCTATTGTATTTTTCTCTTCTGACCTTTGTGAGAAAGCGTAAAGCTCGAGATCTAGTTTGTAACTATCTTTTACCACTATATGACAGTTTATGGATTACCCTGTATATGCTTCCTGGTGCAGCCCGAGGGCTTCTGTCATTTTGTTCGTGAAGTACTTGTCAGCCCACCAGGGATTCTTTGGTTGCTGCAGAAATGGGTGCCTGTAATCATATGGGATTACAGGAATTGCAAACATCCCTTTCATTGCCTGCCCCTTGCCGCTGAGGGCTTACTTGCTGCTGGTGGAGCTTGGCTCAGTGGCTTTTGATGCAGGCAGGCTGCAACCTGAAACTTGCAGCTTGGTTAGGAAACTTCTGAACTTATGCCGGGTTGCTTATACTTGGAGGCTTTTCTGAAATGGCTTATTTTTGGTGCGGGTGGGGGATGGAGACGGGATGGATTTCTTGTGCAGGGTAACAGCAGAATTCTACACCTCATAATTGCTTGAGATCCTTCTTACCACTAGACAAAGAAAGAAGGAAAAACAAGAGGTGCAAGGTCTTTTTTTTTTTTTTTTTGAACAACTAACTTGAAAGTTAGTTGAAAAGAGATGTATAATAGTAAGACATATTTGTGAGTTGTATTTAAGAATACAGATATTTCTAAGCTCCTTCAAAATCTTAACTGTTCGGGCATTGGCAATTATCTGCCTCTGAGCACTAGCACAGAGGCTGTCCCTTCTCTGAGCATTGTTGTCTTTGCCTCTGTGCAGCCTGGAACTGCTTTGGTACCAGCCTGCATTCTCAAGCTGGCTTCTGTTGTCATTCTGCAGTAGCAGGTACACCCCTTCCTGGGGGCTTTTCTGAGGCTATAGTGCTACTGCTTTCTTAACTTGACACAATCTGTATTGGTTATGTGGGCATTATTTGGATTTTAAGCTAACCAAAATGTTTGCCAGGCTATGAACTGCATAACAAGATGCATTCTCTGTAATAGAAACTAAAAACTTAAAATGCAGTTTTCAGACTTGCGTGTTATACCAAAAGTATACATTCTGAAGTTATATTTCTTTACATAATGTCATCAGCTTTGGGGATCATGTTGTCATACCTGTCAATGCTGACAGGTATGGCTAAATGTCCAGAGATGTGCAAAATATGAGGCTCATCTTGCTGAACTCTAGCAGGAGAAAAGTTGGCCAGATAGTCATAGCTAGTGCTTTTAATTCCCTTTATAGTTGATGGAAAGAGATGGGTGTCTCTAGAGGGAGATCATCCCATCCTATAAAGATCTAGGTTGGGAGGAATAAACTACCCCCTGGAGATCCCTGTGAGTGTAGAGGGAACCTGGAAAACAAAGTTAAGAGTAGACAATATCTGGATGGATACATTTCAGTGTTACATGTCTCTCTATATATGTAAATCCATTTCTATTTTCCCTCCTTCTTGCTTTCACTTTTCCTTTAGATGGCTGTCCCTCTTGCTTTTCTTATTCCTCTTTGAAAGAGCAAGGATGGAGGGTATTGGAAATAGGAAGGGGGGAAAAAAAGTTTGACTACTCTAGCTAAAGTCTCCTGCTATTACCTACCCCATTGATTATAATTTCTGTGGTATTATTTTTTTTCCTGGAATTAGTTCTTTTAGCATAATATTGCCAGAAGTACTTTAACATCTGAATGTCTATTTCTTCTTTACATAATATGGCATTGATGAATTTTAGGACTTGTTTTTGTTCTTTTTGTTGTTGTTGGTGGTGGTGTTTTTGTTTGTTTGTTTAGCTCTCTTCCTTTGGAAAGCATTTTCTGATATTTTCTGATATACAATATGGAAAGCATATTCTGATAGACAAAACACTATTGATCTTACCACACTGTTCCTAGTGGATCTTTTCTTCCAGGGTCTAAAGAATCCAGCCCTCAGCTGACCCCTGTGTGTGGAAACACTGGCAGTATCGCGTTCAGGCCAGATACCTTTTGAGGGAAGAGTCTTTCTGAACACAAGAAACCCAGCAGTAGAGTCAGGAGTAACTAGTGCCTTTTTGGAACCTGTACAAGTGATTGCTGTCCTTGACAGAGCTCCCTTTGCTAAATTGCAAATTAAATATATGCTGGTTTTAGCTCATGAGCCTGGTCATGTGGTAAGATGGGTGCTGTGTTCCCTTGGTCTGGTACTGCTGAAATAAATGAAAATGCACGTGCTGCTCAGCACTTGCTGCTGCTGAGACTGACGGTAACTACAGCAGACGACAAGCCATTCTGTTCTGAGCTGTGTAAAAAATAACTTCCATTTTCCTTTCTGGGGAGTGACTTCTAGTCTTGTTCAATACTGGTCTTCCAGAGCCTTGCATAAACAGCACAACTCGTTAGGATTTCTGGGGAAAGCTTCCTCGTGTGGCTAGAGGTAAGCAAGGGGCATACCAGACATGCTTGGTAGAAGTTGGGCACGTCTTCAGCGTGTGCATATTGCCTGAAGGAGAATTATTCCAGCGCAGGGAACTTGGATGACTTTTCCCTGTGGCTGGAGGCACAGAAAGAGCAAGAGTCTGAAATTAGTGACCAGTCTCAGACATGGGCTTTTCAGTTCAGGTGTCCCCTGGCCATCTGTGAAAAAGCTGTGTGTGTCTGTACCCCTCCCTGCTGCACTGTCAGAGGTTGGGGTAAAAGGGTGAAGTGTGACTTTCTGCTTTGAGTCGTCAGATTGGTTTAATGAGAATGGGCCTTTAAAATAGCGGAAGGAGGATCCCGAGCTGTAGGCCAGAAATAATCACAACCAGTAGAGATTTTGAACACTTAGGCAATCAAACAAAACATGATACTGTTGCTATTAGACTCTTTTTACAGGTTTTTTTTTGTTTGTTTGTTTGTTTGTTTTTTGTTTTTACTGAAGTTGTAAAGTTTTTCCATACCTAATATACTAAGAGCTTTCTTATTTGCCAGGCAGTTATATCACAGAATTGTAAAAGTAATAATATAAGTCTGTGTCCAAGTGAGCCCTTGTGCTTATTTGTTCTTGGCGCACATTTGTATAATTTGGCATCTCCTCTTTGAGCTGTGCAAGACTGGAATTGTTGATAGCACTACCATGCTAGCAGGGGGCCGTGAGGTAGCTAGTGGTTACACCCAGCTGCCAAATGCTGCTGTTAGCTATGTGAGCTCTGTCAAAACCAAATGTGAATGTGGGAATAGCAGTTGTGGGAGACTTGAAAATCAAGTGTGCTAATTAATATTAATTTGAATTAAAATGTCTTTCAAACTTTTAATGGGCAAGGAAGAATTTTCACTGTTCATCTAATTTCTTTAACCTTTCATTTGTATATGACAATGACTTTCTGTTGTTCTATAATGAGTTCCAGGTACCTCTTATCAGCCTTTGCCTGCTCTTATGTCTGGTATCTGCACCATGCAAGAGAAGGATTATTGCTTTGCTTAAATTAATACTTGCAGTGCTTTTTAATGCATGGATAATTTGTTTGTGTCTTAGCATCTGTAAAACCTAAAAAGCCTGTGTTTCACATACAGGCTGAAAGAAAGTTCTCCTTTAGCATTGCAGACCTAGAACTCCAACTAGTTTTGTCATCTGCTGACAGCACAGCTCTCAAGACAGTTTTGCCTCTTGCTTTCTTAATTTTTGCTGAATATTTAAGAAACCCTGCGGCTGGAATGTTGTCTTTGCCCTCGCTATCGAGCAATGTTTCTCAGAAACAGACTGTCCCCGGCTGGAAAGACCTTAAAGGTGATTCAGACTTCGAGCGTCACACCAACTTCTAATACTTCCTTGGTTATTATTAGATGACGAGCTTCTGCATTGCTTCCTTGTCTAAGTAGTAGTGATGTTATGCTCACTGAGATGAGAAGAATATCTGAAAATAAAGGATAATTCATTTTGCTGTTATATAGGTTTTTCTTAACTCATTGAATGTTTTACCTGTCTTTGAAGAGAGTCCGTATGAATAAGTCATGCGGATAAGAAAGAGTTTTACTGCCTGTAGACTTCTGCATGCATCAAATATAAATCATTAGTGACTGGGTCATTATCATTTATAAGATTTCTGCGGCTCTTCGGAAATAATTGGGTGAGTATTGCAGCTCTGTAATGTATAGCTGGTTTGGTGGCTTGACTCTAACTGCTTTGCTGCTTCAGCTGTAGAAGCCTTGGGTAAGCTTACCACAGCCTACAACTGGTTCAGTGTGAAAAAGTGGGGGGTTATAAGGTGAAAACTGCTACTAATATTGACTTGTAACTTGGTAAATAGGCTCTTAATTTGTTAAGAGTGGCATTGAAGTGCCCTTGATCTCCACTGAAGTGTTTCCTTCCCCAGTCTGTGTAAAGCACTAAGCTCACTTTCCACCTCTCCCTTGCAGGGTCATTTTGTCCAAGGCTGGGCATGTAACCGTTTCTGCAGCAAACCGTCATGAGGTCGGGACTCTAGAACAGGCCTATCATCTTCTCCTTACTGAGTCTCTTCCTGCAGGAAGAGACTTAATAACTCAAGTTCAGAAGCTAAAGGCTGGCAGATTGTGTAACTCACAGGGCTTATCCAGCAGTGTTGATAGGATTTCATAATCTAGAAAATTTAAGTGGGGCAAACAAAAGTATGACCTTTATAATGCTTACTATCTAGCCAGAGTGCCATGTTCCATTATATGCATTAATTTGACATTGGTACTACTGCTACGGTAGATTTTGTAACTTTACTGGATTGAGTTGGGCAACTCCAGCATCCTGAACTTTCCCTGTTAACTAGGTGGTCAGTGATTCTTATCAACAAAAGTCAGAAGCCTGGAGATGCAAGTGGAAGTGAAGTTGAAAGTGGGAAACCGATGGGTATTGTTTACGCCGTTGCAATTATGAATACCCCAGAGCATCTTTGCCATCTTGGAAAAGAGTTGTAACTCCGGAAAGAGTGCTTTTCTTGGATAGATGAGTTCCTTGTTGGTTATTTCACAAGGAAGAGTTCTGCGTGAGCCCTTAGTGCTGTCCTGTCTGTAGAGGAGCTTGTCACCAGACCAAGTCAAGGGCCAAGATGATCCAGTAGCATAAAGTGAAGCTGTGAGAGACTTATTCACTGATGCTCTGCCACTATCTGTTGCCTGGCACTTTCAGCAAGGACCAATGGATAATGACTGCATAAGCCTGTCAAAGCTGTGCTGCACTGGGGCTTGAGGAGACGATCACATTAGTCTAGAAATGACATAAATGTATGGAAGCACTGCCACTTCCATAGAAGAAAGCAATTTTCTTTTTTTTTTTTTTTTTTTTCTTCAATCAGGTCAAGCAGTGCAAATGTCCCTAGGTAATCAAATCCAATAAAAATGTGGACTGTCTTGGCCTCTGAAGCTAACAAATTTTGTTGCAATTGGTCACACTTTTTTTTTTTTTCTTTTCCACACTCTCTCTTCCTTTCCCCCTATTTTATTAAATTCATTGGTAGTGCAAAGCTTCTTTCTTTACAACTCTGAGAACAGGAACTCACACCACAGGAATTATTTTCTCATCTATTTTGAGGAGATAAAACAATATTATGTGTGTGTGTGTGAACTATTTAATGGTTGATGAAAAGAATGTTAGTGGAAAAATGCTACACACTGATTACTGTCTTTTATGTTTAGCTGAAGAATATAGCTGTGTCATGGAGAGTAGTAGAGTAATCTCTTAGTTTATTTGGGCTAGTTTATTGAAAAGTAGCATGATTCATCCTTGAAAACTCTGACGAAATGGCTATAACTGGGTGGAGAGTTCTCAAACATGGAAAATCATCTTCAGAGACTTACTAATTCATTGTTCACAGTATGCCAAGTTTTTTTTTTTTTTTTTTTTTTTTTTTAAAAAAAAAAAAAAAACCCTTAGCATAGCTTTAGAATATGATGCAGTCATAATCATACTGCTGCAAACTCATGTGTTATAATTTTGTAGCAATGTCTGTCCTTTTGTGATCCTACCCTGCAAATAACTGAGGAGGGTTAAAGCTTTTAAATATGAAGTCACTGCCTGAAATCTTATCTATATAGGATAAATCTGGAGCTGTATAACTGAAATATTTTCATTACCCTTTCCTGTGTGTCCACAGTGACAGTATGGCCAGAACAGGTATTGAAATATTCCCCTTCCTTAGTACCTTCTCCTGACACTAGGGTGTACAATTTAAGAGAAAGAAGGAACTCTGGTATGATAGAACCCACCTATAGGAGGATGTTTGTTTGTAATAAGAAATCTTTGGTCTTTGGTACTGCTAAAATTTTCTGTTTCAAATAAATATAATATAAAGACATAATATAAAGAGTTAATATAAAGGGATCTAGTGCTGGCTGTGGTGTTTTGAAAGCTTTAAGACTTGAAGAAAACATGCTGTCAACAGTGCAGTTAATAGAGGCTCTTCATGTGCTTTTTCTGTGTGGCTCTCTGTGTGGCTGTACACAGGAGAGGGGCATTAATGATTTTCCATCAAATGGTCATTTTGCTGTTGTCTTGCCCTTGCCTGTCAGAAAGCTCTGGCACATGGCTTCTAGTGCGCTACAAAATGAGGACTCGCTGGCTAGGAGGGGAGAGATGCTTACCTTCCTGCCCTCTGTAGAGCATAGCAGAGCTTTGACGTGTAGGTTGATGTCAGTATGAGAAGCATTCCCAGCTCTGTGATACTGGGGATAACTCAGCAGCCTTCCAGGATCAGGGTGCCACTTCTCATTTGCATGAGAATATGCAAGGTGAATAGGTTAGGATGATGAAGTGAGAGACGTCAGTTGTTTCAAAACCATCTCAGTATACTACAGGAAAGCACCTGGTTTCTGCAGCAGAGTGGTACAAGAGTTTCTTGCATTCATTGTCTTATAGGATGCAGGGCAATGATTATAAACAGTGATAATGTAGGTTTATTTGCTCATCACTAGAGGTGAGTACGGGATGCTCTGAACAAAATTTTCTGATCTGGTACAAGAAGAAACTGAGGAGACTAGAGAAACTAATAATCCCTCCAGATATATGAAGGGATAGATTATTATAATTGGCTGGACTGGTGTTCTAATAAGCTTTGGCAAATGCTGTACTATGAATAGATTGGTTTATTTTGTGAGCTGCAGAAGAAGGGGGGAAGCTGGTTAATAATGTGACAGGAATATCGGTTACCAACTTGATTCTTTCAGACAGGCAAACAATTCTCTGTATTTTTCTGTATAGCAACTTTTACGTTGTGCCTTGTCACAGCTTCAAATTTTTGTATCCAACACCCTACTCATTTCACTTAAAGCAAGCTAAGAGCAGAGGACCAGTGTTCTCTTACCATGCATGTCCCCAGTTGCCGCGAAGTATTAAAGTCCGCCTTGGACTGCGGCCAGAATAGATGCCTCAGGGCTGCACAGCTTTGAAGCACACAAACTAGAGAAGTCATGTATGAAAATCAAAGTGTATCAGTCGTGTATCCGATAAAGAAAGAAACAACCAAAACAAGGAATGCACGATTTCCAGACAAAGGAAGTCAGACATCAATTGGTCTTCACAAGTAAATAGCTCCTTTGTGTACACACACATACACAAACGCGTTAAATGCATACACACATATATATGTACGTATGTTATTGTAGCATACAGAACTGGAAATGAGATTATCTGGATCTCATTTACAGATCAGAGCGGTCACTGCCCTGCGTTATGACATTGAGTTAGTCACTAGAACTCTCTGAACTCTAACTTAATTTTCCATTCCTAAAGTATAAAGATGCATCATGCCTATATTGCTCAGTTGAATTAATGTTACAGAATATCTTGAGATTCCTGAGCGAAAATAAATGCATAGAGGTCTAGTTTTGTGTCTTTACCCTTCCAGAGTTTGCTTTCCAGAGTCATAGGGGCAAGTTTCATTCAGAAACTTCAGGAAAAACAATTTTTTTTAGGCGAGCTTTCTCTTAGATTGAAACTATTTACTCCACTGAGGAAAGTGATAAAAATGTCCTCGCTAAGAGCTGTAATTGTTCTGCTCAAATAGGCAAGCAAGAGGCAAGGAAATGGGTCAAAACTGTAAGTGGTGACCATCTGCTGAGATCTTTTCCATGAATTCATAGGAAATTGCTTCAGCTGTTTTGACAGTGCGCCTGAAAGGATCAAAAATGCCCGCGCGATAGAGACATCAGGAACAGCAGAAGAGAACAATGCTTCTGGCCCTTAAGTTATCTGAAGCAGCATTACAGGAAGTGTGTTTTTCTCAGTTTTGTAGTTTTGTTGATAACAAACCTTTTCAACCAGGGCTCCTAAAATGATATGCTTCTGACACAGTTATGAAATAGATATGCATTCTTCTTTCAGAAATAGGAAAGCAGGTGCAGAAGGCTCAACCTTTTTTTTTTATTTTCCTTTCCTTTTCTTTAGCTCCACTGATGAACAGGAATATTAGACACTGT
>VZSV01000014.1:378635-481515 GCA_013398735.1 Nothocercus julius
TTTTTTTTTTTTTTTTTTTTTTTTTTTTTTTTTTTTTCTTTCCCTCCGCCCTCTCTTTTCACCCTCTTTTTATTTTTGCGAGGAAGGCTTGTGCCATACATAGCACTGAGAGGATACTAATGTAGCATGTCATATCATTAATAGTAGTAGCCTGGACTGTGATTACCATTTTATCAATATATAATTAAGAACAGAATGTCGAATGTATCCTGTTATTCATTAGAATACAGTAATTTATTGTAAACAATAAATTCTTGATTATATTTCATCACCTCCTATTTTACGAACCCATTTTAAGAATTTTAGCATTGAAGACTCATCAGTATGTTAACAAACACTTTAAAAAATGGTTCACTTTACTCATCTTACATGTAGCAGCAAGACTAGCTGTAAAAGCCATACCAAAGATAAGTTTCTGTCTGTGGTAGAATTAAATTTCTTCCTGTCCTGAAATCACTAATGTGATCAAACTGTGATGAATAATTAAATCCAGATGTTGTTTTAAATGTTGACAAGCATTAAAGAAAAGACCACAAACTCATTAAAGGACCACTTACTAGGTAAGCTTCATTTTCACCTTCAAAGCATGCTGTAAAACCCTTCCATGGAATAATCCAATGTACTGACATATAGAAAACCAATTGGTTATTTAACACCTAATAGTACAAAGTCTTACTATTTTAAACACACTGAATGTAACTAGCTTTACCGTTTAGTTTTCTTAAGGAGAAATAACTTGGTTATCATTAAACTCCTTGGCAAACTAGCTTAAATAATGTTCTTTGGTTATCAGGGTATCATTTTTCCTTCAGGCAGAGCTGAGGAAATGTGAAGTTAAAACCTTCATTGAATGTGATAATGAAATCAGCCCTTTCCAGTGTAAGACCGCAGCAATTCTTTATCACTCCAAATAGGCTGGGAGCTGAAATGGTCTGAAAGCTGTTTTTCTAGCTCGCAAAGTTGCTGAGTTCCCAGATAGCTATCATTTTCAGAACATATTTTGCTATATGGATAAGAGCACAAATATAAAAAGAATCCCAAAACCTACCATTCAAAACTGAAGAGAATTTTTTTTTTAAAAAGGGTTTTCATCAAAGAAAATGTAATTCCACTGCATTTCTAGGCTTCTGTCTACTTATGATTTTAATTCAAACAGGAAACTATTTAAATTGGCACTGAAGTTCATACACCTGTTTTCATTTAATGTATCTTTACACATACTTCTACATTCTGACACTCTTACACACATATATGTGTATAATGTTCACACACTGACCCTAGAAGAGCTTATCCCTACACATTTTCAAAATGCATAATTTTTTATTATTCACACGTACAGGAATATAGAATGATATATATATATTGTACACAAATATATTCTAACATCTCCACCTAAAGAATGTAAAAAAGAAAAAAAAGTATCAACTAGAAGTACAGTAGATAAATATGGTAGATTAGTCAAAAAATCGTTAGCAGGGTTATAGTTTCCTTGTGGTCTTCTACCACCTATATTCTCTGAATTATTTATTTAATATTAATTGACTTGTAGTCAGTCACAGTGGCAGGGCTTCAGCATATCCAACTTTAAAATCCATTAATCCACTTTCTAATGAGTCCTCTGTGTGCTCCTGGACGGATACATGAATGTATGGTGTATGCACACACACTGGTACAAGTGTGCAGCTGCTTTTGATGCTGTGAAAATGGAATGTGTTGCCATGTTGTTTCCTGCTATACCGTTTAAGATCAGATCCTTTCTTCTCCTAGGAGTGTTGTGAACTACGTTATAGGAAATGTCAGTAGCAAAAGTGTTATAATGTCCTGAATTTTCAACTTGCAAACGTTCGCGTGACTTTCTGGTGAAAATTCCTGCAGTTGTCCTACTAAGGATAATGATGCGGAGAGTTCTTTGGGTTTTATTTTTTAGCCAGGGAAGGACCATTTTGAGCACCTCATATATGGGAATATCTGAATCAATTTTAGGTAAAGAAATATGAACCAGAGCACCACCATAACAGAAGAACAGGACATCAGGTCCTTCACTGTCAGTTGTAGAGGTCACCCGGAGCGGCTTGAATCCTAACCATTTCAGCACTCGCTAAGCCATGAGGCACTAAGGCAGTCAGCAGCGTTGTGGCACGAGGCATGCTGGTTGCACTGAGACATGGATTGTGACACAGTTTGGAAGCCCGAGTGACCTTTACATGTAGTCTTTCTGAGACTGTCATACTCCAGCTAGTATTATCTGCAAAGAACATGGAGGTGCTTTTTCTAGCCTGTGCAAACTAAGATGCCATACTAGTATGTATGTAGCAGGTGATCCTGCAAATAGGCAACCCACCAAGCTTCCCAAGACCAAATGAAGAGTTTCAAAAGAACTTTGGACAGAATTGCTTTGGACAGCCTGTGATGCTGCGTGTCACTTCAGATGCCTAAATGCAAGAAAGGTAAAAAAGTAAAACATAAGTCACGCTGATGAGAATGAATGCAAATTATGAGTATGTGGTGTTTGCTAAACGATAATGGAGAGTATGATAGAAGACATTAAACATTGAGGGAGTATAAATTGTTTAGAGTAATGCATTGAGGGCATATAACTAGGAGTATTGGACTGAAATTAAAATTAAATACATTTAGGCTGAATAGCAGAAGCAATTTCATAAGAGAAGGGCTTAATAAACTGTGGAATAGGTTCCCTAGGGAAGAGCGAAAGCACCATTGCATAGCAAATTTAAATCCAGCCTGTACTCTTGAGTGTGTTGCATACGACTATCCTATACCGGCTGTGAGGCAGGCAAGAGTGGGTTAGGTAATAGGATTACGGTGCTGGAACACATGCTTTCCGTCTGCAGTGTCTGTGGTCTTGTTTATGTACAAAGGGGCTTAGTCCCCAAAAGATAGTGTTTATTTCTAAAGCAAGCTGTTGATTTAGAAATTGAACCAAGTGGAAATTTTCCAACAGTCATATTTATGTAAGGCTTTTGCAGCGAGGGAGGTAGTGATGTGTGCCAGCCAAACCACTGCAGCAATGCTCGCAGCTAGTTGGTTCCTAAGGCCAGTGGCAATAGCTGTCCCCAGCATGACCAACCCAACAGTGAAGGCCACTTCTGTTTTTGGTCTGTTTCACATGACCGCAAATAAAAGCTTGATTTTCTTTTAACTGATTCCTAATCGTAGCCCTTTCTTTTTGTCTCATCCGCATCTGGGGTCCTCAACGCCACACAGGAATCCCATAATGAAAAGAAATAGACATTTCAAGTGCACCAGGGCTCATGAAATGTTAATTAAAGCTTCATGTTGCAGAGGTTATCTTTCATTCTTGTTTTCAGTAAATCTTTTTTGTTTGCCAGTCCTGATAGTGTCTGCACAACACCGCTCCGAAACATCATCAAGGAGCCTGTCCTCCCTCGGACTTATGCCAAGACTCATTGTGGCTTTTCTGGCTTTTGCTTCTGCAACTTCGTTTTCTGTTAATTGTTCATGTGGTTTGGAGCTGCAGTGAAAAACAGATGCGGCACGCTCAAGTCAACAGAGCACAGAATAGACCATTTTCTTTTACATCTTTCTTCAAACCCGCTTCTATTACATTCCTAAATGCTAGCTTTATTAAAACAAAATTTAATAATACATTGGTTAACTCCAATCTTTTGGTCTCTGAACATGTTTCTTCCCTTGGTGAAATCCTTGTAAATACCTGCGCAGAATGATGCAGTCCTGTACAGAAGTAGGCAAACTAACTTTGAATGAGTGTGCTTTGATATTAGAAGCAGTTTTTTCATGGTAACCCAGAACTCCATGCAGATTATTTTACATAGCTGATAAGCAAGGTAGAGCTCTGCACTACGATGGCTTTATTACTTCTGGTATCCAAACTTTATCATTCAGAATTTAAGTATTTTTTCCACAGTACTGGAGTGTGCAGATCAGGTGTTTTTGCCCTTTTGTATGTAAGACTGGACACAAACATTCTGAATGTTACCAAAGCTCCAGCTATCATTTTAATCTCTGATTTCTCTCTCAGTAATGAAAGAATTAAAAAAGTAGCATTGTCTTTTAAATCCATACTGCTTTAAAGTCTTTGGTGCTTAGCACTTTTCTATAACTTTATTGAAGAATTGTCTGCCTGTGCATATTTACTTTTACAAAGGCTAAGGAAGGCGCCAGTCTGTATGAATAGGCACCTATGGCAATTCAATATTCATAGTGTTTGTTATATTACACAGTTTACTTTTCCTGTCTGTTTTTATTGTGTCAAACCACAGAAACTGAATTTTCTTTCTCATATGCACAAATATATAAAACTGGTACTGAATTACCGTCATGCTCATTTTCAAACAGTAAGTGCTTAGTATCCAAATTACCTGAAATATTTCTGTTCTTGCTTAACCTTAATAAAATCATTGTGATGTTTCTTCAATATCAAGGCTGTTTCCAAATTTTGCAAGACATTTTGCTTCTGTTGCTAATTGAACCAAGATGTGTTTGCCCTGTGATTACCTCTAGTCATGCTTGGCATAATTTGCTATAATTATGATTAACTCCATGTACTTAATAGGGCAGTGTGTCTCTGAATTGATCTTGCATATTCCCCTCTGTTCAAGCAATAATATGTAAATAGTTACAGTCTGTATAGTGTGGGTGTGGGCTGATATTAGAACCCTTTTGCCTATGTTGTGAGATACAGTGTGAAAATTTGTTGCAATAATATGGCTTTTCCTTTTGATTTGGAAGGAAAACATTCAGATTTTGGAGTGGGAACAGTTTTTAAAACCAGGCAAGATTGTCTAATCTTTTGTGGTTTTTAAGTCTATCGGTGCATGGACTCTGCAGAAAGACATTCAGGTTCAAGTTATCTCTTTTCTTTACATTTCTTTGGTGAAATAAAGTATTTCAGGTAAATTAAAGAGCTATGTCCTGTCTGCTCCAAGTTTGCAAATAGTAGGAAAAAATACAGTTAGTGTTTCTGAGGGTATCTCTTAAGCTGCAGCAACCATTGAGGAATATTTAATGACAGAATAGTAGGCATGCTGATATTTTTTCTCCCCTTCAATAGGGTGTGGTTGGCTGCTAAGTTTACCAAAATGTTCTTGTGATTCTAGGTCTTTTTGTTTGTTTGTTTGTTTTTAATAACTTTCTAATATTCCTGGGAATGAACAATGCCCTAAATATATTATTAGTGTAAAATATTGATTCTAAAAAAATATTGCGAATTTGAATTAATGCAATCTTAAATTTACGTAGCATTTTCACTCAAAGATCCCTAAGAGGTTTATATAATTTTTTTATTTTTCTTTCTGTTGAGGCTTCGTGTCCTGCACTTCCCACGGGCAGCTGTCAGTTGCAGAGTGCTGCAGCTGCATAGTGATACACAGAAATAACACACAGCACTTTCCACCAGGAAGGGTCAACGCCCCAGATTTCTGCAGGTGCAAATTCTCTTAATTCTGTAATGTTTCATTTGTTAGTCTTTATAAGACCAAGGTGAAAAAGGAAACAAAGGAAGGAATGACATATGCAGTTCACTCTTCTTTATGAAGTTAAAGGTACTTGCCTGCACTAATCCCGTAGAGTAGTTAGATTTGAGTAGTTAGACTTTTCTGTAAGTGTTAGCAGATTGTTTGTTGCTCCGGAAGTCAGGACGTCACTGTAATGCATTCCCCAAATTTTGGAATGCTGTGCTATTTCTTCAGCTTCCTCACTGAGTGAACTGTTTTATCTATTTGATTTCATCTTTATGCAGTCTATTTTTGTATAGACAAATCTGTACATAGATGTTCAGATCTCAGATGTCCACTTTAAATGCAGAAAGAGGAGACAGCATGGAGGAAGCTGAAGACAGTTAGATGTAATTGTGCAAAATAGTCTGCGTGATCAAAGAAATTACCAACCCTGACTGAGAGAGAGCAATTGACTGTGTCAGTGCTCCTTGTGTAATACAAAATAAAATACACTAATCAAAGCCATCAGTGGAGGTAATTAAGTGAAGCTGCTTTTATTTTGAATTTAAATTCTCTGGAAATTGTAGTTACTGCAATAGGAGGAGCTTGTTGACAGGATCTAGAAGCAAAAGGAGGATTTATATTCTCAGATCATTTTAACACAATTGCAAAAGCACTTTCATCTACACTCAGAGGCTAGAATTAGCCCAGCTAATAATATTTCAGAATATAATTATGCATTAGCAAGGGAGTGGCCTAGTTGTCATTGTTCTAAGAGGAGCATCTTCTCCCAAGTACTATCTTTGAAGCACAAACAGCAGATTGTATCGTATTGTACAGGGTGTAGATTAATAAGATTAGTTTTTAAATTGAGAAGTGCGTATTTCAATTCTGTAGCATTTTGTTTATGAAATTATGAAAGAAAAGAATTGTCTCATCCCTATGTGGTATTAAGAAGATACTGTTTTCAGTGAAGTGTATAAGACAGGAAAATGATGGATAGTAAAGAAATGTAGTCCAACTTTAAAAGAATTTGGGAAAATAAAATGTATAATATCTGCATCATTAAAGATTTCACAGCATTCTCTAGATGCTTACAGCCAAGTGATTTTGCAATTTCACTTCCCCGTTTCTGGATTGCAAATCTAAAAGAGGCAGCATGCAGCACACCTGTCTGAATAACGACCCATAAAACTTGTTTATGTTACATTAAAAAAAATGAGGCAAATAAAGCCTAACTGTAGAGTGAATGAAGACCTCAATTATACGAAGATGTCATTCACTCTTATTGAGAGGACAAATCACTGCCTCAATGCCCTGGCCTTTTCCATAAAGCTAAGTTGCAGATTGATATGCCTCTAAGCATGGTAGAGTCCTGAAGAAAGAAACTGAAGACAGATCTTTGGTCAGAGGAAGAGGCTGTAGCTTCTGAGCAGCACCATGAGAGGGAGATGGGCTGATACCAGAATCGATCTCACTTCCCATCTTATTTGCTTGATTTTCCATATTTAGGAAAGCATTGATGTTCTCTAAGGCTGAATAGAGTTTGTACTTGTTTTCAATTAAGGGTTACTCATCAACTAGCGCAGCTTGTGATTTTTGGCCTGTTTAGCCTTTACTGCTGGACTTTAATTAAATGAAATTAAATTGCATATCTGTGCTTTCTAGAGTTGAGGTCGGTAGATCTTGCCTACTTTAAGGATATACAAAGCACCAAGTTGTATGCTTTACTAACATACAAAGCACTTTGTATGTTAGTAAAATATAAGAAAGATACTGTACAATGCTGTTTTTCTGTTGAAATAGTGAGGAAGGTTATGTGAAGAGAAGGAAAGTGTGGAGCAAGGAGGAAAAATTTCAGAGGAAGTAATTGAGATTGGCAAAGGGAATAAAAGATCAGTCACTGCAAGTGAAAAAGGTACTGGCAAACCTGGCGATTCATCAGATATTTTTGTCTTGCTGGTGATGTGGTACATGTTTCAGCCAGAACTAAAGCACAGTGCTGTGGCATGCATAAGGAAAAGAAAAAAGTTCTAGCTAAATTTCAGGAGAAAAAAAAAAAGAAAACATACACACACACACACACACACACACCCTCACTAAAAAAAAAAAAAAATCCATTCCAGGGCAAACTCAGTTTCATTTGTAGGTTTGGTTTTATGGTATTTGATCCTAACAGACTTACCTGTCTTAAGTCAGTAATATGCTCCTTGCTTCCAGCTGCAGGTCAGATGGAACTTCGCTGTTGAGATCATCCATCATTGCAAATCACTGTATTTTCTCTTTCAGACTGGGATCTGAAATGAGGCTGTCTATAAAGAAATCTGGGCTAGGAGTGCAATAGTTTTGAAGTAGTTCCTCTGCAAATTGTAGTATGTGAAATATCAGATTGGAGAACAAAGGCTGGGAAAGGTGTCTGGGCTGCTCATTCCAGAATTGATTCTTACTGACTAGCATAAAGACAACATTGCCTAATGGTCTGATGAAGGCTGAGAAAATGCTTGTTAGTTGTTACTTACGGCTTTTATTCATGATAATATTTGAATGCCACCAGAAAAACAGCTGAAGCATTTTAGCTAAATGTTTGTTTTACATAATTTTGATAGTTAGTTCATTTAAAGTATTAATGCACAAATTAACAGAAGATGCCATGCCCCACTCAGCATTTGGAACAGCATACCAGAATCTGCCATTTTTACCTGAATGTTCCTAAGATCCCAATCATCATCAGCTGTGTGTACCCAGACCTACTTTGCACATGTTGATACTTCCTTTCCATCTGAGTCCAGGAAGCTGTAGCATCAGGCAGAGAGCCACACAGATAAGACCATGATGGAAACATCCTTCTTCACTAGAAGGGGGCTGAGTCAGTATAATAAAAAAAAAAAAAAAAAAAAAAAGGGGTTGTTTTATTGCACTCAGGTGCTACAGCAAGTGAGTAGCTCAAGGGTAGGGCATTCCATGGTGGAAAGGAAAGTCTTGGCTTTGGTTTTGATCCAAGTTCTGTTCCTTATAAAATACACAAACCATGTAGTGGTGGTTTGTGCATAGCTAGCAGAGTGTAATAAACACTGTTAGTAGGAGCTGTTACTCCTGCTGCTGCTCTTCAGTAATGCTGCAATGAGTCTTGCATTCCTTGTCCCACAATAGTCTCCAACAAAAAGGGAGCTAAGAAAGCTCGCTCAGAACAGCTCAAGTACTACTGGCCAGGGCACTCTTCTGAAAGATGTCAATAAGCCTTTGTGGCCTTAGAAGGGCTTTGGACTCAATCTCCACAGCATCTTTTGTAGAGGAGGTGTAGACCGGATAGATGATGAGTTAAAAAAAGATGGACTATCAAGCTAAAGGTTTAGTGCCCTGCAGTTCAAAGTCTAACAAGCCCTGGGTGGCAAGAGGTAGGTATCAAGGATCTGTTCCTGGGCCTGGCACTGTTTAACGTAGTTACCAGCCTGAATGATGAGATAGAGTGCATCTGTATCAAATTCACAGATGACACCAACCCAGGGGAGCGAGCCATGTGCTGGAGGGAGGGTGCCATCCAGAGACACCTCAGAGGCTGGAGCCACAGGAATATTATGAAGCTCAAAAAAGAGAAATGCCAAGTCCAGCACCTAGACTTACATAACCCCATGCAAATATGGGCTGAGAATTGTCTGGATATTGAGCAGCTCTGCACCAAAGGATACTAGGGGCCTGGGTGGACACGTTGAACATGAGTTGGCCATGTGCCCTTGCAGCGATGAGGGACAGCTGGGGTTGTAGTGGGGAGCGTGTTCCCAGCAGGTTGAGGGAGGTGATTATTCCCTGTGACTCAGGGCCTGTGAGGCTGCATCTGGAGTGTTGTATCCAGCTTTGGGCTTCTCCCAGAGAGATGCATGTAAACTGCAGAGAGACTGGTGGAGGGGGCACTAAGACAGCTGGAATATATGACATACAAGGTGTAGCTGATTTTGTTCAGTGCAGAGAAAGAAAGATAAAAGGGAAATCTAATTGCTGTCTATCACTACTTAGAGGGTTACAGAGACAGAGCCAAAAACTTCTCGTAGATGCACTGTAAAAGGACAAAAGGTGATAAACATAAGCGGCAGCAAGGGAAATACCAGATATAAGGAGCAGAGGGAGTAACTGTGAGAGTGCTTGTGCAGTGGAACAGATATCCAGAAAGGTTGTGGAATTTTCCCCCTTGGAGATTTTAAAAACTCACCTGAGCAATTTTATCTTTGAAATTGGCTCTACTTTAAGCAGGAAGTTGAACTAGAAACCTGCTAAGATCCCTGTCAACCTTTTATTTATTTATTTATTTTCTATTTTCTGTAGTCTCTTACCTAGGCAATCATTAGGCTGATAGTTTTGCCAAAAGAAACTGTGACGATCTTTCCTCAGTAGAAGATATTGGATGAATTACTGGAGATGTACTCGGTTCAGACACACTGCCTCAATTGCTGATTTTTAGTATGCGCTTTCTGCCTGTCCTCTTGGATATTTTTGGCTGATTCAGCCGTGGTGTTTAACCGATAGGATTACTTGTAGGTTTAGGGTTCATGAGCTTTCCAATTTAGTGTTTTGTAATACAGTGGGGTCCATAGCAGGGAATTGCATTGAACTAATTTTTAGGCTAAGCTGAAGGTGTCTCTCAGAGTAAAACAGCAGGAATAGCTTCAAGTAAGCTCGCAAAAAGAATATGTTAGCAGATCTTTTTTAGGAGATCAGTAGCAGAACAACATAGGATGCTACAGAGTAGGATGGGCTGTGCTATTGGCCTTAGAGTTAGAATATTGAAGAGAAATATGAATAAAGACCATGGCATTATGGCAGAATTGTAGCAGAGTATCAGAGAGGAAAAGGGAGGAAGTTGATTTTTAGCAATGAGGAAAATTGACAGTGCTTTGTGGAGCCCTCAAGTCTGAAATAGCTAAAGATAGAAGGAGGAGGTGAGTGAGATCAGGGGTTTCAAATGGGTGGTGTGACCCCATTCTGTAGCAACAAGGGTCCTGCTGTTGTGGATGGATGTGCTTGGTAGAGCTTTGTGTTTGTGCCCTTTCCTTTCTAGTGAGCACTACCAATCTGTCACATTTTGTAAGTAGCAAAGAACTCAACCAAATTATTAAGAGAAAAATAATAATAAAAGCTTAATAATTTTCCCATTTCTGACAAGTAGCAAGTATGAGAAAAGGCTTCTACAGATAGCTATTGGGCTGTGGCCTGCACCACCCAAATGCTCACTTTGATATCCTTTTGGTCATTTTTTCTCAATAAGACATTGTATTTATTTCTGTCTCTGACAACTGTTTGAAAAGTTGTATGCCTTCTGCACCGTGCTGTATTATGGACGATGTATTAGGAGTCATATATCTAGCATGCCTTCTTTGCGGGTACCTAATAACTGCCTCAGCTCCATAAAGAAAAAGCCTATGACAGGTTTATTCATCTTTTTATTTCCTTGTTGTGCTTTGTTCCCTGCTGAGAAAGGTTCCTTTTTGCTTCCGTCTCTTTTTATCTTGTCTGGTTTGAAAATGCCGGGTGGGTTTCAGTTGCCCAGGCACTGGTGAGAATTGCTTTCCTGCCCCACAGACTGCCAGTTATAGAAAGGAGACATTACATGCACCTTCGTTTGAAAGGATTAAGCAGTCTAGAATTTTAGAGGGAAAGGCTGGAAAAGTAGGAGGATCAAGATCAGAAGGACACAGTATTAAAATCATTTGAAACAGTCTGTGCCCTTGCTTCAGGCTTACTTTTACTCTGGTTTGAAATGGGTGGAGGCATCTTATTTAGCTCATGTATCCTACCTGCTTGCGCAGAGAGAGGAGCTTTAGTGACATTAGGGAGGTTTCCCATGGTTTCCTTCCCAAAGTGCTACACACTTCATGCATATTCTGGGAAGCGCATGCTGGGAAAAAGACCCCAAACAGCTTCTTTACGGGCAAGTATATCACATGTACAGATTTTCAACAGTCTGATGAGGATGAGTGAAAGGCCAAGAGTGGAAGAGAGGGGTGGTTTATTTAGTTGCGTTAAAAAAAAAAAAAGTCTATCGTGGTACATGGCTTTCTGCCATACTTTTCTGCTAGTACGTATGTCAAGGAGGAAGACAAAGATTATGCTGTCTTTAGAAGTCCCCCTTAGATTTATTAAAGTGTATGTAGCCACATACATTTTAAGTGACCCCATACAGGTTTTTTTTTTTTGGGTGTGTGTGTGTGTATATTCACGTACTCAACACAGCAGTAGGTAGGATGAGCTGCCACTGGTGTCCTTCTGTCTGCTGTAACTATTTCTCAGACCCACGCACCTGCTTGCAGCTGTGCACTGCACCCTGCTGCATGTCGTCTCCCTCACCCCCACGCCTCGGCGCTCGCAGGTCCAGCAAACCGCTTTGCTCAGGCAGGGATCTCATCCAGCATGCGGCGGGCCCTGAGCAGCGCGGCAGGAGCCCGCTGCCGCGCTCGGCGTGCGTAGCAGGCCCAGCGCCGCACGCGCACACGCGAGTGCAGCCGGGTCACGATAGCATAGCTCTGAGAGCTCTCTGCCCCTGCAAGTGTAGGCACGAGGATCGCCTCCCCAGATCCCAGTCCCTTTTCTTGGTGAATGCAAAGGGATTGTGAATGCAAAGGGATTGTGAACCCTCTAAGTGGGCTTTGTTTGGCAGAGGCAATGGGTGCTCATGAATCGAGCTAACGGCAAACCCTTGAATATGATTTAGAGCTTCTTGTGCAACTTTTATCTCATTTCAGTGCTTTTCCCTTTCACACCATTTCCTTTTCAGCTCGATGTGGCTGGGAAGAGTTCATGTAAATTGCAGGCAGAGGGTGATGATTGCTTTAATGGAAATAGCTTTTAATGAGGCAATTCATTCTGCTGGGCTGCCATGTGCCAGCTCCCCGTAACTGTTTAAAAAGCTGGTAGCAACAGTCGTCTTCTATTACTGTAAAAGTGTATTTCAGATAGGCGTTAGCACAGCTCCTGCTAGCTTAGCCTGAGGGATTTTTTTCTTCTAGTTCTCTTGAGAGAACTGCTGTCATAGAGCAGCAGAGCAGTCCGGGTTCAGTGTTGAACACTGGGCCAGCTGTCCTGCTACAAGCATGGGAAACCTGTGTGGTCACATTTAGACTGATAATTCTGCAGTTGCTTTTTACCTTTGTTCTCTTTTGGAGCGGCACTGCCTTGATCTTGCAAAGTTTCTTCCGAGACTGCATCCGCATACATTTTGTTTCTGCAGGTTATTTGTGCAGGTAGGATTGTGTGTACTGTGATGACCCCATCACAGTAACACACTAAACCATGCATGTAGTTTCTGTTTATGAGGCTATTGCTGTACACTTATTTCATTGCTCCTGATGGCTCTGTGCACTGACTTGTTTATGTAGGATTGATCATGATATTCAGATTGCTTTATAAAGCTGGTCTGTAGCTCCCCATAGGATATCTTTGGTCAGAATCATCACACCGTTCAACAGAGCAAATTCAGCACAAGAGACGCAAAGACAATGACTGTGTTATAGCAATAAATGCTGAGATCGGTTTTCTTGCCGCTGTTTGCTATGTCTGGCAGCAAATACCCAGAACTTCTATAGTAAAGTGCTACAGAGAATTCTTGCCTGTAGCATGGGGCTTGGAGAGTAAATAGGAGAGCCTCAGTGTTGGGCAGCTGAGAACTATAGAAATAAGGAACGTTTTATTTAAATAGTAATATGCAAGTTAGAAGGCCAGTTATTACTTTTTATAGTGCCTTTCATCCTAGCTGCTCAAGAGCGCTTTAAAATTCAGTCTTCTTACCTATTTCAGAAAAAATATAATCGTATCCTGAGTTACCTAAGATCATGGCTATTTGAGGGATTTGAACAAAGAAGAAAATTCACAACCTGCTTCTTGAGAGAACTGAGTTGATTCATTTCTCATATGATCTTAGGCAAGATGGAATTTCAGTGCCTTGATTCCCTTCTGAAATTGAGGGCAATAATCTTTACCATCAGTTGTGAGGATGATTCACAGAAAGTGCTCAGATGTAATGATAGTGGTGTCCCTATAAGGTAAAGTCTAGTATCAGACCAGCAAGAGAAACCAGAAATCTGGATTTCCGACCCTGGCTAAATTCAGTGAATTACACTCAGCAGTTTGCATTTGGTAAAGTTTTGTAACAGAAGACACTATGCCTTCATTCTGTAAGTTCTGCAACATTATGATTTTATGAACTGTCATGGGAGCTCCTGGGTGGGTTTCCAGCTTATCAGCTGATGTTACACGTGTGGTCATCACTGCCCTTGTTGAAATGTTTTTGGCTTCTGGACCCAGAACTGTATCTCTCTTTTTACCTTCAGAAGTGTCAGTCATCGTACTCTGGACCTTGCTGTTTTTTAATCAGCTGTTATCCTTCATCTTGGAAAGCCGACCTCTTTTGCTTGCCTGCAACAACCTCTCAAAACAATAGCCTGTTGAATATATTTGCATATGCCTTGGGTGGTGTCATTTCTGTAATTATTTTTTGCATCTGAAGGAAGCAAAGTCCTGGCTAGAAGAAAAACCATGCACATAATCTTAGCAGCCTTTCACGTTTGGTCTACCTAAGGATCTATTATCCAGTTGTCTTTTAGCCCTACTGCTATAATTCCCCAGGTACCTGCTGCAGTGTTAACATCATTAAGCAATGATTTGTGAATGCCCCTTCTTTGTTTCTCATCATTGGTTTACAGAATAAAGGGTAAAATTCTTGAAGCTATTGAAGAGTCAGCAAGGAAGAAAGATGTAGAAAGCTGCACTGATAATCAGGTGTGGATTTACTGGGGGGACCTTAATAGGCTTTAAATCCTCACTGCACCTGCTTCCTATTGCCCACCTGAAGTGTTTTCCTCACTCATGGCACAGCTTCGGGGGTGGAAGTGGTAGAACAGGAAAACTGAGAGCAAAATTAAATCTTGCCATGGCTGTAGCAAGCGCATGTGGTCCCAGACTTAGCTTCAATGTTGCCTTTTGCTTCTTGATCATGTCAGGAAACTGATTCGCACATCTCTGTGTGAACAATCTAACATTTGAAATCAACAGAGACTAGTTGGCCTTGTGTTTTTGGTGTGTCTCACACCAGTCTCTTCTGGGCCCATTATCCTTAATGCAGTGGCACATGTGGGAGGACCTATTACTCTGACCTTTGAAGAATCACCCGTAATAGCTATGGCATTTGCACAGTCACATTTAAGACCCACTTTAGCAGTATTACCTAGAGGATATTAGTCATTTTCTAGTAACTATGTAGAAGAGCACCTATGCATTAAAAAGAAGTTCAGCTTTTATAAATAACCGCCATTCTACCTTTCACCTGTTGTTTATCTTAAATTGTGAGTTTCAAAGTGAAGGTTCTACCTTCTCTTCCTGGCAACTCTTGGGTGTGCCTCAGGCAAGTGATGGGTAACTTAATAAACAACCATCTCATATGCCACAGTGAGCTGCCTTGAGTGTGATGGGTGGCAAAGAGTGAAATTTTTCTCTCATTTCAGAGAAGTTCTGTCTGGCATGAGCTCTCGCTATTTCCCCCTGAATCAGTACCTCACCCTACAGTACTGCTGCAGTTTGGTCCCTGAGGGTTGCAGTCCAGACTCAAAAGCATTATGCTTCCTTTCTGTGCAGCCCTACTTCTCTTTCTCTGGGAGTATTAACTTGTTACTGCAGTCAGATGGAAACCAGTAGAAATAGCTAATAAAGACTACTGAATTCTTCTCGGGTGCCTGTGTTGTAAAAGCAGCCACCGCCATCTGGCTCATCTTTCCTCCTTCTCATACCAGGAAAGTTTTGAGGATCAGGCAGAATAGAGAAGACACCCAGGGATAGGACTACATGCTAAATTCAGCTGTGCTGCTGGAAAAGTTCAGTGAATTGTTTGTTTCTTTTTTTTTTTTTTTTCCCTGCCAGTGTTTATTAAAATCCGTCAGTAATGGCTGCAAGCCCCAGGAGGGTTCCAGGTGAAAATCATTCAAGCTTTTCCCTCGCAGGCCTGATGAGGGGAAAACCAGCATGTGTGCAAGCTCCAAATCCCAGGGCTGTGCAATTTGGCTTAACCTTTGCAGGAATGCAGGAGCGTGCGGCGGCAGCACAGCCATCTGTTTCAGCAGGGTGTTCGGCTCTGGTGCACTCTCCTCTGCACTCTGATTAATTGCAGCTGTGTGCAAATTAGTTTCCTCAAAGAGCTATTTATCGCCCTCAAATTAACAGCATAGGCATTAAACCTGAAGTAAACAAACAAACAGACAAAATAAGAGCAGTAGTGTAAATGTCCGGCTTGGACCTGATTGCACGTTGGACTTGTGGCAGCGGCGCCTCGTGAGTGGCCGCAGAAGCTGCCGGTGGCTGGGGCGAGGGCGTGCGCCTTCCTGTCAGGAGTTAATTAAGCGCCCAGCGTGGTGCTGTAAGCACTGGGCTGCGAGAGGTGATGACGGAGAGCCAGCGGCAGCACCTGTACTCTCGGAGTCTGGGAGAAGCGGACGCTTTGCGGGAGTGACAGAAGACGTTGCGTTCGGTGCTGCAGAGGCAGGTGTAGACAGCTGTGCGCCTGCCCCGAGCTCCTGCGGTAGGACGGCCATCTGGCTGCGCTAGCACCGCGCCGTGGCCACGTAGTCAGTCCAGCTGCGAGGCAAGCCCCCCTTGCGCAGGCAGAGGCGTGAGGTGGCGTGTCGAGTCGTGCTCGGGGCCGGCGCTGGCTCGGCTGCCTGCGCTGTGTGCACCTCCGCGCTGCCGAGCGCTCCGCTCGGACCCAGGGCTGCAGCCGGCCTCTCCTCCGTTTGCGTTCATTCGCCGCGCGGGTTTGCAAGGTGCTGAATGCTCAGGCCCATCCGGCAAGGCTCGGTGAGAATAAGGAGCTACTCCTGTGTTCAAAGCTAAGAACACAACGTATTTTGCCAAGATTAAGCTACAGTGTTTTGTAGCCTCTAAAAAGCCCTCCAGTGTTAGCACGTTGGCGCACAGGTCGCGTTAGCTGCAGGATATGTATGTTTGGCCATCTGCAAATTCCACATTAAGTTGCTGTAGTGTTCGTTTTTACATTTCATATTTGCAGAATCATAATCTAGAATGGAAGGGACCTCCAGATGTCTCCAGTCCAACCCTTTGCTCAGAGCAGGTCTACTCAGATCAGGTTGCTCAGCTGAGTTTTGAAAGCTTCCAAGACTGATGTCTTGTCCCATGTTGTGGTATAGTGTTCACACATGCTGTTAAATATCTGTTTTATTTCATCCTGCATGGTCTAATGTGATATGAATATATCTTAAACATATCTTGCAGCTGGGAAGTTTTATTTTATTTAATTTTAATTTATTATCTCTTTAAAAAGTAATGTTCTATGCTTCCCTAAGAAAATCTATTATTGATCTTAAAGTGCTTTACAAATAATAACTCATGACAAAAACATTCTCTGCCTGAAAGATGACTTTAGTTTTCTTCATGTTAAGAAGAGTGAAAATAAGGCAGAGAAGAGCCTCGTGCTGTGCTCCTGGCCTGACAGTGAATACAATGAGAGAGACAAACGTAAGAAACAACCACAACAGATTCCAAGTTCTTAGACCTATATAGTTTTCTTTCAAAAAACACAGGCTGCATTTTAACAAACTTGTATTTTTGTTCTGAAGTTTGAAACTTAAAAAGGTGCTCGGTATGCTAACTTTCATTATCCTGTTTCTGCGGAGAATATACACTGGAGATATTTTGATAGTTTTCCATGATTATTAAGGTTGAATATTCATTCTATACAAAAGACTGCAGAATTAACAATACATTACAATTACATGCACCCTCAAATGGGAACACAGACCTATTACTTGTTTCAAGTAAAATAATTACTTACAGAAGTGACACATTGATTACTAATTCTTCAAGAAGTTATTATGCATTACTATTTGAAAAACAAAGACTTGAAGTCAAAAATATAATTCTTCCTAGGATTTGCTCAATTTGATAAATGGTTTTGACTCAAGTAATTGCTTCATTAAAGCTAAAATGTGCTGAAAAAGCTCAAGTTTACTTTGCTAATGCTGCATAATAGAGCAACTATTATTAATACTAATTATAAAACTAATAGATTGCTAGGACTTGGCTACCACAAAAATAATGCTGAGAACTTTTGATCAGTTTGAATTGCTCTACAAACAAGTCAGATCCAGAAGCAGAGGAACATAAACACTGTGTTCTTTCATTATATTCTTTTGTTCTTAGATGGTAATAAGTAGGTGAAAACCCAAATAATTTGAACGGCATGCTCACAGAGAGTGAGCTGAGTGTATGTCCTGTGCAAACTTTGCAGTGCAAACTTTGCAGTGCTCATAGACTTGTGAGGGTTCATTTACCTTGCCATTTTGACCACAGAGACTTGAAAGGAGACTTGACTATTTTTAATTTTTGCTCAGATAGTTTGGTGTAGTAGTTCATCCTCATGATTTTGGTGCTAATTCATCCTCATCCTCATAATTAGCTGTTAGGAAATTCTTCCTGCCTCCATATGCATTTAATTACTATGGAAAGCATCTCAGGTAAAAAGAGCCCAAGAGTTTGAGTACATTCCAAAAGGCTTTTCTTTTATTCTCTTTAAAATAGTACGGAATTTGTGACAGTCGCCACTGTTACATCCCTTCATCATCCAAATTTAAAAAGTGTACTCTGATGAATAGTTACTTGGGGCCATTTGTGAGGTCTCTGCTGCTAAGAATGTTGCTACATGGAGGGGTGGGTGTCAGAGCCTTGTCAGGGCAGTAAGTACTTCAACGGGGAGTTCTGAAATGGAGATTCTTGCTTTCCAGACTTACGATCTCTTAGTTTTAGTCCCACTTCAGCAGCAAAGGCAGGCAGGCACTGAAAATAAACTACAGGCTGAGTTGTTTCACTGGAGCACACAAACGGGACCTTTTTCTTATGCAAGAACAGCTTTGAAGTGTCATTCAGTGATTAGAATGGTTACAGGTTAGAATCACAGGGTGCCACAGTAGCAAACAAGGATCTGCTTCTTCTCTTATTCAGTCTTCAGAGTTTCAAGAGCTTCAGGGAAAAAGGTAATACTTTTATAAAGGACTGAAGCGTATAGCAGGCTTATACTCATGGGAATATTACATTCTGGATTGGAAGCTGGCCACCAGCATATATCCCTGACATCTGAGGATCTGACTTGTTTGTTTTTTATCAGGTATAACCAAAAATACCAAGTATTTGAAATCCTTTTTTTTTTAATCCTTTTTTTCTTTTCTTTTTTTTTTTTTTTTTTTTTTTTCCTTTCATATCTGCTTTTCAAAATCTGTTCTCTAGGGCCAGTATTTGTAGATGGGGCATCAGGGAAAGCCTTATGAAGAGAGTGTGTAGTATTACTGAAGACAGAAAGGAGAAGTCATCCTTTTGTGGGGAGAGCTTACACACGGTGATGTGTGAAAGAGCTCCCTGGAAGGTAGAAGATTCTTCTCTTCTTTTCACTCCAGTGTGACCAAGTGCAGTTTTTTCATCAGCCAAGTTGCCTTTGTCTTGGGGCAAGTTTAAGTAAGGCAATGCTCTCCCATGCCAGCAATAATCTCATAGTAAAGAACTTTACTAAACCTTCCTTTCTACTACGTTCCATCACCTTCTCTAGCCCAAGCAGGGGCACTAGCAGTGAAGTGAGACAGACATGCCTTGGCATACAGGCAGAGTTGAACTGCCACTGGGGATATCTTCTGCCACATTAGCATGGTTTTCACACACATCCTGCCATGTTAATTGAAAGATCTTTAATTTGCATGTGGGAATTATCTGATTGACTTTCTTCCATGAACCCTCTTTATAATTATGCAAATGGTCCAGCACCAGGGAGAAGCAACTCATTTTATTAACTTCAAAAGCAGTGTGTTTAAAATAAAGGCGACAATGACAAGACTGGCCGATGATATGCTAAGCTCTAACAACAGGTCAAAGAAGCATATGCTTAGCCCCTGTAGCAACTGAAGACCTTTATTTTATTTCCAATTCTACTGAAAAAGCTACTTTTGAACGGCCATCGATTATACAACCCGCAACTCACGCTTTGCCTCGCTCCTGATCAAGGTTTTTCAGCTTGCTTGGCAGCATCTCCCCAAAGACAGTCAACATGGCTTGCTGTCAAGTGAAAACCCTTCATGTTCTGAAATGAGCCAATCACTCCATCCAGTGCTGGTCCTTCTCCAGCTTGTTTGTCTAATATTCTAGACTAAGTGGCTTTTTGAGTGGCTATCAGAGAATTTACCTGAGAGTCATGATCTGTGTTTCATTTAGGAACTGCCACCTGTTTGTTTTTGTTGTTGTTGTTCTTTCCTGGGAACAGCCATGTATCAATTGGAGTTGGAGGGGAGGTTTGGAGAAAAAAGGAATGTACTGGATATGTGGAGATGTGTCCATTCTTTCTGAAGAATACTTTGGGGTATTAGTTTCTGCATTGCCAGCCCCTATGTAGACAAGGTACTGTGGAGACTCAGACTGTCTCATCTATAATGCTGAGAGAGCTGGGCCTGTTCAGCCTGGAGAAGAGAAGGCTGAGAGGAGACCTGGTCAGTGTCTCTAAGTACCTCAAGGGAGGCAGTGAGGAGGATGGGGCGGCCTCTTCTCAGTGGTGGCCACTGATAGGACTAGAGGAAACGGCCACAAACTGAAGCATCAAAAGTTCCACAGGAACTTAGGGAAAAATTTCTTGCCAGTGAGGGTGCCAGAGCCCTGGCACAGGCTGCCCAGGGAGGCTGTGGAGTCTCCTTCTCTGGAGATCTTCCAAACCCGCTTGGCCGCAGTCCTGAGCCACCTGCTGTAGGTGACCCTGCGTGTGCAGGGGGGTTGGACTAGATGATCTCTAGAGGTCCCTTCCAACCTTAAGCATTCTGTGATTCTATGATACACATCTTATTCGTTCTAGTAGGATCAGAATGCAGTAAGGATCTGTGTCTATGCCTGTGAGGCAGGCTTACAGGTAATGTGGCTAGATTTGCATGGACATTTTAGTATCATATGGGTAATTTATTGGTTTTAGCCTGCCAACACTCATTTATACTGCTTCCAGGGCTTTGGAGGGGGAAGTCTGGAGACAAGTGGCTTCCTAGGTGTGGGGTCTGATTCTCTGAGGTGTTCACTTACATAGTTTCAGTGTACTGTAGGGAAAAAAAAGAAAAAAAGGATGGTATCATTAGACTAATGGCAGAAATTTTAGGAACAAGCAATCATATAGTTCTATAGCTTGTGATGTCTCCTGTAGTATATTTATTTACTTTGCCTTTTAGTATTGAGGACACTATAGGAAATGCATGATAAGACAATCATAGCAAATTGTCTAGAATTTCATCTTTCTGTGTTGATAAAGTATACAAGCAGCTAGTTTCATCTATTTCCTTTCATCATTACAGTGTGATTTCCTTCCTCTCCAGGTCAGGTTAACTTGGTCATGCTGCCCAGCCTGTGGAAAAAAACATGTTTGAAGAAATAAAGCAGCTGCACTAATTCTGTAAGAAGCTATATGGTACTCTGATAATAAAGATGCCAAATGTTGATGGGCCTCTTCTGCTAATACAGGGTCATTTTAACTTCATCCTAGGAATGAGCTGTTGGCAGTATTCAGCAACTATTCACCTCAATATAGGAACTCTGAACTTCAGCGTGAGATGCCATACCCAATGAGCTCATCCTTTTTCACTTCTTCCTTTTCGTGAATTCCTAAAGATATTTCTCAAACCAAGAAAAGACCTGTCTTTTCTCACTTACTCTTCCCATTTTCCCTTTCTCTTTTTGCTGTCATTTTATTCTAATTTTCCTAATCCCCTTTACTTGCGAGGCAAAAAGGGAAAGAAATCTGCTGAGAAATGGATTTTCCCTTCAGGGCGATGCAGACTTCAAAAGAAAAATCAGTCATTTCAAGAGGAGAAAAAAAAGTTTAATCATCAGGAGCAATAATTACTTTCTAAATATTAGCATGGCAGATAAGGAGAGCAGAATTGAAATTGAAAGTGGGGCTTTCTCAGTTATTCATTATATTTGATTTGTAAGTTTGGAGTTTCTGAGGAGTTACTCAATATTGCATCTCTGTAATGTAGTTATCAAAACTGATAAGTTATCCAGCCATTTATCAGTTCTGGTTCTTGTGTTTCTCCAAGAGATAAAAGATGGCAGTTTGAAAAGTAACTTTTTTTTTTTCCCCAGTTTGATCTCTTTACTTCTAGCTATGCTCAGGCAAGGCATACATTTCTGTTTCCAGCCATTTTGCAGATGCCCTGCTTTGGATTTATTCAAGAGTGTGAGACTGAGCCTTAAACCTCCTTAAGGAGGTCAGTAGAAAATCCTTACTTAGAAGCTGAAGCTAGTTTCCTTTTTTTTTTTTTTTTTTTTTTTTTGGTCACTTCTGACCAACCTAGTTACTATCAAACTAAATTTACTAAAAGCTATCAAATCAAGTTCCTTTTATTACCTGACAGGAAATATTACATGCATTCCTATACCTATGGAAATAAATACCCATTGAGATCCTTCACACAAATTCAGTCCCCATTTTATAATAGTAAGATTGTTTTCTAAAATACAACAAAATTCTTCTTTTGGGCTTGTACAGCACTATGTTTCTGCCCATGGTAAAGAATGAGTGGTGGAAATTAGCAGATACACTTGAAGGTTTTTTAGGGCAATGTTGTGGACAGGAGATCTGTCTTTAAGATACTGTGAGGATTTTTCATCTTCAGCTTGCAAACTGAACCAAAAGAGGAGATATGATTGCTCTCTGAAACTGTATTACCGTTATAAACAGGAGGCAGGGAAAGTATGTATTTTTAAAAACTAAAGAGTTGCATTAGCATAAAAACAAGTAAATGCTGACCAACTGTGAATAAACTGAGGCTGGAAGTTAGAAGTGGGTTCCAGTCTCAAGGAGAAATCCCCTGGATGAAGGTGAAGGTATCCAGGAGAGTAAGTTTATTGATGGCTTTATATGATGTGGTCCTGATGTATTAGCTTTTATGACATCTGAGGTTCTTTCTTGTTTTCCTCTGGTTTGTGTATGTGATAAGTCATTCTACTACCATTCTAGTATTATTCAAATGAAAATATTAGAGAGATACTAGAGCACTGCTGTCTCATGGCTCAACTGAACTGCAGTGTGATGAGTTGTAGGCTCTTAAACAGCACAACTGAACTGGAGGCCCTGGCAGTAAGATGCACAGCTCCCCGTGGCAGACAGTGGCAGAAAACTCACTGATGCACATACTGCATATGACCTCTCGTTTGCTTGGCTAGTTGCATCATATGAGGTCAAATTACCCCAATCATTAGAGAAAGAGTCAAGTCATTCCACTCGAAGTGAAATTTCACTTTGTGTCCAGAGAAGTAATCACAACTGTAAGGGAGAAAAGATTTGTCCTGAATGCGAGACTCTGTTTTGGATTTCAGTAAATTTATAGCTCAGCTTATGAAAGCTAGAAAGAGAAGAAGAGAAATCTTGAGCTCTTGAAAGATACAGCTTGAGGGAAGATTCTCAATACTGACACTGGCTATTACAAAACTGATTTACAAAATGGTTAGCTATATTTGCTCATATAGCTAGATAACTTGTTCAGTAGTATCTGGAGGTGAAACCTTGGAGGGAAGTTTTGGAACAAATTAGGAATTCAGTAGGTGCTGTCCTTCACAGTTCCTTTCCACTTGGAACAGATGGGAGGCAACGACGCTTCAACTTTTCTGTTTTAAAAATGAGGTATCATGTTAGAGCTAGTGGAAGCACAGAACAGTGAATATGGGGCTTGACTAGTTATATCATAGGTCAAATTACCTCACTGATTACAAACAGACTCAGACAGTGCGCTTAGTGCACTTACAGTGGCTTTTAAATGAAAAAATGACTAAACGAGAGAAAGGCATGAGATGCCTGATGGTATTAGCTGCACAGAGATGAACTCATGGGCCTGGTTCTGTGACACTTAGTTGCAAAGTTTGTGGTTTTAAGTATGAAAAAAAGTGATAGGATACTGACCACAGAAAGGTCCATTAAATTATTCCTGTCTAGGGTCAGAACGAGCCTAGAGAGTAATATGAAACTGAGCAGGTTTGATGGTATTGATTCTTATGGACTTGGTTCTTCTTGATTCTGTGGTATTGATTCTTCACTTTGATCACTTCAGTCCTTAAAGAAAACACAAAGTGACCAGCTGGTGGCCAGAGTTTTGCTTGCATTGGCTGCTCACTGCAGCCCGGGGCAGCTCACTGCTGGCCACTGCCCCGACCGAGGGAGGACACGGGAAAGGACTTGTAAACTGCCGGCAGCTAAGAGATTCCCAGTGATGTGCATAGTGCAGATGCAGGAAAAAAGCTTGGACTAGCATCTCCTCAGATCCAGAATAGGGCTGTTGATACACAGTGGGTTTACCCTTACACACTCCATAGCTAGAGTGTAGCGCCTGGTGTGTTTCATGCGTGGCGTCCTGCTGTGCAAACTCCAGTTGGAATTAAATGTGTGTAATATGCTGTACAGTGCTTTAGGACATACAAGCATAACTTACTGGGCTATTGAATCAAACACCAGAAAAGAGGAGGAAGTTGCATTTTCTCTAGTGTAAAATATTGAAACAGGCATTATTTTGTACTCACTCTGCGGTGACATTTTAATTTATGAGCTAAGAATGCACTGATTGCTGGCTGCAAAAATTGATTTGGTGTACATCTGATTCAACCCATGTCAGAGTTTGAAAGTAATTATGATAGTAGAGCTGATAGGCAGGCAATTACATTTTTGTTCTCGCTATATCCTTTTTTTTACTTTTTTTTTTTTTTTTTTCCTGAGGTTGTTCTTGTCAGAAGGCTTCTGCAAGTAGAAGAGTATAATCTTTGGCAGTATTATTTGCTATGTTGTTATGGTACAGTCTCAGTTCAGGACTCAAGCTGCACCATCCGCTTTCCTTAACTGAGCCTCTGTTAACGTATTCAGAAATCTTCCAGGCTAACCAGGTTAAAGAATCCGTGTTTGGGCAGGCAGTCTCGTCGTGCCACCCGTATTTGATCTGCACCATCAGTCAGGCTGGCTAGAACTGCTGTTTCCTAAAGCCATCTGCCTGCCATCTTTCCCGTTACCCTCTGCTCGTGCTGTGCTCTCTGCTAGGTAACTGCAAGGGGCGAAGTGGAGGGAGGCCTGCAGGGATGGTGCATAATGTGGAGAGGGTGAAAGGCTCTCGCACCTACGCAGATGGGAACTAGGGTGCTCATCACAGAAGAGGATGCAGTAGGCTCTCATTCCTACACTTCTGATGCAAAGTAACCCAGGAGAAATCCCCTGTTCAAATGGTTCAGGCGCTTGAATGCCAAGCCTGCATCTTTCCCAAGGGACTAACCAGTTTTAGGGACTACAACCTCCAAGGTCTCCCGTGGGTACGTGCTGTCTTGCGCATATGAAATGGAATGTCTCAAATTTAAGTGCAAGTCAAAATAGATTATTATCTGAAAACTGACACTTTGATGCAATCCTTTTTTTCTGAGATAGTTTTAAAAGGATATTTCATTTTATTCCTGCACAGAACAAAAGCTAATTCTTCAACATCATAATGTATCATAAAATTTAGCTGTTATTCCCCTGCCAGCTCAGCTAAAAGTATTGCTTGTTTGCCTAAACAGCACTTTTTGGAACAGGGTCTTTTTCATCCCGTTGTTACTGTAGTGTCTAAATAACGGGATCTTGATCTTGATCTCATGGGACTCTGTGGGTAATTTCATTGTTGTTAAAATTCACGTGGTAGCTGCTGTGTCTTCACATGAGCTGTGTGTTCTCCTGTAATGATTTTGTTTACTTTTGTTTTGTCCTTACTAACTTTAAATCAGAGCAGTTCCTTGAAACTATTTCATCAGTGTTCCCCTGCAGTACCCTTACAGTAATAGTGCCTTGCAGAATGAAATGTAATGATCACCCAAAATAGTGAAAATGATGGGAGATTGTGGGCAAACCTATGCCAAATATTTTTTCCCTCTCTGTTGAGCAGAAAACAGAGGTACACTCAGGATAAAGTAGAGCTGTGCTTTTTTCATAAAGTTCAGAGCTGTTCTCATGTCCTAATTTGGTTCATGGGTTATTTGTATGTTATACTGTAGCCTAGTTAGCTTTACAACATGCAAGATATAAAGACCATTAACCAGCAAAAAGACATGAGGAAACAGAAAAGACATAAGGAAACAAATTATGGAGCAGATTCTTCAGTTCAGCCCCACTATTGGTATCTTTTGATGTTTATTCTACATTTCTAACTTAAATTCTGAGACACTTTTCTATTACTGATCTACTGTGCACCTGTGGTGTTACTGCAGTCTCTTTCACATGATACCACATGTGCGTTACTTCTGCCTCCTGAACACTTGAACTTGACAGGTTTCCCTTGGACTTACCTGGTACCTTCTGCAACGTCAGAAAGGTGTCAGCTTGTTGGAGCGTTTGAGAAACCCAAAAACCTCCCAAATATTTTACCACTTCTTCATAGATCTCACTAGTATACCATTCAATGGATGCTTCTGATGCATCTTGAGAATCAATAAGTTCCATCCTGTTATAGGGTCTTAATTTTAAAATACCAGAAATTGAAGCCGTAACAGAAGAAATGCGTGGTTGGGCACAGTTTTATGTATGCGCTTAACTGCAGTGAACACAGAAAGTGCATTTTTATGCTGACAAATGGCCAAATTCGGCAGGTACTGGAAGCATATTTACATTCAAGAAGGCAAAACAAATTTAAAAATTACTGAGGAAAAAAATAAGAAGAAAATGTCATTTTACCACTGTGCCAACCTAGGTTGTGCTTTACCTTTAGTGCTGCACTCAGTTTTGGCCATTGGTTACTGGAAACACATTTATGAGAGCTAAAAAAGGTACAGAAAAGAAGTGACAGGGTTGATCAAGAATATGGAATGACTTCCACAAGAGGAGAGATTAGAAAGGCTCAGATTCTTTAGGCTGAAAATTTGATGACTATAGAGGGTGGTAATGAACATGTCCAAAATCAAACTGGCATAGCAGAAATGTGACTGAGAAATTACTGTTCCCTGTTTCTCACACAACAGAGCTTAAGGAATTTCAGTACCGTGTACCATTCTGGGTCCTCCTGTATAAGAAAGACTTGGACCTATGGAGTGAGTTCAGCTAAGGGCCACAAAGGTGATGAAGGGACAGGCGCATCTCTCATACAAAGAGATGTTGAAAGAGACGGGGTTGTTTAGCCTGGAGGAGAAAAGGCTCAGGGGGAATCTTTATGAATATCTGATGAGAGAGTGTTAAGAAGACAGGACCAGACTGTTCTGCCCGGAACATGTTGCCTAAAGAGGTTGTGGAGTTTCATCCTTGGACCTAGACATGGTCCTGGGCAACCTGCTCCAGGTGACCCTGCTTGAACTGGGGGATAGACCTGATAGTCTCCAGAGGCCCTTTCCAACTTCAGCTATTCTGTGGTTCTGTGAAATAAACGTAACAACAGACTGAGGTCAAACAGAAGGAAGCATTTTTCACAAAGTGTGGAACTCACTGCCACAGGATATTGTAGAAATTGAAAATATAAATGTATTCAAAAAGCTAATATGCCAGTGTGCGGTAGAAAAATCCATTAAGTTCTATGAAATACAAGTACTATGAAATACAAAGTCAATGGAGCACAAAGATTCAAGTATAACCACGTCCTAAACTGATGCTTGTCACTCCAACTGGCATATGTGGAGGAAAGAAAAAAAGTATTTCTACATACCTATCTTGTGTGCATCCTTTTTCTGAACAAACACAAATAATTGCTAATGCCAGAGGCAGGACTTGAGGCCTGAGCTAGCGAGGCTATTTTTCTCTTCTATTCTTACATGTTCTTAAGTCACACAGTCATTGTAAGTATATATTTAAATTTGGAGCACTTGCAACTGTGACTTTGTTGTTCTAGGTACCAGATATACCTTCAGGCATTTTATAGAGGCTGAAAAAGGCAAAAATGAAACATGAGGCACATGACTAGATAATTTGAGGAGAAGGTAGTAAACCTCTAGGACTTTCTATAACTCTGTAAAAGTTCAAATTGCAGGAATCCCCTTCTCAATGGGAAAGCATTTGTCTATATATGACATCAATATTTCATTAATTAAATTCATTTTCTTTTGTTCTTTCTCTCTGTTTTAATTAGGGTGTAGTCATTTACAGCCAAACCTCTGTTCAGCTGCTATAACATATTCATTTCCATTTGCAGTTTGATAATGAGGCAGTATCTTGCAGCCCATTAGAACTGTCGCAAAGCAAGGCAGGTGACAAAGGGAAAGGAATAAATGCATTCCTTTTAGAAAACAACAAACTCAAAACGTGCTCAATGCAAACTAGTTTTAGGCAAAGGCTGCCAGCTGAAAAGCAATTTATGTGATACGCTGGCAAGGAGGTGGGAAGCCAGTGAATAGAACTTAATGAGTTGACAGCTGTCGAGAACTCCATGGTGTCAGATTGTAGCATTTGTTCCGATCATTTGCACACTGTGGGCAAGTAGGAGACTTAGGTAGAAGGGATGCCCTGGGACCTGCCAGGCAATTTGTTCCACTACTATGGGGTGGGGGGTTCAAAGCTTCATGATACGGAGGTTATGGAGCATTTCTCTACCCCTGGTGGAAAAGCTCTGCTTCATCTGAGAGCAAGGTTTGCTTTCTGACTGGATGGCTATCGGTAGTCCGCTGTGACAGGGCTTTTTTGCTGAGTCATTTGCCTTTTGTGACGAATGGTCTAAGTTTTGCTGCAGTTTATTTTTGTAGATATGCACTGTAGGCTCTCCACATTGGGGAGGAGTTATTGCAGGAGGTCCCTTTCCTTTTTAAGCAGGAATCTCAGTTTATAGGAGTGTATAGTGTTTTCCATTACTTTATTGTGTTTCGAAAACACCGAAAAAGAAAGATGACTTTTAAGGTCCCTCCTGCTTCAGCAGTGCAGAAGAGATTGTGATAACATTAAAAGGAATGGTAGTCCTTCAGCTCATAAAATTCAGCAAACTGGATACAATCACAGTATGTTTCTCTTTATGCTTTATAGAGCGCCTTCCTCCAGATATCCCCCAAACCGTTTATGAACATTTGCTTCTAAGAAGTATGTGTGCGTCTTCAGTCTATTTAACATGGAGGTCTGACAGGCTAGCTGCCCTGTCATGATACTCAGCTCTTCAGTGTAATTCTATAGGCATGTTATATGGAAGCTCAGATTTGGTCAATCTGGTGGTCCCTTTGGACTCTGAGACCTCAAAAAAAAAAAGAAAAAAGCTCACCCAGCCTTGCAGCTTTTTCCTGCCTTGCGTTATTGGAACAATGTGCCTGTTGGAGCAATATGCCTAGTAACAACCGTGGCAGCAACTGGAAGCAACAAGGGATTTTGAAAAAAACCTGTTTTGCCATGTAAAAGAGCTCAGAATAATACTCTGCTACACTCTGAAGTTCAGTCAACATTGCTAGAGTGTCCTGGAGTGCAAACATGCTCATGCTTTTGTTTCACATGGTGCTGCCAGTCAAAATCCTGATACGGATACAGCTACATCAGCCTTTGTCAGCTTAGCTTTCTGTGCTCAGAGGTGGGGAAACGACACCAGCAAAAACCCTCCTTCTGTCAGAATTCCTGGATTGAAAGTTGGGAACAGGGCCCGCTTGGATATGCCAGCATTGCTTTAATGCCATTAAGTCTCTCTAGTGTGAGTAAGGCTTAAGTCTAAAAATTAAGTGATAAAAATGCCAGAAGGCAGCAGCTGTTAATGCCAGTGGCTTCCATGACTTATTTCTGGATAGCACATGCAAAATTTCTATAATGATACCCTTTAGAGAAGAATTTTAAGGAAAAATGAACTAATTTCCTTCCAGGAGAGACAGCAGAAATGCCATCATCCCCAAACTATTACTATACTATACTGTCAGCCCAAACAAGAAAATTATATGTGACACTGTTATCTGACTGCACAAGAAGTGCTTCAGATGCTAGACCTCGTTTTGGCCCCTGTCCTGATCAGCCTGTCCTGTTTTAAGTGTTCCTACAACTGAGGTTAAATTTGCTGTGGACTAATACCTGGCTATCCCTAACCTGGAAGGGCTCTGTACTTTTTTGTATTGCTGAAGACTTGTAATAGATGTTACGCAAAATCAGGTATATTTTCTTTTGTGATTCCCACTGTTGTCAACACCATAATTAGAATATATGAGAGAAGAAATTTCTCAGAGTGCTACCTTGAAATGATAACGGTCTCATTCAAATTCATTATGCAGAAACTTCATTTCATACTTGACATGAATTTCATGCTATTTTGCAATCCTTAGCACAGGTTATTGATGTCAGAAAAATTGCATCACAAAGCCAAGTTTAGAGGTGGCTTTACTGACAGTGGAGGAAGTATTTTCATGTGCTTTAAAGCTTCCTATCCTCCCCTTCTGATAACTTTTCTTTGAATACTTGTTTCTTAATGTCTCCCAGCTTTGGCGCTGGAAATATGAAGGGCACAAGGGAAAAACTTCATAGTACCTGATGTCTCAATTAAAGTATCTCTAGAGCAGCACAAAGCTTCACAAAGCTGGGTTTTTTTGTTTTTTTTTTTAGATGCTTCGTTTTGCTTTTTTTTTTGCTTTAAACAGGTAGAAGTGTAGATGAGCCCAGCATGTTCCAGATGGTGTTTAAAGCTGCCTGAGTTCCTTTGTCTAACTCTCTCTCACTAAGTGCATTCCAGCTGAGCAGCTATTGGGCTGTTAAAACTAACTTTGTTCCTTTTATTTATTTATTTATTATTTTACACAAACACAAAAGATTTGATTTGCCTTTACTACTGCTAATCAAACCAAAGGAGAGCTAAACAAATAAGCAAGGAAAATGGCCTTGTTATCCATCACAGGGAGCGTAGCTTGTGATTAAGCGGGGGCTGCAGAGAAGCCCCGCGGCGATAACTGTTCACTGTGTCTGCTGTGCATGGGAGTCTGCCTCCCCAGTGGCGGAGTTTTGTTGCGTGACAGCCCTTTGCAGCTTGGATCACTTGATGTGGCATTTAAGTGATGTTGAGTTCAAATCTAATGGGATTCCAGGAGGTATTTATTGTATTGAGCAGCTCAGGAGGTTGACGCTTACCTGGCTGATGAAGCTGGTGCTTCATTAATACTTGAAGAACCGGGTACGTTTATTAACTTGATGGGTATATGCTTAAAGGTAGCATATTCTGTGTCTGTTTTTAAGTTCGGATTAGAGAGCGGATCAACTTTCTGCCGTCTGTTGATCGGTTTAGTTGGCTGACCGGTGAGTGCAATTTTGAGATCCATCCAGAAGACTGAAATGAGAGTTGTCAGATGGTTGTTCAGCAATTCATCTCAGCTGCTGTCGCTGTAAGTTGTGGGCACCAGTGTTTGGAATCTGAGTAAAAATCAAACTTCCGTCTATAAATTCTGTCCATCAGTTTTTCCCCATTGATCTCCATTGGTGATAGCATTGTTTTGGCTCACTTGTTTACTTTCTTTGTGGCCTTTTTTTACTAATATGTAGTGTGAAGTCCAATCTCTATCTCCCTGCTGAAGTCGTTAGTCTATTCACATAGAAAAAAGCCTGGAAAAAAAATATTAATGATAGAAAACTAAGATTTTTAAGTATCAAAGTATTTGCCAGAGGTATTCCTCAGTGGAATATCTCTAGAATTACTAAACTTTGTTTTTATTAGATTTGACCTTGACCACGTTAATATTTCAGTGGCCATACATACCTTCTGTTGTATGTGTAGGTGTTTCTGTACTAGCTGCTGAGAGTCATTTCTACCCTACATTAAAAAACAGAAAGGGTGGACCTGTGGTTAAAAGAAAGTCACTGTTACTGGGAAATCTGTTATCTACCAGAGCTGCCTTTGTGGCCTTCTTTGTGTTTATGAACATTCTTGTTGTTTACAGGCTAAAACTATTTATGGTCTTTTTTAACAGATATGCTGTATGTATGATTATCTATGGGGTTTTAGGAGCTATTTTCCTTGCTAACCATTTGGTATATGTGAAATTATTCCGGGAGCAATTCTAGATGCTAAAGTATATCTAGTGGGCAAAGGCTTATTTCTGCATTTATTTATTCTGCATTGTATTTATTCTGCATTTAAATGTGTTTGGAGACCCCCTTCTTCTTGCCATCTAATGTGTGTGTCCTGTGAGTAACAGTATTTAAATGTCATTTTCGAAGTGTGTGATAATGTTCACAGAGAAAGAGGAAAATTTGTCTGGAAATAGTAGTCTAGCGCATTAATGTGAATATTCAAAGATAGATGTTTATCTTATTGGACTCAGAGGTACTTACAATAATTGCAGGCGCTGTTTTAAGGCACATTTATTCAGAGTGATTATGTTTATTGTTACTTTACAAATAACATACTTTGTCACATTAGAATTTAACTACAAAGGTTTGGACCACAGAACAGTGGGGTTTTTTTGTTTTTTTTTGTTTTTTTTTTTAACCTTTAAGAATTTTACCATTCCAAGTGGCAGCTTTCCGTGGGCTACATAATAATGAGCAGCAGAATTTAAAAAGCAAGCAAGGGAGGAAGCAAAGGAAATCTCCAAATTAAGCAAATGATGATTACTTTGCATGCCCAACCAAAGTGCAGCTGTGCCTGAGATGGAAAACAGGAGCCGTGTGACAATGAGCGGCATCACTGCATCATGGTCTGATACTTGGAGGGAAGGATACTTGGCCTAAAATTGTTAGGAAAATTCAAAAGAGTAAAAGTACTTGCTCAGTTTCAGTCTAAAATAAATCCTGGGAGCCCCTTCTTGGGAAAAGTACTCAGATGCAGAATTTTTTTTTTAAAGTAGCAGACCTTTAATGGCAGATGCCCTGTCGAACTGATTCCTCCCCATGGCGTATGGGGATTCCTTAGTCTGGGCCTGGGTTCATTCATCACTTTGGAGCTGAGGCTCGGCAGGATTCTATGGGCCCCCCTGGGGGCTGGTGCCACCAGGACGGTGCATCTGCCTCGGCCGACGGGGCTTTTGCAAAAGGGTTCGGTCCCCGAGGCCACCACTGTCACTTCCCAGGAGTGACAGATACGGGAACGTTCCCGATATCCTCCAGTCTAAACTCTCTGCTGTGAGAGGGTCTCCCATATCTAATTTCTAGTTCAGCCTCCTTTGTAAGAGATGATGAGATCACTGCTTTAAAAATAGAAGCAGACCTATGCGGCTTTATTAATGAGCGCATAAATAGAAACGCCACTTGAATTGCCTGTGTGACTGCCTCCTTCTCTCTGCTCCATTGTAACCTTACTTTATAGATTTTGTTTCTTTTAAATCATGTGTTGGGGGAAGCGCAACATGGTGTGTAGGTTTTGAGGCTTAAAAGATTGTCATTAAAGCCACTGTGCTGTATTTAGTTATTTATTTCTCGCTCAGAATGATCTAATCAATAACAGAACAAAATCAAATACGACTCCCTCCCCTCCAAGGAAGAAAAGACAAGCTAAATAAAGATGTCCAGGAGAAAATGCCAGCAAACGACATATTGATTTCCAGCAAAGGAGCAAAGTGTAAATGAAAAATATTCTTCTGACACAGTTATTAAGTGCAGGCTAGCACGCAAAGAAAACCCATTTACTCTTACTAGAGGCTGAGTCTTCAAAGGGCAGCTGATTCATCTCAGATCATTTGAGCATCTAACTTTCTGAAACATAGACTTCCTTTACTAATTTAAAGGGTTTTTGTACTTAGGCTTTGCTTTGAGAATGTACAATATTTACTAAAAGTCTGATTGCATGCCGGATAAGCATAGAAGTTGTTTTCTCCTCGTTTTATAGCTGTATAAACAGAAACATGAGGAAGAAGGCAATTTTCCCAAAGTCAGGCAGTGAATTTATGACAGTATCAAGGATATAAAATCAAACAACATGAAGCTTCTGATTCACTATCCGTGGCAGTTTGGACTGGGGCAATTTAAGAAGTTACTGCTCCCCAGTGGTTTGCCCTGCCCTTCTGCGGGCAAAATAGATAATGTGCTTGTTCTTCAGCAAGGGTAGTTCGTAGCTGAAAATATTAATAATAATTTGATTTCTGGGGCGATTTAAGTTAATACATCAGACTGCACATCTGGGGCGAAGGTGCATATCAGCAGGATGCTAAATTCTGGCAATGGGCTATTTTTTTCCAAGGCACTCTGGAAATCTTTATTCAGTTTTGCTTCCTGTGTCTTGCCTTAAGCAGATGCAGAGCAGAGGGGGAGATTGCACACTCCACTGCTCAGTGCGTTCAGCTCCTTGCTAATTCTTCACAGGGGGGACCCATGGTACCGCTCAGAAACTGCGTTCAGAACAACTGAAATTGAGAAATCTATTGGACAAACTGTGGGAGAAACAGCACTGTGTGAGCTGATCTGACCAAGATTTTCGGAAATATGCCTGAAGCCAAAGGCCTGAGCAGTGCTTGACTTTCCACGGTTCTGTCTGTCCAGCAGCTCTCTCTGATTTCAGGGCGGAAGCTGTTGTGAATTCAACATTTTTTTAAAAAAATAAACCATTCAGCCGAGCATCTTAAAGAGGTTTTGTACACATAGTGCACTTTTCTCTTGAATTCTCACTTGCACCACCACCACCATCTATGTTATTTCATTATGCTTAAAACGGAATATTCAGAATTTCTGTTTCAGCTGACAGGACTTTTTCAATAATAAATAAAAATAAAATGGGTGAAAATCTGTCTCAAATGATGAAAAGGACATATAGTTTGAAAATCCTTCCAGTTTGCCCGCTCTTCAACATATAGAGAGTTTTATCTTCAGGGTGCTTCTTTGAAGACAGACAAATGTCAAAAAGAGAAATAGATTGATAACGGGAAAAATGACTCTATTCTCATGCCGTAACTGTTTCTTTTGTATTTTAGCCCTGAATTTATATTTTACAGTCTAGTCCAAAACTCTTGACAATCTTGAGAATTACACTGAACAATTTGAAAAACAAGTTGTCGCTTGATCCTCCATCAACCCAGGTGGGAAGGAGCACTGTTCTATAAGGAAAGGAAAGAAACAGAAAAGCAAGTGCCTCTGTGTGCATATACAGCCAATAAACAACCAATCTAGATTCCTGAAGATGATTATTTATTTATTTATTTATCTAGCTCCTAAATAATACGTAATTTCTTCAGGCCAAGAAATAAATTGAAAGGATTTAAAGGGATTTGCTTATCAGCAGAACACCACGTAGCATTACATTCCTGCTGCTTTTGGGAAGGTACATTGAAGTTGGGTTAAGCTGCTGTGGTTCAATACTTCTCTTTCTCTTGCCAGGGTGCCTTGAACAACAGATGGATTAATCCTCTGCACTTTTCTTTCTCCCCTCTTTGCCCTCCCTTCTCTTTTTCCCTCTGCCCACAGCCCTCACGACATCTCCCTTCCCACTGCCAGCACAAGGAGACAAAAGGCAGAAACACTGATTTTTCCTCATTGTCTTTGCATAGCCTCAGGATAGAACAAAGTCCCTGAAATTTGGCATCAAATATGGTCAAGAAGAGGCAGAGGCTTCACAGTCTTACTGAACTATTGATTCTATTGAGACACGCTTTGGGTTTTCAAAGGACTAATTCAGCTTTCAAGGCTCTTTGTACACGTGGCTGTCCATGACTTGGGATTGATGCACAACTGGACGTGGGGAGGGCGGATTGTTTTTTGTTTTGTCTTCTTGAACTGACTTTTTTTAATCTCTTGTCTGCTGTAGTAACAGACAAATGGCTGATTTTGGTACAGGGGTAGCTCTCTCATGCTCCCTACTTAATGAAATAATTTGACAGCAAATCAGCTTTTGTGTCCAGCCTGGATCACAAGCCAGGAAATGCACTGATGCTGGAGTAAGGTTGAGGGGCACATGTTTGCTGGTTACCAACAAGCTCTGGGCCAGGCAGGGTCCTGGGCACCACAGGATGGATTTATTCACATGGTTTGAAAAGGTCTACAGCAGTGATAGTCTTCCAAGTACAGCACAAGACTCTGCTGGGTAGCTCTGCTGCCCACTTTGGAAAGAAGAGAAATGCTTAATAATGTGTTTATTTTACATCATGATAGGGAAGAGATGTAAACATCAGATTGATTTAGAGTGAATTAGATTTGGCTGAAGATAGATGGGTCAAGGTCTTTTCCCCTGGACCGTATACTAATAACTTTCTTATCAGAATGACTTGGGTGATTGCTTTTCCTTACTGCTGGTGGTTTCTAGTATTTCCTTGGGGAAACTACTCCACAGTTAGTAGAGATCCCTGGTGAGATTTTTCTTGCTGAAAGTCATCCTAAATTTTTTTGGCCTAATTTTACACACTACCATTTCTGAACTTAAATAGTTCATCTTCCTTCCTGATGTTTATTACATTCTTCTGATACTTGTAGATACTTATCATAGCTGCAGTCCTCATTAAACCAACCTCTGATGGTCAGTTTTGCTAAGCCTGTGTCACTCATAAATCTCTCCAGTCTTTTCATCATTTCAGTGGCTCTTCTCTGAATTGCATCCAATTGCTCTAAATCTTTTGACATTAAATTGCCCAAAACTAAACATAATGAGCTATGTTCTCTTGGAGTAAATTGTTGCAGCCTGGTTGAAATCAATGCCAGTTCAAACCAGCAGAGAATTTGGCCCTCTTGTTTAAGCTTTCACCTCAAATGAGTCCTATGGAGAAAATTATTAGTTTCATGCTCTTTGATACATTGCCTTTGTACAGGCAGACGCAATCTTGGTGCAAATGTGTGGGGTGCGAAGTCCTCACACAGCTTCACGGCTGTGACTGTGTCACAATACAGAAGAACACATTGTACCATCCAGCGCTAATGAGTTTGAGAGGATTAAAACCCCTTAGCCACTGATAGTAAATCCAGAACTGTCCTTCATAGTTTATACAGTCCTAAATTGCACCTTCTTTTATAATACCTCATTATGTTCTGAGCAGCATTTGAAATATTTCCCCATTTGTATGCAGATTCTTTCCATCGAGATGTACTAGCTTGAATTTGTCCAGGCAGGATATCTCAGGCCTGTTATACAATGATGAACTGCTGGGTATTTTGCAAGATTAGACAAAAAGTCAGAAACAAACATAAGGTGCAGAAAGGACAGATGAAGGATTTCCATTTAATTGTAATAGTATGAGCAGAATACAAGTTCTTTAAAAAAAAGCTCAGTTACCAAAGTACCATCAAGATAGAAACGATGCCTAATGAGACTGAGATACTTCCTCTGTTGTCATTTTTTTGGCAAGACAGAAAATATCCTGAGCACGTTTTTTTCCAAAGGAGCAACTTGATTTCTGATACATAGAACAGCATCACTGGCTCTTGACCTTTCTGGAAGGGAGTGTTTTTCCTTTGTTCCTTCATACATTCCCCATATTTCGTAACGAATATGAGATATTTAGAAAATACCTTAGAAAATTATTATTTAAATTTCTAAATTTAGAAAATAATTTAGAAAATTTAATAGTATGGGAGCAAAGGAAAGATTCAAGTGATTGGTTTTAAGAAAAGTTTGTTGAATTTTGACTCTGCCAATTTTAGATGTGGAAGGCAAATACCACTATTAAGATAAATAGTACTGTATTTCCCTGGTGTTGGGAAGATATTTTTGTCTGGCATTTTGTGGTGGTCTCACGTCAGCAGTGACTGCAAATTGTGGTTCCTTGGTGGCAAGGAGATTTAAACTTTTCTTCCACCAAAGCATTAAGTGTTACCTTTCAAATGATGGTGTTGAATTGGAAGTAATGTGTATGGTGTGCAGAAGAGTTTTAAATGAAAGGCAGGTAGGAAAATTGAATCCTACTTTACAGAGTGAAGCAACTGCCAAGTATGTACTTTTGGAGCAATTTGTCTGCAGGGTTTGAATTTATGGGTCCTTGTCTTTTCTTTCCCACTAGAAGTGAGAACTCCATCATTCTTGGGTGTGTTATTTATAATTTCATAAAGCTGTTCTGTGGCAGGACTTATTTTATCCTGTATGCTTAATGTCTATCGAATAGTGGTGCACCCAAAGAGCAAGGTTTTGAAAAAACTTTGCGCTTGGGGAAAAGGAAGATTCAGCACCTGTCTTTTTGTGTAGAACAAAGGAGCAAAGGTTATGGATTTAAGGCATAAATTGGGCACTTGGAAAGATGGGAAGGGAATGGAATTGTCTTGACCAGGTCTTGCTGTGTTGTGTCAACTTCCCTTGCACTTTACATCCCACACAAGTGATGTATAGAGTAATGAACAAAGATGCAGAACCATCACGATGGCAAGATTGAAGAGGCTGTTAGAGTGAATAATTAGGAGGAGGTGATTACAGAACTAATAATTTATTGAAAGAATGGTGAGCCAATTCGGTGAAATTGAAAAAAAAATTAAAGGTAAATATGCCAATAAATCCTCTAGGGTGGACTCAAAGTTTAGCACTTTCTCCTACCCCAGTTTTCTTCCAAAGCAATTTCATTAAACACTGGAGAGAGGGAGAGAAAAAATAATAATATAAATGCCATAAAAAATCTTTCAGAGGAAGGAATAAAAAAGGTTCCTGCCACAGAGATATTTTATTGAAAGTTATTATAATACCTATCTTTAGTTTTATGGCCCTTAATACAGGGCCAAGCAATTTCAAAGCTGGGATTTTAAAAATATGAAATACATATTTTAGTATAGTATGAATTATTACTTTTAATATAGAATTTAGCTAATATATAGAAGATAGTTTCTCTCTTGTGTTTCTCTCCAGTGAAACACAAATATCACTTCTATCATAGCATATGGAGAACCTTCATTACCATCTAGTTGTCTATGCATAAGAAAACTTAGCATTTACCATCTTCAGATGATTGGACAGACATTAAAGAATGAATCCACTTATCCCTCTTGGGGGCCATGGGTTGATATAATTGGCCCCATTTCAAAAAAGGGGAATGGGAACCCGAAATGGAATAGCTGATTTTGCCTAATGCTTCACAGTGATTTGCCGGTGGGGAGAGTTGTGGTCCCGCTGCTCACTAGCCTGTGCTGTCCTGGGGAAGTTTAATAATCCCCCAGGGAAGATTCTCAGTAACAGGATGGTAAGGAAAAGGGACATATTCCATTTATGAGATTTTATTGACTTCTGGAGGATTCCTGAACTCTATTTCTGTTGTCAGGAATTTGCTGCTGCTTCTCTCTGAAAATAACTTTATTCCTTTGGGATAATTCAGATGTTGGTATCTGAGCTGAAGGTGCCTGGAAAACCAATATGTGATGGGACTGGAAAATCAGTTAGTGATGAAGGGTGATGGAAAGTACTGAGATTAAAAATATCAGATACGAAATAGCAAGACAGATTAGTGTACTTATCTCTTATGCGGTTTCTAGAAATCTCATTACTGACCTTGACATAAGTCTAAACACTAACACTACTTTTGGAGGCTTCTATGTTTTCTAGCACTCATATATACAAAACCACTAGCCTGGGACAATCAGCAGCCACAGTGCAAGAAAAACTAGACTATCTGGGGAAATAGCATGCCATGGAAGTGGGGAGATAAGGACAGAGATTAATTGATAGCATTGAGTGTGGAACCAATTGTGGAAAAGTGCAGATATAGGTCAGAGTTGGCAGGGCTGGGGAATACTGAGCACCATCATTTTGCATTTTGTCTGAGTCTGGTGTTTATGCCCTTCTCTTTCCAGAACCAACACAAACTACGTACAGATTTTACAGAATAAAACCTAGAATAGCTAGTAAAGGATGCAGCATGAAATAGGTTGTGTATACTGTCCTTCAGCTGCTTATTAAATGGGAAATTAAATGAAAAAACTTTAAAACTCTCAGGCCTCATGACTTTGCAGCTCCTGCTAAGAGCTTGTGCTTGTGTGGACTCAGTGTGGAGCAACGCGCAGGGCCAGCGCCGCACGCGGGTGCCTGGGCGTCCCCGCGGTCCAGGGCAGCTCCCTGTGGCTGCTGCTGCCACCAGGGGCAGGGGCTCCCAGAAGGCACCCAGGGCAGGACGGCCCAAGTAGCGAATGCTCCTTTGGGCTTCAGTGCCTGTGGTGGCACAGAGCCTTTCCAAGCTAACGGTCGTGTATTTAATAGCTCTGGGTGGATTTGTTTCTACCTTTAATTTAGCCCACCGCTTTTTAACGCAGCTAACCTTCTACCACCCACCAATATGATGCTGCAAGGCATCCCCTAGATTAAAAAAAAAGAATAATTAGGTGAAGGAATATCTTTTTTTTTGTTCTGAATCTGCTACCTTTCTGGTTTTATATGAAGTCTCTAACAACAGAAAGAGGAGAAAGCTTTTTTAGGTGAACTTCTTATTCAAGTATAGTTTCAGATATGCGATTAGGAGTTAATGCTGTATGAAGCCCTTCTATGTGAGCAAGAGAGTGGGAAAATAGGTGGGTAGTTATACCGGTTAATAAGTGACAACCACACATTGTTGTAATTCTCATGTTTATTTTCTACTGCAAGCAAATTACTGGTTTTACTTTACAAGATCCTTGTTGTGAATTGTCAAATTTTAAAGTAAGGGCAAAATCAAATCCATATGCTGAGATTGGAAATCCATCTTCTCAGACTGGAAATAGTGGAAAAAGTTGCAAGAGTCTCAGCACTGTCTAAGCAGTGTCTTTTAGTAGTGAAGTGTTCTTTTTTTTTTTTTTTTTTTGAGTGTTATATTTGACAAGTATATAAGTTTTACAAGTGTTTTTGGGCATCTGTGATACACATTTCCAGTTTCACTAGGTACATTATACCTGCTTAAAAATCTTTCTTGCTGAATAGTTTTGTTCACATATTATGTGTACATTATGTGAATGTAAATTACTTGTCGGTGGTGCAATTAAAAAACAGTTTCTCGTAAGGGACAAATGTGTTTCCTATTGGAGAATGTGATCACTGTTTGTACGAGTTATAAAGCCATTTGGTGTTCTTTGGGATAAGTAATGCTTCATAAAATATACGTGCCACAATGAAAAGAATTATAGAAAGTAAACTTTGTGCATTCCTTCTTGCTTGACCTGTTGCTGAATAGACAAACTTTTAAAGCCTGTTCATTTTAAGAAGGAGGTCAGCACCAGGATGTCAATGGAAGATCTTCCATTTTCTGTGACCGGAAGAAGATGCAAAAATTAACGTTACTTCCTAAGTCTGCAGTATCTGTACATATTGCCTTCAGTTCCTTTTTATCCTGCCTCCCCATGAAAGTATTTAAGCATGGAACTGCTGCAAGATTGCATCCTACAAAATGAAGCATCTCATGAGGGAGAGGGACTTGCTAGCATGAAGGTAGAGGGGGCTAAAGAAAAGATTAGGACCTGATAACACATCTGTGAAGATGCATGGGAGTACTCAGCATTTTGCAGGCAGTTGTAGTTGACTTATAGATATAAAGGAGACCTTACTCAAAGCGGGACCCTTTCTTAGGAATGACGATTTGGAAGTCTTGTCATCATGTGAGGTTCCCAGGAGTATTCACCTGGAGTAGCAAAGCAGAGTGTAGAGTACAGGTACAGCTGCTCTGCTCCCAAGGAGCTCCAGTTTGAGCAGTATCTGCTGCCTAGCAAGGAACATTTTAGTTTTTCTGTTTCAGGAGTTATCCCCCTGATCCTGCTGCCTAGTGCAGTAGGCAGCTTTCTGCAGGCTTTGTGCAGTTGTTAAGGGAGACAGTTTCAGCAGTAGTTTGAGCTGATGCTGCTGAACTGGGGTGATTTTGTACTGTGTGCAGGAATGTTTTAACCTGTGTCCAGAGGCTGCCACAGACTCTCCCTAATGGTCTGCATTACTAATTCAACTAATTGCGGCAATTAGAGGCAGGAATTGCTGCTGGGAAGAGACACCATTACGCTCCTTTCTAACATGCTGCAGTACATGCTGCTCATTAATTAGTCCAGCAGTAGGAAAAATTAAAAAATAAATAAATTAATTTTAAAAAATCACCAGCTGGAAATGGAAGGGAATGAAACTTGTAAAAGCTGCACACAGACAGCTTGGTTTGAGCTTTTTGGAGCCAGGCTTTCCAGCCTGCCGGCGCGGTCACACCCGGGTTAATCCCTGAGCACTTGGCAAGCGAGTAGGCAGAGCTGCATGTTGGGCAGACCTGAAGCTTGCAGCAGGTCATCACACTGCAGCAGATGCACTCTAGCTGGGTAACGTGAAAGGATTTTTCAGCCCAAGAGGTGCATTCTGCCTAACCTGATCAGCAGAGCGAGGAATACCACAGCCTGACAGAGTGTGATGCATTTAGCAACACAGCAGAGTCCTGTTAGCTGCCTGGACGATGCTTATTTTCTGCAGTTACCTCGTTCGTTGTTCCTTTGCAGGAAGCATGTTCAGCCTGAGCACGCCTCTCACGCCCAGTCTCTCAGTAGGTGCCTCCTGGCTGGCCCCACACGACACTGGCATTTACGCATGGGCCCGGGGGTCACGGGTCCTGGGGCTGCTGGAGGGGGCTCCCCGGCCACGCGGGTCTCGCGGCCCCGGGTCCCCGCTGCGTTTGGCAGCACAGCACGTGCGCCTGCCAAGCCGACGGCGCCGCGGGGCTCTGCACCTGCACACACCTGAAATACTGAGCAGGCAGCGTAAGCGCTATTCCTCCCCGAGGGGAGCCCAGCGCCACGCAGGGTCTGTTTGCACAGGCATACCTGCAGAGCTTGCTATAAGTTAAATATTTTAAAAGGTACAAAGGAAACCTTCTTTACTAGGATATTTCCCTGCATCTCTAGCAGCCTCTTTACCACCAAGTGTCTTAAATTTTTCCTTCTCTTCTGTTTGCTTTGACATGCCAGACAACGGATGACATCGTCTCATCGGCTGAATGTTCCAGTGACGATGAAGACTTCATTGACTGTGAACCTAGTACAGGTAAGTCAGGTCAGTCTTGTTTTTGCTTGCTTTCTTACTTCATTTGCAAAAAACAATACATACATATATTTATATGTGTGTGGATGTATACATATATATTTTTATATGTATATATATGTGTGTGTATATGTGTGTATATATACACTGTATATATACACTGTATATAAAATAAAAACTATGCAGCCAAGCATCAGATCCCATGGACTTGGCAAAAGCAAAACATAGACATATAGTCACTATTTACTTAGTATAAAGCTGTTTTAATAAAAAGCTAAACTTCCTGAAACTGGTTCCAGCTAATTAATAGTTAACATGTGTAGCAGTTACTTCACTGGCTCAGTGCGGAAGCAGAAATATCAGTGTGACGTGCAGCAAATAATAAAGTTTTGTGAAGTGAGGAGAGTGAACACTTGAAAAACATGAGTGACGTGAAAGTGAAACAACAATGGATTATTAGTATTGTTTAATCATCACTAATTGCTGTGAGGATGGACTGTAGAGGTACCCATTTGTCCATGGGATTTGGAACACAGTTAACATGGTAATATGTTTTTACTAATTTTGTTTTCTGTGTGCCCAAAGAAATTGGAGAACAGTGAAATAAAGGTCTGACACAACAAAATTAGTAGGAGGTCTTGCCATGTTATCTGCAGTGATGCTTCAAAATGTATCCATTAAAGAGTCAAACGGACTGACCATATGGAACTAATTCAACTTATCCCTTTCGACCAGATACATTTTGATATATTGATGGCTTTTCTTTCTGGTGAGATATATGGTGTGATATCCAGCAGGCAACTGCAGTCTATTTTATTTCTTACAGGCTTTTTCAAGTTTTCTTTTTTGAGGCTTGCCATGAGTTAAGCATTTCTATAATAGAGAACAGATATCATCGAATTTCTGTGTACATTTAAAAAAAAAAAAAAAGGGAGATTGGTTAGAGTCTTTTGTCCTTAAAGGCAAAACAAATAAATAGTTTATTTTTTATTTTTGTTTTGTTTGTTTTTGCTTTGTTTTATTATTTTGGGATTTTTTTTTTTTTTTTTGCTTTAAAAAAAAAAACCCCTGAACGGTTTATAAATGTTCTGTTCCTAGTTTCCTGAAGCTGAACAGAGTAATAACATCAAAATTCACCGAAGGCTAGTGCTTTCATATTTATTTTCTACTTGTCATACTATGCCTGCATTTTTTGGTAGAACTTGGTCTGCAATAGATTCTGGATGGCATTGCCTCATAGCTGGGAACTTCCACAGCCTAATGGGCCTCCGGTTCTTGATATCCAGGAGACAGCAGGGAAGGCACTGACCCACAAACTGATGCTAACAAATAGCTCGGCCTGCTCCCATCTCTTCCTTTGCAGATGTCTGTGAGTTTCTGAACTCCTCACCTGGGAGAGCAGCAGTCCAAATAGTACAAGATTGCGGAACATAAACAGTGTGGGCACTGGGAAGCATGTTGGGATCTTAAATAAAGGCAAGAGTGAAACCCCAGCACACTGATTATTATGAAAATGAGGCTTGAGTTCTATAGGACCATACTAAAAGGACTAATGTACCATAACTGATGTTCAAATGAATGAGTAAGAACCATTTCATTAAAGCTTCACTTAGGTTTCAAGACTACAGCTTTTTTTGTTGTTGTTGTTTGCTAAGCATTTCAATTAAAGGAGGAAATGGGATCATTATCAGACTCCTCCTTTTGTATGTTTTTGTCATTGATGTTTCAAGACAGAAATTACAGCTACTTCAATGGCTGTAAATTTTAATGGCAATGTTTTCAGCTTTCAGTGCCAGTGGAAAAATTAAAGTTTGCGGAGAAATCTGGTAAAGCAGAATGCTTAGCATGAAATTTCAGAGTGACTCAAGAGCCTACATTTTCAGGCTAAAAATATCTCCCTTCTGACACATTTAAGTAGCTACAGCTACAAACAGGTAAAAATTGGATTTAAGAATGACTTGCTTTTGGAAATCCTGCTAAGCGTTGCTCTCTCCACCTCTAAGTGCATACACAGATTTGAATCCCTGCCCTTTAGAAGAATATGATTCACTGAAAATCCACTGAAGATATACTTTTAAGCTACTTAGATGCTCTTGAAAATTTCACCCCGTAGTATTCCCACTCCATAGGATGGTGGCCCACGTGAGCCACTGAAATGTGTAGCTTTCCGTAGGAATTATTGTGGCACTGAGAAAAAAAGTTAAACAGATACATAAAAAAAAAATTGTCAGCTGGATGGTACTTGCTGGGGAGATTTTCCATTTCATATTTTGAAATTTCCTCTCAAAAAGGCACTGGTGTGCAAAGCGACCAGGAGAAGTTGGGAAATGTACGTCCTTTCTGCCTGCTAAAGCAGAAATTTAGCCATTTTCTTCCTCTTAAAAAGAAAAGGTAGCGGGTATATGATGCTCTTCGTTTAGGTTTCTTTGTCTGTCTTACTATTGTCATTCCCATCGTGTCTAAGGAGGGTAGAAATGCTCTCTCCACAGTGTGTTGCACTGTGAGCTCTGTAGCAATCTTACCTGGCTTATCACAATCTGGCAATGCTGGCTTAACTAAAACAGGTATTGGTGTCTTTCCTCTTCACCATCCAAGTCAGGATTCTGGCCATATGCCAAGGTCTCATACTACAATGTGTGCATTGTAGAAAGAAGAGAGGCAGACTATTTTGCTTGTATTTTCTAGTGTGGGGGTTGGTTGGTTTGTTTGTTTTTAATTGGGCCCATTTAAAGTTGCTTCCTCCTGTTCTGTTGACAGGTCAGTGTATTTTGCACTGCTTTCTGGCTTGCCTGTTTGCTTTTGCAGCAAATTGGAAATTAAATGATGTAGCCCAGTGCAGGCCTCTTTTTGTTGCTCTGATAATGTGTAGCTTTTAAAGCTCTTGTGTTCCTGCCAAACACTAGGACTTGGCCTTCCATCACTCTCAGTGCTGTGGTCCAGTAATGCAAAGGTTACTGAACTCACTGCTGCAGCTGTGAGATATAATATATATCACTATGAACCTGCTGTGCAATAACCAAGACAAGGGCAGCTAACAATGTCACCCCAAATCAAAAGCTTTCAGATTTCATGTGGGTCTGAATCCAATCCCCCAGATGTAAAAATATCACTTTGGATTTGGTCCCGGATCAGAGAGTCCATTTGAAGATTCTGGTTTCAGTGTACTCAAAGATAGTTCAAAAGACAGAAAATCATATCCTATTTGAGGATAATGACATGATAAGAACCATTTGCCAGATCTTACTGCCACTTAACTCTGTCTGTCAAATCCAAAACCTGAATCTCAGTAAGCATATACCATCTGCATCCAAACAGGCATCTCTTTAAATGAAGACCGCAAAGGAAGTTTCCTCAGCCTGCTTCCTTTGGGGGTTTTCTAGCTAACTTCATGCTGTAGCAGGCTAATTTCACCTCTGTGTCCCTCTTGCAAAAGTGTTTTCCACAGGGTAGTCAGTGAGTGTTTAAAGACTAAGTGATGTCACAGGAATTCTGTCTTGATTGCTCAGCGTACAGTCCTCCTGTTTCTAAATGTATACGCATCAGGAATTATACTAACAAGTGGTGGCAATGACAGTTATGAATCTAAAAATCACCTTTATTTTACATAATAAAGAGGAAGTCTTTGTAGCTTCAAGAATGAAAAAAATTTGGTGTTCATCTTTCTGTACAAGGGTCTAGATGCCCATAGTATCTCCCAGAATTAATACTACACAGGTACGAAACTGTTCCTCTGCCCTGACTAACCGTTTATGTGATGCATAGAACTGTCGCTCTCTTATCTCTATGCAAATATTGTTTGTCCCAATACATGTTTGAAAACCTTCCAGTTTCCGTGTCAGAAACATGATGCTTTTATCAGCTATGATGAGGGGAATCTGTTTTGGCCTATTTGGGGGAGATCTGAGGTATAAATGCTCTGCTTGCTGAAAGCTGAGCCCAGTGTCTTGACCCTGCACTTTTGAACCCACACTGTTGCAGTGTTCTGATCTATAAGGCAAACAACTTAGTCCTAGCTAGGAAGCACTGTGCTATCTTAGGTGAGGAAATGATTCATCTCTTTGCAGTATATGAGAGAACCCCTTCAACTCTGACCTCAGTGCCATGAGGATGATAGTTGTGTTCCTGAAAGCTGCTGTTGCCTCCCAGTACCTTTACCTTTGTTCCCATTAACCATCTCCCTTAGTGTAATTCTCTGGCACCATTTAGATTAAATGTTGGTAACTGGGCACTTAGTTGGAATTGCAACCTGGAATGTTTAGAACAGTACTTACAACAGTAAGACCCCAAAACTCACAAATAAATCCAAATCCGGTAATAAAACCTCTTGAAGTGATATGTATGATTTAAACCTTCTAGCTCCCTGGCTGGACACAGGCTACAATTCTCTGGTGTAGGTGCCAGCTTTTCCTTCCTATCAGCCTGGCTCAATTTCCTACGCTGTTTTTTTTCCCACCAGGGAAATTTATCCCATGTATTTCATTTCCCTGAAAGCTTAAAATATCAGAAGACTGAAACTGTGGAATCAGCTGGAATCAGACCAATAAGCCTTTTCCATGAGGGACTGAGGACGGCAAAAAACAACAACAAAAAACACTCAGTAGAAATGCCAAAATCTATAGTCCTTTGTACTGAATGTTATGCAGTTTTCCATAGCATATACGCATACACAAGAGACAGATATGCTGTAGGTATGCTATCTGTATCCCCCAGTTATTGGTCCGCACTCATCTACTTGCAGCCTCCTGATTTATGTGTCAGAACCATCCTGCGCCCGGTGCTGCAGAGCAGGGTGTCTGTAGCCTGCCAGGGTCACCAGATTTATTTGCAGAAAACAAGCAGACTGTCTCTTGGAAGAGTCTGCAAGCAGACAGCACAGTATGAAAAGCAGCATGCTGGAAGTGAAAAATCTTGGTTAAAGCAAGCAAGAGAAGTGCTGGTTTGCCTCTCATCCTCCGCAACCTGCACCAACCTGTTTGAAGCACCCAGGGGATTTTCACTGGTTTCCTTGAAGAGATGCTTCCCCATGACAAAGCCAGTCCTCAGTAATTCCTGGTCTCTCCCTGCGTCAGGCAACAAGAAACGGCCCCTAAAGTTGGCCACATGTTTCAGAGTACACTGAGAAGCAGGTTTCCCCTTCCCAGGGTGAGTGAGAGGCTGAAAAACGCGCAGGCCCTGAGGACAGAGGCTCTGCTGCGCAGACCTGCTCACAGGGAGGAGCAGCGCTTGTCTGATGGAACTTCCTAGCTATGGTCTTGTGGCCAAAAGAAAAGCAAAAGAACAAGTTTTACCAATCAGTCATGCAGGTGACTTGCAGGTATTTTTATTTACTTTTTTACGTTAGGATTTTCTATTGAGTTTGGTTTTCAGCATATTGGTCTCATATAAGAAATTATATGAGCTCCAAAGACCATGAGGAGATTTTATCTATATATGCACTATGCCCAGTGTGTATATATATATATATATATGTATATATGTACCTATCTGTGCATATACTGAGTTAATAAATGACCAATATCAGCAATAGCCCCTATCATCCAATCACATGTTTACACAGAAATTCATGCCTTCATCTAACCCTGGCATCCGCTGATGTGGACAGATGCATGATACTGTTATTTCTTGGTAAACAAAGCACGCTAATTTCTTTTTCTTTGGAGTTTTTTCCTTCTTCTGTTCCTTTATTTGTTCACTTTTAATCAGTAGTTTCATCTACCAATTATCCTTGGGGAAGGGTGGGCCAGGGAGAAAAAATTATACAGATATATCCATCGATATGTACACACGTGCTCTGTGTATATATAGATAGATATATGCATTGTATATATTTGAAGAACATTTTCTGTCGTTTCACCTCATCTTGTGCCGCATGAATTTTTGGTGATTGATATTTTAGTTTCTTTTATGTTTTTTCCCTTTTTTGGCTCGCAGTGGTGCCATACTGCTATTTTTTAATTTTTAAAATCATTGCTGTACTTTTCAATTTGTATTTTTTTGGAGTTCTTCCAACACAATAATTATTTACTCATCACAAAAAAAGAGATATAGATCTGCAAACCAATAAAGGCAACAAAATCTTTTCTTGCCATCCTTAGAATATCCACATTTTCAGATAAAAAGGCATCCCAAGAAAGTTGTGTGCAAAAGAATGAAGATTCTTCCCCCTTTCTTCTTTTTATTCTTTTCTTTATTCCCAACCTTTTTAGAATACTTTAAACTGTCTCTATCCTTTCTCTTCTCCACCCCCCCTTTTTTTTTTAATAATTTTAGAGAAAAAAAAAAAATCTAGAAGGACAAAAAATCCCCCTTTCCCCTGTATTCTCCCAGGAATATTGACTCCATAGAAACTCCCTACCAACTGCAGATGGCATAAAAAGAATTTTATTGCAATGCAGAATATCTGTTGTACCTTTTATTTCTGGGTCAGTGCGAGATCATTTCTGTGGCATGCTGTAGTTCAGCTGATTGAACTAACCATGGCCTTCATTAATCCGTGCATGGGCTGTGATGACGCCATCTCGTGTTTCATCAGAGCTGCGCCTTCAGGCTAACCAAGAAAGTCTGTAGTATATGGTTTGGAGGGATATTGTTTGAATTTTATTTTTTTAGTTGGATTATGATTTCTTCTTTTTGGAAGAGTTATGCCAATACCATTGGCTGTTTCCAGCAGCCCCAGCATTATGTATCTAGTTTATTTTATGGGTTTTTTGCTCTTTTCTTTTTTTTGTTTCTCAGTAGCGATCTTACGTCTCGTCCGTGTCCATCTGTCTTGTCAGTGTGTCTTGGAGTCCATTGATCCCGTGTTGTTGTGTGATTCTGTTCTCTGTTTGTAAGCTGGTGTGCCCCCCCCCGCACTCCCGCCGTCCCCCTCCCCTCGCCCTTCCCTGCCTTCCCACGAGGGGAGCCCCAGTGAGGACCTTCCTACCTGCCCCAGGGGTCTTAAGGGGTCCTCGTAACTTCTCAGGAAGGACCAAGTTTGCAGTTGAGTGTCTAAGCTCTGTTATCGTTCCACTCTTAGGAAGGGTTTACTGGCATAAAGCTAAAACAACTTCTTATATGTGATCAGCTTTGCAGGGACTTCGTATGTGCGTGCTGACGTCTTAGACTAAGAACTCCTTTTATTTGTGCTGTAGGCTCCAGGAGAGGCTACATAAGTTGAAGGCTGTATTTTGATTCTAAAGACAGAGGCCTTTTCATGAAAGACAGTCCTGGGAAAGGAATATCACTGTGCACATGCAGTTGAAATGATATCTCTATTAATGTATTTCTGAAATCCACAGTTCACAGAACATTCGTGCTTAGGACACTGCTGCAGAAAATGGTGCAGCCTTATTCCATGGGTCACTTTTGTTTGTCACTATGTGATATCTACCTTTTTGCTGATGCTGGGAAAAAACGTATTTCTGCTCTTAATCTGTATAACTTGGATTCAATTGTGGAAAGGTGTTTGGAGTCTATTTAGGCATGTGGACAATAAATAGAATTTCTGACTGCTTTCCAAATTTCAACAAATGCGATAATGTGCAAGGCATAAGGAAACAAGCTGTTTTTTTAGGTAGCTGCTTAGATTTGAAATGCTATTTAGAAAAACACATCCTTTGGCTTGTACAGTGGTGCATTCCGCAGTATCATTAATTGTGTTCTCTCTGGGTGGAATAGCCATGTTAGTGACACTGAGGTCCTCAGTGTGTAAGGGTACGTCAGCTTGCATCGGTACCTTCAGCTCGTGTTGGTGGGGAAAGATGCAGTCAGTATCCTTGCACATAGTGTTCAGGACATCACAAAGAAAAAGCATGCTTATGTACACCATTTGCACAGCTAAAATTCCAATTGTTTTGCAGACATTAATATATTCTGCAGAGGAAATGAAAAATCTGGGAACTTTTCTCACTGGAGCATGAGAGAAGGCTTATCAGTTTAATCTAAAAATTACCAGAAGAGGGAAGTGATAGGATATGTTCAGATCTGCAGCGTGGAAGAATTTAATATTACTGTTCTTACCAAGATGTATGGTTACCACACTTGTACAGGACTAAATAGCGTTTCTTTAAACCATAAGTGCAAAGCATCTTATGCTCAGTTCCGTTTCCTTCTCAATTTGTTCATGATCTGAGAAATATTATTGAATGCTGTTAACTTTATTATAGCAAAAACAAATCAATATTTAAAGCTTGCAAGGATTAGATTTTAGATCTCCACATGTTTTTTCGCAAAGATTAATTCTTCCCAAATCACATATTTATTCTTGGAAATTGCTTAAATCAACTGCTTATAAAATTATAATCAGCAAGTTCATGGTTCTGTGTAATACTGCCCTCTGTCAGATGGACTGGAACAGTCCAGCTGGGTGTCACAAACCCTATATTACAGAGAGCAAAAAAAAGGCCTTTTTTTATGCTTTTGTTTGTTTGTTTTTTAGCTCAAATGGCAGGTGCCACTGCAGGTGGTGGGGCAGGATGATCTGAGTTTTACTCCCTCTGCCTCAGGAAGCTCCAGGTGGCCTCCAGGGTAGCGGGAGTATCGTGATGATTAAATCAAGCGTCCAGTCATCAGGACTCTTAAGCCCCGGGCTGCGGATGAGCTGCCCTGTCCTGCTGACCGGTTACCTTTGTGAGCCTTCGGTAGCCGCTGTGAAGCCTTCACTGACCTGCTGTTGTAAAGAGCGCGAGGCTAATGCTAGTGCCGGATGCGCCGTGGAATACCCTGTCGCATCCTATTTCACCCCACTAAGAACATGTATATGGATTTCTGGTACTTGAAGTCGTTAATGCACCTTCATTTTCTCTCTCGGAGCAGGCTGCCGACTTCAGCTCTTGAGATGTTCATCACTGAGCAGGGAGGGAAGTTGGGTTTGAGCCTATGATGAAAAGCCTGAACTCCCATGTCCCCTTCCCAGCTATTGATTCCTTCTGTGACTTTGCATCTATATTGCTCATTTTCCTACCTGTAAGGCAAGGTAAATTACTTAGCCAAATGAGATGGAGGTGAAGGGTAAGAGGGAGACTTAATTAATATTTTAATGAACTTTGCTATTCAGGGTTCAAGTTGCTATGGAAAGCACTAAAAGAAAAAAAAAAAAAAAAAAAGACAGTAGCTAAGTAACTACCACAAATATATAAGCTATCTAATTGTTAATGTGTTTATTCTAAGTTCTACCTTCACCTGCGGTGATTTCCCACTGAAACAATGATGTTTCTGTATATTTTTATGAAGTAGAGACATACATCTATAAAAGTAACAGGAAATGAAAGAACATTGTCATGTTATCTTGTCATTAACCTGGCAGAATCTGACTGCTTGACCTAACAGTATTTTAATTGAATAAGTATTTTAATTCTCCAAATACAGGAGGATAAGCACAGGGTTTCCATTGGTTACAAGGCAGCCAAATCCCAGACTCTACTGTGAAACAGTGTCCAAGCACAGAGTGAGGAGAATGGGGAGTTTTCTCAGACAGCGATACTGTGAAACCTTGTTTGTTCCTCTGGGAGCTGCTGTTCCTCCCTTTCTGCCTGTCAAGACCAAACATGATCAGAAGTTATACTATGAGTCAGAACATTTTAAGTGAACCCAAAGAAAAGCAAGTGTTTTTGTTGACCAGCACTTTCCTTTTTTTTTTTTTTTTTTTTTTTTTTTTTCTTTTTCTCCAGTCAACTCTAGTAGCACCCAGAGAGTTTGTCTTCTTTCCTAGGGCATCAATGTGAATTTAGGTAGTTTTCTGACCTCAGCATGGAGACTCGTAGAGTTTTGTTCTGGGCTCCTTGGAATTTCAGGGGTTTTAGTGAAAGTGAAATGTTCTTTGTTTCTCACAATCCCCATGAGCAGAAGAAATGGCCTCACAGGTGGCACTGAGGCCAACTCCAACTTACCATTCTCAGTATTGAATTGAAAGTAAGACTCCATTTCCTTCTTACATTTTGGCGCAAAATCTGTGCTGAGGTTCATGGCAAAGAACCCTCTCAGGGAGATCTTGCTCCATAATAGTTTAAACAGTAATTTTGTCAAATAGGCAGAGTATTTGCCTCTGAGTCTGCTTATACCGAAAGGAGGGGGACTGAGGAGAGTAGGAGCATCACTTAACAGAAGCCAAGAGAGGCAACCTTGGCATGGCAGTGATTCATCATCCTTCTGCTTCATTTATTTTATTCATAGTCAGGCCTTTAAATTTCATATTCAGGTATCTCTCCTTGATAGACAAGGAAATGCTAGCGAGCAGGCAGAAACACGGCTCATATTTTAGTTTCTGACTGGTGCATTTCAGTGCCTTCTCTCTCAAATGATCACTGTCAAGTCTGTTTCTCTCATCCAGGTTTAAAAAAATGCCGGTTTTATAACTCAAAGAAACCAAGGGGAGGGAGAAGGTGATAGTAAAAAAATAGACCTCAAATTGACTAAAGAGACTTTAGTCCTTGGAAGCCCGTGTTGTTACAGATACCGTGAGAGATGCACAGACGTGGAGTCAGTGGAGAAGTGTTTCAAAGAGTTTGCTTTTCTGCTGATTGACGATCCTGCCTGCCAACACCTCGAGCTCTAGACACTTGTACACAGGCAGATCTGCAATCTGAGAGGTCACTTCATGTAGGAGGGAAAAGACAATCATTCAGATGGCTTTGTCTCTGCGCTAAGATAATTTCTTAATTGAGTAGGGTAGTATCCCTAACACCTTTTCCAGAAGATTCCTTCTCCAATTCCTGAATTGTTTAGATGATAGTTAGAAAGAACCATATCTTATTCTACCTAACTTAGCTCTGAATCTTCACAGATAGATATGATACATTGCAAATGTCTTTATATCCTAAGGTCAGAATCAGAAGAACTTTCCTTTGAATAAGAGCAAAAGTTATACATAGAGTCACAGAATGGTTGAGATGATCTAGAGATGGTCTAGTCCAACCCCTCTGCTCCAGCAGGGACACCTAGAGCATGTGGCTCAGGGTGGCATCCAGGCGGGTTTGGAAGATCTCCAGAGAAGGAGCCTCCACAACCTCTTTGGGCAGCCTGTGCCAGTGCTACAATTATATTTTGTTCAGTTCATATTAACTTTGGAAGACCAAAAGCCTTCTAAGGAAAAGATGGGTTACAGTGTAGACATGAAACTCATTTGAGACCCTTTATCAAAGAAATGATAGCACAGGATGCATTTTGGGGGCTTTTTGTTTTTCTTTTTAATGTTTACAAGATGACTCTAATCCTGTTTTTACTCTATGTGGAAACAGTAGTGAATCAAAGATGTGATAAGTACAGTATTTCTTTTTATGCAAATCACATTCATCTAAGTCTGTAGAAATAGAATCTGTATCATATAAATCTAAATCTATAATTCTGCATCAGTTTATATGTGCTTTTATTTCCCAAGTGTTAAAAAAGAGCAATTTTAATTTCCCTAAAATTAAATGCACAAGGAACCAAGGAAGGGGCAAAAGTCAAATATTCTTTTTGTCAGGAAACATCAGCTGAATACCACGTTAATTATACATTATGTTTTTCCCCAGAGTTATTGCATGCAATTGGAATGAACCATGCTCAGGCTACGTAAATTAGCATCATGAGTGAACTACAATATACAGTTCTTTTGGTATCAGCACTTCCATCACTTGAACTTGCATCTTGGTCAGAACTTCGCTTCAAAAATTAACAGTTTCTTCATGCTCTCTTAGGTAATGTAAGTTTTTCTGGTTTTGCGTGCAAGATCAGGCTGATACCAAGATCAGCCCACAGTCTGGCTACCTTCCCTCATTGCCTTCCAGTCCTTTTTATAAACATGTTCTCTGAACTTGAAGCCATGTGCACTGTCACATTCTGGCAATCCCTCTAGTGCTGTGCCTATGTTATCAAGCTGACACATGTCTAAAATACTAAGATATGATATTTTCAACCTGCTGGGACTTGCTTTTTATCCCTGTTAGCTTTGATTTTCAGCTTTGTAAAATGTATGGTAGAGAAAGGAAAAATAGCCAGTGACACATTCAGTAGTAGCACATGACTCAGGAAAAGATTTTGCATCACAGGCAAATGCATATTAGGTTTTTAAGTGTCTGTAACAACTGATTATTTAGTTTGAGACAAGAAGGAGGTGTCTGGTGTCCAGAAGATAAAGAGTATCTGTACATCTTGTGGGGGATTGCAGAAGCCCGCTGTTTAAGAGAAACCACGCTGAGTATCTACAGATAATAGGGATAGAAAGGCTGTTTTGTTCATAAAGGCTTTTACAATATATTCCTTTTGATCATCCGGCCTTGACCTGCAGGTGCCTTGATAATTAATCTACTACAACATAGTAGACTATACCTCAGCATATCTCATCATAGCGGTATATATCATAACGATACCTCAGCAGAGCAGCAAGAAATGCAGTGTGTTCCTTCTGGAAAGTAGCCGGTTTTGCCATGGAGGCTGAAATGCCAGAGGTGCTCCGAGCACGGCAGGTCTCTGTTGTGCGATCACCAAACAAGGATGACCGTCAGCAAAAGATGACAGAGTAGGAGCAAAATTAAAGTCATTCTTAATAAGGTAGATCTCAATTAACATGGGGAGGAAAAGATGCTGGGCAACAGCCCACTCTGCTGGTGGTGGAATTCAGAAGTAATTCTTTCTAAAAGATAGTGGACCTAGAGTAGTGTCAAATGAGCAAGCATGGGTCAGAAGCAGCCTGTGGAAATACAGCTGCGTGTCAGATATGGTCAGGGGCCCGTGTAATTCTGTGCCATATCTGAAGCTGAGGCTAACATTAAATCATATTCTACTTCAATTTTCAGCCCTAGTTGATCATAAGATATCAAAGCTTATAATCACGTCAAAGGGGGTTATCACCTTGCCTTCTTTCTGTCTTTCTATTTCAGTTCCAATTTATTAAACATAAGAGCTAGAAATCAGTGCTTTATCCCATCTGAAAGCAGCTGGGAATCCCAGTTCTTGAGTGATACGAAGTGTTGATTATTTACTCAACTCAGTATGAGGAGCAGGAGACAAAGATCATTCAGGTTCTGAAATTAGAGAGAGAAGACAAAAAAAAAAAAATTACACTGACTTGATTTGAAATCTCAAATGCCCACTAATTTGACAAAATATTTAATTCTATTCTGTCATTTCACTAAAAAGCACATTATTAAAACCTTATAAAAGCTCCACAAACAGGATTCATTATTGTACTTCTGCTGAGTAACTAATTCTGGTCCCATGTGATGGTGTTACAAGGGTTGCTAGCTCCTCTTTTGGCATTCAAGAGGAACTACAACTATTTTTTTTTCCTTCTTTTTTTTTTTTTTTTTTTCGTTTTAAGCAAACAAGAAGATTCCAGTACTTTTTTAGGTTGTCTGGTTTCAGTCCATCTCAGTATGAGAAGAAGAACTGTCGGAGACATCAAAAAGATAAAAAAAAAAGAAACAAAAACTGTTCTGTCATTGAAGGACAGCAGAAGTACAAAGTAATTTTGAGCTTAGTCTTTTTGTTATATATGAAGGTTTCCTAATGGATTTCAGTATTTCTTTTTTTTTCCCCTTACTGAAATCAGTATGACTGATTTTTGACACTAGTTTTAGCAAATACAAATTTTCACTACTAAAAGCTTGATGGCTTCATGAATTTTTTATTTGACAAAAAGAGGACAAAAAATAGCCTTTTAATTAGTTGAGGGAATTTTGTAATGTATCAACATATAATTGAAATTTAAATTCTCCGTGAAGCAACAAGCATACTACGGAGTTCTCTATTTCCTCTAGAATCTCTTTTCGTGTGCCATTTATTTTAGTTTTGAAAAATGAATCATTAATATATTGCAAAGTGTTTGTATGGGCTTGCTGTCCCTCTCTCTCTTTCTATTTTACACTCTTGCTTTGTTGGTATATAAATACATATATATATGTACATATACATATGCATATATGTGCATCTTCCAGTGCTATGTTTATGTTCTAGCTAAAAAGAGCATTTTGTCTAGCTGCAACAGAGGAGTAGAACAAATAAGGTTTGAAGATTTACAGCCAAATGTGAAACAAATAGGTTGAATCTTGCGTTATCCTCCTTTTCATACTCTTGTCTGAGTTCTGTTAATCCAAGTCTTTTGTATAACTCTTAAAGCAACTAATGCATCGCAGCATTATGGGAGAGGTGTTTGGTAAGTGCAGGCCAGTGTGACCCTAGGTTTTGCAGTCTGGGAATAGTCAGAAATAGAGGACCTCACGCACACGTTCAAACTCCTGACAGGGAGATGGACAAGGGTCAGCCTTTGGCAAGATTTTGAATCACTTATCTCCGCATGGGAATTGGAGAATGTCAGAGAGCTATGGGGAGAATTAAGGAGGGGGGTTGACAGCTGGAGACCTGGCAGCTTGGCAAAAGGCATATCTGAAGAGAAAAAAATGAATTTTTGCACAGTATTTGGGCATATTACCAGATTTGCCTTTATTGTGGTTGTTCAAGGATGGGATTTGATGGGGAGGCTTCCCGTGAACAAAACACTGGGACGTGCTCCGTGTAGCATTAGAGTGAGCTCTGATCAAAACAGAATTAATGGCTTTTGAGCTCTAGTATTTGGTAAGATAAATGAAATATTTTCACATGTGCCTGAAAATGCACTCTGTATGTACCTAAACATGAGATAGAGACCTGAGAGGAATACAGAGACTGGTAAAGGAGTTGCACATGTTTGTGTCCTAATTTTCTTTTGGCAAAAGTGAAGATTTGGTAATGGCAAAATAATGTGCAATTCTGTTTGTTTTCCTTTGAACTGTCTGTATGAAATCAAAAAAAAAAAAAAAAAAAAGATTTTGTGAATCCTAAAATACAAATTTCAGCTTTTTGTCTTAAAATGCATTTTCTTACTGAAATCTACTTATATTTAAAAAGTACAACTTCAAAATTTCTTATTCACAGACAAACCTTTTGTCTTTGTAATTTGAGCTCGAAAAAAAATAATTCATCAACACGTATATGTGTACATTGTTATCTAGCACGTTCTTTCTGTGATATCCAGAATTGTAAGTGAATTGAAAAATAAAATATGCAGACTAAAGTTAAATGAACACCCACAACTGTTTCTTTATATAACTCATTCAGCAACTATTTTTTAGACTTCCAAATCATTAATACCCTTCTTACATGCAAAAATTTTTCTAAGCGTAAGTAAGGTAATTCCACATTTGAGGAGTTCACTCCCACTTGCTACTTAGACCGAAATTTCAAAGCAAATAACAGCAGCTGGGGCATCAAACACATCTCTATGAATCAGGACACAGGGACTTCACTGCTGAAGTATCTAGTATACAGCATCCTATATGCATGTGTTAGCTTTTGTAGTCATAAGCATTGTACAGACTGTCTCTTTGCTTCATGCCTATGTATGACTAATAGCCTAGTCCACATTGACTAATTGTGAGGCTTTTTCCTACTACCTTACTGTTTTTTCAATTTCCTATCTCCCTTTTTAGGTCCTCTAAACATAAAACCATACCCTTTCCCATAGGAAACATCTGTCACTAGCTCTTTAACAATTGTGTTAGAAGAATAAAACCTTTGATTAAATTTATCAAAGGAAATGGGCCATTATACGCCAGCATCTTCAGTTGTTTCATTCATGGCTTTTCATTACATTTTCAACAGCAATGGTAAAAGTCCGTCCCTGAAGCTGTGTGATCTTTCCAGCATATGCTGTTTTCCATATCTGTCACTTTTCCTTGGAAAGGAAAAACAAACAAAAAACGATTTTGCAGAGAGAGAGGGAAAAAAAGTCTCCTTCAGAAAGGCAATATTTTTAGAAACAGCTGGTAAAACAAACTGCGAATGTTATGCCTGGAGCACATCTATTCTAATAACAGGATTGTTTAAAGATGAAGGCAGCCGCTGGTGTGTCGAGCTAACTCCATTCCTAGTGATTCTTCCTGCCACCCTCCTAGAAGCATAGGGAAACTTGGTGAACTAGTTTGCTCCCCATTCTGCCTCCTTGGCCAAGATATTTTAACGGTTCTCTGGTAAGAGTGTGCTTCCTGCTAGTGCTTTCTGCAATGAACACAAAGTGGTAACGTCAGAAAAATGAAGCTCAGTTTATTACTTTGTTTATTACTTAATTAGTGGATTGCTTATTCTTCTTGATGGTTATTCTGGAGTTGGGCCACCCCAGGTGACCTTTCCTGCTTGATGGCAAGTTACCAGTTTTTGCTTGTCTGTCTGCTGGGTGGCAAGTGCCCAAACATGAGCTGCTGATTCAGCTCCTTTAAGAAATTCTGAAGAGCTTCCAGGCTCAGAGTTGCTAGCATAAGGCCACCGTTTTCACAAGGAAATGTTTAAAATATCCTCAGAAACTTAAGCACTTTTGTTTCTTTTCCCATACCAAATTTCACTTGCTTAGCTTTTATTTTCACTAGCACTGAAGGAGGCAACAGAATGTGAAATTTTTTAAAAAACAGACATTTTGTGAAGTCTCAAGGTGTAATGGTATTTAGCATATCAATAGGTACTGGTACTGTTTTTGCCTTAAAAATCTCTATAAAAAGCAGTATTGTTACCTGTGTTTTACTGGGACTTGAGAACAGACAACAGCCACACATTGCAAATATATAAAATAAATTTCAGCAGTTGGATCCTGGGGATGGCTGCATGTATGAGGGCTCATTATTTTCTTTTTCAATAGCTCCAACAACGTTTTGTAGATGTCTTTTATCCAGCAGCTGAGAAGGGCTTTGTGGCTATTAGTGCAGCTGAGCACTTTTCTTCAAAGATCTAAATTCTAGATTTATACACTGACAAGAAATAGTTAATCCTTTTATGAAGCAAGCCCTGAAGGACTGTTTGAATGCCAGAACTTGAAATAGGACCTTGGAGTCTTAATTCTCCTTTCACGTTTGAACCTCTGTTAATCTCTCCTTCACTTTTAAACAAAGGTTGCATTTTGATCCTACAGATTCCTTAAACTTTCTGTCAGACATACACGCCAGGAGGTCATTTTTCTGGAGATCCAGTCATGTTAGAGCAGTGACAGCTTTTACTGTGCCATGTCATATTACGTTAATTTTCTCATTCAAAGGAGATTTCAGCAAATGCGAAACAAGACAAATGAGCTATCTGTGGTGAAGTTAAAGATTTCAGACATGAGCTTAAAGCAGCGATCATTGTGCCTTGTTCAACAGCAGTTCTTTATCAGTTTGCTCTTTTGTTTTGCCTTGTGCTGATCTTTTTCTGGTAATGAAATGCATAGAGCTGTACACATCATTTCAGGGGTAGCAGTGACAAAGCCGGGTAGAGAGGCGCTGTTATCTCTCTGCTCCATTACAGTGAAGCCTCTGCTTATGCCGCCCGACTTCTGAAAATAGTTGGAAAGCTTAATAAGCATAGGGACCTGGTGCGGGGGAAAGAGATTCTCCACAGCAGAGGATTAGGGGATGACAAATGCAGTTTCCTTTTATAAAATCCAAGAAATCTGCGCTCTGTGTCTCTGACTGGAGCTGTGGGAAAGGTGCTGGAAATAGGAATTAAGGGGAGGGGGAAAAATAGATATATGCGTATATATAAAAATGTGCATTGCATCAGTTACAGAATATGATGATAGCTTTCAGATAGTTGTAGTAAATCTGGTACAAACGCAAAGTGCCCGTAATACCCTGTACTAGTCTCTAGAAGATGGTCTACATGTCACATTTTATGTCCATGTGAATCTGCTGGAAGTAATTATGTACTTGGTCTGTCCCTCAGTTAATGCTAATGTAAATCAGCAATAACACATGTAAGCAGTGGCATTGTTATCAGTGTAAAAGTGCTGCAGGTGGGTTGAAAGTCAGGCCCCTACATTTCAGATACAGGCTAGTTTACCAGATTAGGAGCAGTGAATTATGAAATTCAGTTCATGCTTGAAAAACATATCAGTATGCAAAGTGAATTTCTGAGAGACTGAAGTTAGATAATAAGATTAAAATACCAACAGCAGAACTTTCTCAGCCCATTCCTCACTTGCTTATAAATCTCTTCCAAACCTTTTGTGCAAAGCATTTATGAAATTTTTCTTTTGGAAAGGAAGTAGTCAGCACTTGGATCTACATGGCAGTTTGGAATTGGAATTTGAAAATTAAATACTTTAATGGCAAAAAAAAATCAAAAAAATATGTGTAGATTCCAGTATGTATGTATGCGCATGCATAATTGCTAAGTATGTTAACCACATGGCTGGAAAAGCTAGCAGACTGCTCCTGTGAGACGGTGAGTGCCTTCAGTTTTCACTGGGATTAATGAAAGTAGAAAGCATTTAGCAGTTTGTAGGATTATGACTGAGTTTGCATAGTTAATATGTGAAAGAAAAATCACTGTTTAGAATTAGCTGGACCTCAAATCTCAGTATGAAGACAACACCCGGTTTTTATGCATGTTACAGAGAGAAATGGCTCTAGCAGGAGCATCTCAGTGCTCAGCTGTTCAGTGTAACTGCTTTTATAAGGTGCAGATTATCTACCTTTTTTACTATATTTCATTATATTGTTCTACTTGATTCTACATGGTTTGAATGCATGAGCACTGCCTGATGGTTTTCTGAATTCAGGCAGCTTCTGACTGTCACTGACTATTTTGAGCCCAGTTGGTGCATCTGTACTCTCCACATCAATATGCTTGGAGGGAGCAAGGTTGAAGCCTGCTTCTGTTTGGAAAATATGTTCTCTCTTTAAAGTAAACCATTGCCACTTCTGTTTTTATTTCTGCATTCTGAAAATGTTCTGGATATTTCTGATTTTGTTTGACAGAGCACCCAGCTCTGTATGTCACACACCGTGTTCAACCAGTAATGTCCTATTAGCACTTCAGTAGCATCTTTTATATCAGACTTTGCCAATGCTTTGCAGATATTAGGAAGCAGAGTTGTGGGCCTTGAGTAAGGGGGATGGATACTGCTGTCCCCTCTTTCTAAATATTGAAATCAGAGAGGTTAGGAAGATGTTTCTATGGGTGACTCACTAAAAAACTGATCTCTGAGAAGTGTTTCTGTTGACTTGGGAAAAGTTGGATTAGAATCCCTGCTAGCACAAGGGCAAAAACAGAACTAACAGCAATCATTTTATCTCTTTCTGTATGGGAACATTTAACCCTAACCAACTCCTACTCTAAAATTATTCCACAGACTACTGAGGCAGATTCCCTTTTTCTTGCCACTTTACGTTGAGTGGGAAGTGATCTGTTTCCTTCTGTGCGGGTAGCGTGGGAGGGGGTTGAACAGCAGTAAGCGCTGTCTTTAGGCTGTGTGTCGGGTAATTCCTGTGCTGCTTTGGGAATGCCACTGATACTCTCTGAGAGGAGTCTTCTCCAGGCTACTTTTGACTGTTGAAATGATTACTGTGGTACAAGTCCTTAAGGAGAGGGAGAAGTTTGAGAGCTGTGTGGAGAAAAGGATTTTGTGGGGCATGTATCAGTTGCCGTCAGAGGAGGATAAATTACTGCTGAGTTCAAAAGAAAAATTGCACTAATAAAGGAGAGAAAACATTTCTGAATAATGTGATTTTTTTTTTAATATGAAAATCCTATTTGTTAAAGTGGAGGAATAGTATACCTATCCATTGATACACTTGAATGCTATAGATGAATTTCCTCTACAAAGGAACCTTGTAAAAAGTCATTCCTCATCTTCACTGATACGCATGTTTCCTCATTTTCACTGATATCTCTGTTTGCTTTTAGCATCCAAGTCACTGACTTTGATAGCTTTGTATCCTGTCAGTGCCTGCAGAGCCCACACAGCTCTGGAAGTGGGGCTGAAATCCATTCTGCTTCTCACTTCTTCACTGGAGTCTTATGCTAAAGTCTAATTTACAAGTCAGTCAGCCTCATTTCTTTAAAACCGCTGCCACAGAATAGCTCCGAGGTCACCAAGGACATAATGTGACCTGCAGGATCTTTCCTTATGAGTGGTGATGACAGGAGACTCAAACTTGACTCTCAGATCCCAGACTGAACTGGCAGAGAGCTGTTCTGAAGAAAATCTTTTAAGCTAGAAATAGAGCAGATATTTTTAAGTTGGAAGTGCATCCACTGAGCCATGATAGGGATGGAACCCCATTTGTTTTTAAAGTAGAATATGTTTTTTCTAAGAGAAGGATGAAGTTGAGGCAATGTTTTTCCAGTTAGCTCCACTCTGAATCCATCCCCTGAATATAGAAGACACACAGATAGCAACTTATTCCAAAGCTTAGCACTTCTGTGCTGAATTCCTCCCTAACTTATTTATTTATTTTTTTTACCTGTATGGATATATTGCTGCTTAGTTACTTTTCTTCTTATGCTGCAGTTAAAGCTGCCACTACTAAGCTATCAGACAGTGAAATATGATAATAACATGAAATTGGGATGAAGCTCTAGTATGGCAATTGCAGTTAACTATTAGAGTTCCCTGTAAATAAGTATGGATACATAAGCTGATAAACAAGCAGAAAGCAAACTTCAGAAAACATGAGGCATTCACGTACTCAACATAGATGCCCTCAAAGTAATTAGTAGTTAAGAAAGAGAGTATCTTTTGCATTTGCCTGTTAACATGCAGTAGAAATCTAGCAGTTAATTTTGCTTTGTGGCATGTTCGCATTTTGACAGATAACTCAGCACCCGGCAGATTTTAGAGAGAAGTCTCTTTGTATTAGACTCTTAAATTGCTATAGACTAGCTTGCATGTTTAGGGACTGGGAATAAAACACAAATCTTGCTCACCCTCTCCAGCATAATGCTGATTCGTGTGCCTTTCCATGTTCAGCCTCCTTTTGCAAAAGCTGAGGAAGGACCCAGGCAGGGCCAAGTGTTTGTAATGAGTCTTTCCTTATTAACTGGTGAGATGTTTCTTCTCTCTAACTGAACAGGGCTGGTCACAAACAGTCATTAGATATGGCAAAGCCTGCAGCAATAGCAGAATTACCTGAATAAAATGTTTGCTGTTTTAACATAACCTTTCCAATTCCTTCTGTGTGTTGGTTGTGCTTAAGATCGTCAGCCAGCATAATATGAAAAGAAATAATGAATTCATCAGTAGGGGAAAAAAAAAAGTTTTCATGAGAAAATTTGTGGCTTGTACAGATAAAGGAAATTAGAGTCTATGAGAAAATAATAGACTTTCCTATTAAAATCTAACTATATAATGTCTTATTTGCTAGCAGAGGAAAGCCTAATATGATAAGGCTTTCTAGTTTCTGTTAATTAACATTCCACCCTGTTAGGCTTAGTCTGCAGTCAACTTTCTTTTTGCAGGTATTCATGTTTGTTATACTCCTGTTATACTCCTGTGCCTTACCAAAACATGAAGCACAAACTTGGCACTTAATAGCTATGGAAAGTCTTCTTTCAGCTGATTCTCAAACAATGACCCAAAAAACTAAATGTAAATATTTCAAGTAACCATATGGAAATCACGTTCAATTGAACATGTATGTATGTCTTTTTAAATAGTGATTCAGCAGCAATCTGACCTACAGTGGTCATATGAATATTAACTACTGTTTTTTTTTTTAAAAAAACATCACATGCATTTTGAAAGTTAGCACATCCCTAACCCTTTTAACAATGAAAGCAACGAAATATTTGCAACAGTGGGATATACTTTATTTTTTAATAGTGTGAAGTGATAGATGATGCGAAGGCCACCTGACAGAATTAGTCAAAGCCAATCATCCACAGTTCTTGTTCTAATCATTAAAATCCTGAAGATGTGAACAGAACTGCCCAGAGTCTCAGGTTTATTCACGGACATACACCCTTCACCTGTGCTTCTGAAATATCCTCATTATTATCCGTATTACGTAAGGTTAATTTTTGCCATGGCATGTTTCTCTTCTAATCCAATCTGTTGTGCAAACAAAGCAAATACCCTTTCCATCCACTTTCTTGCTATAATGCAACTTCTGATAAACAGCTTAAATCTTTGGCTTCTGAATCACTGTGGAGTTTATTCCAGTCATTCACTGTGTTGAAAAAGAGGATTCAAACTTGCCTGCAGCAGCCCTTTCACGACTGTAATCCCAAACTCTCAAAAGGAAATTTGCAAAAGACGACCCCCTCTCATTATGCTCATGCCCTTCCCAGGAGCATTAAGCTCACCCATAAAAACAAACAAACAAAAAAGCCTGCCAAAACCCAGTCCCAAAATGCCCGAATCACAGTAATATCCCCTCTTGTCTATTCCCAATGATAGACAGAACTAGCTCACATGTTGAAAGCGCCTATACAAAGTGCTCCCCTGCAGTGCTTTGGAGCTGGATAGTTCATATATTAGCTGGCCCCGTTGTATTTGTGATGCACTTACAAGTGCTGCTTAGTAGGAGAAGTGACTTCAAAGCCCAGATTGATGATCATTGCCCCTCTGCCTCCAAACACCGCTGCTAGAGGTCCCAAGGGGATGCTGGTGTATTTAAACTTTGCAGTGTTTAGTACAATCAGAAACAAAGAACATCTTACATTGTCTGAGCGGTTGGGAGAGAACACCTAACATTATGCTCAAAAGCCTGGGATCCCCCTCACACCTTTTTTCTCAAAAGAAGATTTATGGTTGTATTTACTTCTGTTTACTCAGTATCTAGGTACTTCACTAGACTTTTCTATCCCTTCCCAAGGGAGTTATTTAATAGAACCTATCAACAGCCTGCATGCTGGCATGGCAGTGCCATTCCCGTCAGTAACAGAAACATAATGTTTTTCCTCTGCAGGTAACCAGATATTATCCACAGACTTAGTATACCCAACATCAGCTCAGTTTGCTGATGGCGAACTTGGCCTGGCCAGTTCTGCAGGGCAATGCTCCTATTAATTTATGAGGAATAGCTGGACTTGTACTAAACTGTGGGGGAGATTGACGGGCTTATCCTCAATTCTGCAGCCCCAATGATTTCTTGTGGCATGACAAAAATTACAGATAAAAAAATTCTATTAACTCCTGTCTAATTCATTTTAACTGCAGCTGCATACACTTTTTTTTTTTTCTCCCTCCTCATTCTTCAGGGTTTTGTCCAGCGTAGTTAATTGTGGAGACGCATTTCTCACTTTCAAGATATCACTTCCATTATGGAAACTACCATTTCTATTGAGACCGTTTTCCTTCTGTCTCGATGTGGGAATAGCATTACCCCGAGTTAATTCACAGCAGGAAGAAAGCATATTTTGACATCCAAAAAACAAAGATAAGCAATGTTATGAGCAACTATGAGCCAGTGAATCCTGAGCCTTCATTTGCAGGATGTCCATGAGAGTCCCTGGTTTACCACATAGTTTCTATATGATTTTGAACAGGTCACTTAGCCTCTCAGCCCTTCCATTTCCCAGCTAGAAAATGAGGGCATTTCTATTTTTCTTAGGAAAAATGCAAAGATAGCCATTAGGTGAATAGGTAAGGTACTAATAGCATTGTGCAAGTATCATAAATTGAACATTAATTCCTACATTTACATTGGTGGAATTAAGAGTGACTTGAAATATTTATGCAAAGGTCTTTTTCGGGTTTTATGCTAGTGAATAGAAGTAATTTGCAGGGGAAAGATGCAGGGAAGTAAAATGATTGCACCAATCATTGCACCAAATGCCTTGCATTTATACACAAAATCAGCAATTAGAAGATTGCGCATGCGCGGATACATTACATGACAGGTGTTTTCAACTCATGCAAATGCATTCTTTAGGTTTATTTATAGTGTTCAGCCATAAAAAAAACATTTGTCTTCAGGGCACAAAGACCTCCATGTGACTATGCTATGCTATAGGTGAAGTGAGGTATTTGTACAGAAGAAGCTGATTTAGCTCCTGAGCATGTCAGTTTAAATCATGCGTTTGTGAGATCAGAAATAGAGCTGATGCTTGTTTTTGTTACCCCTCATAAATAGATATGCTGAAGAGATTGGAAATGCACTTCTACATATACCACAGAATATATTACACATGCACGTTTGCAGGGCATCTGCGTGGGGGTCGTGTTTTCTGTTGAAATTTTTTTTCTTTATTCAGTTTTCTCGGTAGCAAAGTAGTAAAGAGAAATCTCCAAACTAACAATTATTCTTTGCAATGTGAAATTCTTGTCTGGAGAGCAAATACTCTCTATTTGGTTTGGAGTATGTATGCATGGAGATAATACAGCCATTCAGTAAAGTGAATCAGAAATCTTGACAATTGACATATTATTCTCACCTGTAAACAACTAACGAAAAAGAAAGAAAAAAACAGTCACTAGGCCAAACAGATAAATTAAGAAAATGGGATCTGGCTTTATATACCTTCTTACCGTCCTATCCTACCTCTCAGCTTGTTTTCTCTCTCAATGAACAGGAAGGACAATTTAGCTATCTGGGATTACCACACTTAAATCCCTTCAAAACATGAAGCTAAAAAAATAAATTATGAGTTTTTCATTTCCCTATGAGGACTTTAAAATACTGAAAAACACAGTCAGTCTTGTGCAACTTGAACAGAGCGAACTAAAACTCAGTAGAAGACAATATGCAGAAACTTATTATGCCCTTTTCAGTAACACTGATTTATGAAATAAATTAGTTTAGTTTTAAGGGCATAAGTGAATGAATCTTGTTCAAAGCCTACTTGGGCAAGCCCTTCCCAACCATCAAACCGTAAATTCTGTTTACTCTACATTTTATCGCGGCTGTTACTCACCATGGTAACTGGGACATGTGGTTTGATGTTTCGTGTTAATTATTGCAATATTTGGGTGGGTTTCTTTTCCAGTGGAATTGTACATTGTTTTTATTTGGAATTGGTTATCATCTGTATATAGTCCATTTTTTTCCCTCATTTCCTCACTTACGTGCCTCTTCTACGTCTTGTAAAACAAATTTCTTTGACCTTCCTGAGTCCAGTGTATAACCTTGTTAAAGATCTGTAGAGGTGCTCTTTCCCAAGTATCCTCATGAGTGAACTGTGTCACCAAGTGAGCTTACAAAGTTGCATGCCCTAGATCTTCAATGTCCTCCAGAGAAATAGCAATGTCTGAGGTGATTGTGAGTTACTCAACCATCCAAGAAGTGGATGGTATTTTTGCCTATTTAGTTTTGCTTTGTTTTGTTTACAGATAAAAGCACTTGAGTAGTCTGGATGCAAGCTGCAAATGCTGGTTCTTCACAGCACTGACTTGTGTCTATTAGAGGAGTAGGAGATACAGAAAGAAAATGGGATATCTAGGACAGAACTAGGATCACCACCGCTTTATCATCCAAAGAGTAGTTTAAGTTATTTGGAAGAGAAATCTTCTAATAGTGAATTACTGTATTTTGGATTCACCTCTCAAAGAGAAAAGGAAGACTTTAGCTCAACTGAGTCACTTAGAGCTGGCCTGGCTGAAGACTTTGAAAACGTGAAAAAAAATCTATAGTAGCTGAGCGGTGAATTAAACTACTTCATAGAGTCTTTCAACATAAATGGAAAGTGTAGACTAGCATCCAAGAGATTCAAATTACTGCTCTGAGAATGGTTCCTGTTTACTTCTGACTCCACGTTAAAAAATCTGGAAAGGAAAATATGTTTTAAAGTAAATATGTATAAATGGAAGGGTCATAGGAGTAACTGCTATGCGTCAGTAAACTTGCTTGCACAACTCCCTTAGAGGATAATGTGTAGTAAACACTAAGGTTAGCTACAAAGCAACATTCATGAAGTATGTAGATTTTAATGTGGTTACACTTTGTCTGTAGTTAAGTGACTGTTCTTATGCCAGTTAAATAGGCACCTATTCTATCAAATATCTTGCTGTGGCATACCTGCCATACGTACACACTTACCCCTTTTAGGATTGGGTATTGAGATCAGCCGAGTCTAAGCACTTCCTAAATTCTTTAGTTGTACTCTGGAAGCTTTCTCTTTCTAATACGCAACTTTCACATGGAAATGAGCTTATGCCCTTTGCTGGCATAGGTGGGACTTGCCTGGATGTATCTCCTGGGTGTATTCTGAAAAATGTTAGATGCCATGAGAGTATAACATTTACTGGGATACAACTACCAAAAGGAAATGTGGTAGTCCTGCAATATTCATTAGCATTCTGACAAGCTGATGGCTTTGTTTTCACTTGGCTGCTTTGTAGCTGAACACACTGAGGAAAGGAAGGGACAGTAGAATGCCTTCAAAGCTCTGTTTAGCCTACCACAAATACGCAGGAGACATTTGCTGTATGGGTTTAGACCAAAGACAATAATCTATTTCTGCTCTCACTCAGATTGCTAGATGGAGTTTTGCTACTGAGTTTGTTGGTGTGAGGATCTGGTCTGTAGTTGCAAAATTGTTTGGGATACTTCACATGTAACTAACTTTTATGACTAAGTTTAGCTTTACATAAAAACAAACAAACCAACTTAGCTGGTCTGACTTCAAATGTCAGTCTTTGGTTTTTCAAAATAAAAAGCGTTAGAACTTCCCCTGGGAGATGATAGAGCATGTTGAGTAGAGGGGTCTGGGAGGAATGCTTTGAGGTCAACTGTACTGCAGGAGCTGCTTAGTGCTGGAATCATCAAATGTTCTTTAGTACAGAATAATATGAAAACACAATAAGCTTATGGGAAACACCTAAAGGATTCTTCTCCTTTGTAGCATTGTGATGGTTTAACCCTATGATTTACTTAGGTTCTGACAGCTGTAAGTGTGCTTTCATAGTTGATATCTTCTACAATACTTCTTAATGTAAGAAAGACTCTTTAATTAACTCTAATACACAAACAGGACAGAACAGCATGTGGGACGTGGCCAGTGGTGTTTGGGTTGACATTTACTGTGTGTTACCTTTCTTCTATAGCTTTACATGTGCCCGTAGCCTCATAGCTCTAGAATCAGGGAGTGTTTTTGCCAGTACAAACATGCATCAAATAGGAAACAGGAATCATAGGAGTATATTTTTAGTCAAGATTTGAATTATGGACAGTCAGAAAAGCAACAGTGTAACTAGAGATCCTAAAAGGGTTTCTTGCTGTACATTCAGTGCATATGTGAGAATTCTTTACAAATAAATCCATATTCAGTAACTTCTACAGTCTTCACTGCAACCTTCAACCCAGAAAATACCTAAACAGGTGACTGCCAGAACATAAAAAAGGTTACATAAGGAACATTATTCATTCCTTGGTTTTATGTTCTTCTTTACTCTGTATTGCTTCTGCTAGTGGCAGGATTGTAGGCTAATTACATCCTTAATTTGATTCAGTATAATAGATTCAGCATTTCTAGTGTTTATCTTAAGAAGAGATATTTCACAAACTTTTAAACAGCTAGAGAGCCTGTTTAGCTAGTTTTGGGAAGAGAGAGAGAACCCAGTATCCTTTAGTCTGTATCTGTGTACATATTTCTTTTAAGGAGAATTCATAGGAAATCAGGAAATGGTTTACAGAGGCATGTCTAGAGTAGAATGTTTTGCAAGAGATTTTTTTTGCCCTCTATTTAACATCTATGTCTGCTACAAAAGTATTCTAGCCATAAGAAAATTTGTTGCAGAGTCTTCAAGTTGAAATCAGATACATAGCTAGCTATGACTTCTTCTCTTTCATAGCTGAGCTTCTTACGGAAAAAAATGAACATTTTTGAGTTCAAGAGAAGTTCTTTTATTTGAGTTCATGGGAAATTCTCTTATTTGTTTCTTTTCACTGCTGTTTTTGACAATACCATCTACTTATAATTTTGTGTCATTAGTATCCTTGCCCAGCTCAGAATGGATATGTGGCTCTAAATGACCCTAAAAAGGTGTTGTGTGATAAATGAAGTAAACTTATAAAGGTAATAGCAGTTTGAAAGCTTGAATTATGCAATGGTGAAATGCATATTCCCTTTTAGCACTGGAAGTCTTGGGTGCCATTCTAATTGGGTCAGAGTACAAAAAAAAAAAAAAGGAAAAAAAAAAATCCTGACAACATCCTTTTATGCAGAGCAACTGCAAAACAAGAAAAAAATATCCCAGTAAGTAGGGACCCACGATTAGGCCAGCAACGTATCCGGGACATTTTAAGTGCATCAACCATTTTTCCAGACAAATAGGTTAGAAAAACTACCTGGCACTGGCAGCTGACTAGTAATGAGATACATTGATAAATTTGTGTTACAGAGAACTCAGTATTTTGCAGGTCAGTGTCTTAAGAAAGACAGAAACTGTCAGTTTGATGGAGTCTAGTACTGGTAGAAGACACTGCAACTATAGAGGATAAGATAGACTTGGTGACAGTATCGTAGCCTTAGTTAATGATTTATGATCTTCAGTATTGCTCTGTAGCGTACACGAATTAATGTATTACTTTTGTCAATAGTACTTTAAAAAGCAACTTGAAAATAAAAAATGAGAAAGCACAACTGTATAATGAAAGCTGTTAAGTCTTTTTAAAAAATATCTTCTTAAATATGCATTTTTTTCATTTTATAATTTCAGTTTTGAAAAATTTGACCATTTTGATCCTTAGGCAAGTAACTTGTAAGGCTGGATTGTATAGATACATTTGCCACCACTCCTTCTACCTACTTTGTAGTTTATTGAAATTAAAAAGAAGGCAGCAATGGATATATTTTTTAAATAATTGCTTTTCTGAGGAATAGTTTGCTACACCTTTAGTCACACAATATTGTCTGTGTAGCTCTATGTGGAAATACTTGGGGTCCAGTTTTCAAATTAGGACATCCACGTTTGGCTATTAAATGGTACATTTTTTCCAATTGCTTTAGGTGAGGATTTCCTTACACTCGGCAGAAATTGCAGGACCCAGGTTTTCCAAAGAGCTCTACTTCTTTTCAAGCACCTATGAATTGAACAAATAAAAAAAAAAAAAAAAATGTTTAGCACCCTTCAGTTCCTATTCTGATGCTAACATGCAGATTTCCTTTTCAAAATCTTATCATCTCTGTAAATTTCTCTGGCTTCTGTAGTAGTTCTTTGGCTCTTTTGATCTTTCAGGCACTTAAAAGGCTTTTCCAGGCCCTCGTGCAATGAGTTAGGTATTTATCATCAAATAGGGCATAAGTATTTACTTAAGTGGCCTAACTTAGATTGTGCAGTTGGCAACCAGGCCCCATGCCTTGTAGAGTCTGTTTTGTGTCAAAGAGAAGGTACTGAATTCTAATGTGCTGCAGAGGGATACTTTGCTCCTCTGAAAATCCAGCTGCAAGTCATGACAAGTATTGGTTAAAATCAAAAGGTTGAATATCTTATTGTGAAACTCCTGAATTACAGTTAAACCAGAGGCTCAAAATCCAGGTAGGGACTGGCAGTAAGGGACAATAACCTTAAAACTTACCAAATAAAACTCTCCAACTGAACTCTGCAAGGGCCTCACGTGTGTCTTTTTTTTTTTCCCTAGTCCAAGCTAATCTTTTCTGATGCACAAATGAATCCCTCAGATATCCTATGTAGAATACTGTTTCACTCCCATTGACCTGCATGTTCCCTCCTGGAATTTACCCTGACAAGGTTTCCTCTTCTCCNTATAGTATATCGTGCCACTGCAGCCTTGCAGCGGAGGCATAGGCCATACCAGCTATAGCTGCATGGTGCTGGTAGGCAGCACTACCTCAGCACTTCTGAAATAGAAGTTAGAGTCATCTTAAATAGCTCCTCTGCTGTTGACTAGCTCTACCAGAACTGACCACTTCTCAGGGATCTGTGTACAAATGACCTGGGCTATTTACATGTTATTTATGCTTATTTAACATTCTTCAGAATTAGTACTGATCTCTCAGTGGGTTTAGAGGTACCGTTGCCTCTCATACTAAGAAGCAACTAAACATCCTGCTTGTTTGTTACAATCGCGTCTATACAAAAGTATTAAGAACTGCATCTACAGGGTAGATTCTTGCTGTTCTTTCAAGAAATTGAAGGTTGAGATGGTTCCCTGCTTCCACTGCCTGATGATACCACAACCTTGCAGACTGGTTTTGCAGTGGTCCTGTTGGTATTCATGGTGGAAAACTAGGGTAAATGAAGTGCATACTGCCACCTTTCACCTGCTCCTGCAAGCGAGATTCCTCATAGGCAGGGTTCTCACCTTTAGCATTTGCTCTTTCCTAAAACATCCAACAGAACTGTTTGTTTTGCTGTGGCCCAGAGTTCCTTCTTGGATTCAGGATGAGGATGATGGGTTTTGTGCTAGAAAAATGAAGATAGCATATGTGAGACCCCCGGCCACCCTGGGAGGTACGGGATCCAGCATGCAGTTTTAGTAAGACTTGGATAGAATTGTTCAGTAAAGTCTTCTTGAACTGTAGAGCCTTTCGTAATGCAGGACCTAGTCTCTCAGTCTAAATGGCAATGGAGGTTTTGCCTACAAAAAAATCATACAGCCTAGTACCAGATACTACTAGCTGTATTGCTTATTACTTTTAAGTTGTCACTTAGACCAATGACAGGTCTGTTCCTTCTGACACTTACTGTCAAACTGATGAGGCTGTGGATTCTCACAGCCCCTTGGGAGCAGGGAGCTCCCAGCAGAGATCGTATTTGACTGCATGTGTGAATAATGGCTTGCTATTGCCACTAAATATGCACCGCCGCAGTATCTCCAACATAGGCTCCTTGGTAGTAATTTAGTAGTAAGTTGGTACTAATTGGTACTTTTAAGTAAGTAAAGCACGTTTATAAGAATTAATTCTTCAGCCTTTACTCAAGCTGATCAGTATTGACAGGAATAAACCCAGTCTGACTAGGAACAAAAATAGATGCCACTTGTTTGGGGTATAGTCTAGAGAATTACATGAGAATGAGAACCAGGAATTTTATGCGCTTGCTCCAAGTAGGTGATCATAGTGAGGGTGACAGGCCTTTCCTAGCATATGTTATGATTTATCCTCACCCTTTTTCCCTGCCAGCCCCTCTCCCCCCAGCAATGCTCCGAGCCCCTTGGAATGTGCTTTGCCCATTTGAGGGACAGGCATGGGACCCTCCGACCTCTCCCTGCTCCTCTCGGCCCTCCCTCCTGCCTGCCCCAGTCCTTGCTTGCTCTTCTGTTTTTCTACTTTCCCTAAATGCAACTTACTTTAAGCATGCATTATTATTAACATCCTACAATAAAATTAAGCTATTATATAACCCATTTGTCGATCTCAGCCAATTTCTTCTATCTTTTTCTATGTCTATTTATGACGTACATCCAAACTGCACGTCCTTTTCTTTCTTTTTTTTTTTTTTTTTCCTCTCCATGTTTATTTTAAAAAGAAGTAATGAAAGAAAAGATTTATTAAAAAAAAAAGCAACACTGGAGGGTGGTGGGGTTTTTGGCCCAAAATTGAGAACAAATTTAAATGGGAGAGGGAGGGAAGGAAAGAGAACTCAATTCATAAGAAAAAAACTATCCAAATGATGGAAGTGTCCCTAGACTGCTTTGTCTGTTCCTTTTCAATGTGTGCATCTGATTCGTTCATCTTTGAAAGTGTGTGGAATAATTTTTTCTTTCAAAAAAAAATTAAAACCCCACAATTGTTCTTTTCTCCCTTTCTACTGGGAACAAAGTGCTTCTTTTACTTTTTTGCTTTTTTTTTTAGTATATCTCTACATAGCTATATTTTGATGTATTTCTTTTCAGTGGTTGAATTTCTATCTTAGATTTGGTTTGTTCCAATCTAATAATGAAAAAAAAAAAAAAGAGTTATGAATTGTTTTCTGCAATTTTCCCCTCTACTTCCCTCTTTAAATAAGGAACTACTTCACTGGCAGAATCCCACAGCTGTACTTTAGAGATTCTCCAGAGAATCTAAACATAAAAGTAATCTAATTTAGAGTGGGAAAGGGGTGTGCCAGCACAGTCATTACATTCAAAACAGTGGTTTGATGTGTTCAAGAAATAATTGTGTCAAATTACTGAGAATACTGATATCAATTTGGTGGACTTCAGAGAAGACAATTCTCACAATAAGGAGGCTGTGGGTAGCTACAGATGAAGTTGTTCTGATTCCAATGCATAAAATAGTTTCCTTGTTTTTTTGGTTTACTCTCTGATTATTATTATTATTAGTTTATGTATTTTTACTGCTATTTTTAGTAGGGCAAAAGTTTTAACTGTTTTTATAATTTGAGAACCTTTAATGAAAATGTAAATATTAATACTATAATTATTACTTTTTTGTAACTTGCATGTTGAAGAAGTTGCAGCTTAGGGTTTGTGAGATTGTCAATGTTAGAGTTCTGTTCTTTCTTTTTGTTGATGGGCATGAATATGCTCATTTGTTTTTGTATATTGCCCATCCCTTCCTTACAGCCAGAAGCTCTAATGCTGCTAGATCACTCCGTACCGCCCTTACATGGACATGGCAACTGACTTACACATTCACTCCCATCATCTTCATCTCCTGTGTAGTACACTCATAGATTATTACACCCCCACTCCATCCACCCTAGGCATTTTTTCTTCCCATAAGATCCCCCCACCACCCCTTTCTTTAGCATTGTTAAAATTTTATGTGCAGTCATCCATTCCTTAAAACACACACACACAAAAATTATAGAAAAAAAGAAAATGTTTAAAAAAATATATATCAAATTGACCAAAAAGGCAAAAAAGCAACAAACCTTGCTTTTCAAAAATCATTATGTATGTAGATATGCAAACAAGCAAAAGTAAATTCTATAAAATGTACAGGATTTTTCAACTGTAATATGCTAACAACTTTAAATAAGATAAAAGAATTACAATCAAAAACAGAAAAAAAAAAACAAGTTTGAATTTGTTAAGGTGCAAGATTTTTTTCTTTTCATGTTATGTGGTGTGGATGTATGTGTTGTTGCCTCCCTGTATCGCCCTTTGTTGTAAAACGATTATATTTAAAAAGAAATAATAAACATTTTGCTAAACAAAAGTTTTTAAGAAACAACAACAAAAAAAAGCAAGTTACAAGAATGTGGCAATGCTACTTGTCCAAGAGCATTCTTACACAACTTTCTTTTGTAAATTTTTCCTTTCATGCCAAAAAACATGCGGGCAATTTGTTGATGTAAGTTGACTGTTACAAAATCAATGTGGTATGCTTTCTAAATATTTTTTTTATATTTTTGATTACTTTTTTTTTGTTAAAAAGGAATAATGTTTTTGATTTCCTGCATTTTTTTCAGTTTTCTTGGGTTTTTATCTTTCTTTTGCTGAATGACTTGTTATGTTTTTCCGTTTCTTTTTCTGACCTTATTGCTGTGGCATTTTTATTTTCTAGCGTATGGTTTTGTTTTCAGAAAATTGTATAAATTCTTTTTTCTTTTTTTTGACTAAGTTTATATTTTATGTTATGTGCTCTTTGTGTATTGCTGATTACCAAACTGTTTTGTACCTAGGAGGGGGTGAAGGAGCCTGTAGTAGTAGTTTGCTCCTGTTCTTAGCAGTCCTTCTCAGTGGCTTTGTTCCCGCCCTTCCCTTTCCAAAGAAGAACCCCAGTGACGCTACTTTATTTCATGCTACTAAAATTCTACACAACCTGGTGTTGCACAGTTCATTGAAACTAAAAAACAGTGAAAGTCCTTTAGTATATTGCTAGCTCTCAGGGTTTCCTTATTGCAACGCTATGATTTTCCTTCTTTATTCCAGTGGAAGTGTTTTATTTCTAATTTCTTCATTGTTGATTATGTGCCTGATGACACAGTCAAAATGATACTCTCAAGTGTACTCTTACCAGGTAAACACACCCATCATACTTAAACTGGTATCAGCCTTCTTAACACTTTCCAGAAATGCTACATTTGACAGACACTTTCCTACTTAAGCCTCTGTCCCAGATTTATAAAATTTCCTTTGTTCCAAAGAAGGTTTTGATTAATTCCTTTAAATAGCAATGAGCTTTCAGTAGAAGTAATAAAAAGCTCTATTTTCTTATAAATGCGTAGAGTTTAAGCATCTCTGCATGGTAATGCTGTGCAAAGTACTTAGGAAGTATCTTGGGTTCAACTGTCAAGTCCTGTGAACAACTAATGCTGAAAACAGAACAAATAATTATGACTAATACAAAACTGTCATTACCACGATTAATCATGAGATTTGAAAACAGTGGTGGGAGAGAGCATGTTTCATTTGGTTCAGAGCAGCTCAGTATCTGGATGCTGAAATATTCCTTTTTGATCTGGAATCCTGCCTGGAAACACAATGTCAGGTCTTCGATGGAAAGTGCCAGTATCTGTTTCACGGTTGGGACTGAGACTGGTTGCACGAAGATGACCAAGAATTTGCAGCAATGAAGCACATTCCAACATTACCATGGGGTTCATGACCCCTCCCTTGAACTCTCTACCTTTTTGTTGCTCAGCCGTGGATTAGGAAGCTCTGCAATAACCAATATCTTTTAATATAGTTTTGGGGACTTTCCTTCACCACACCAACCAGACTCCACCACAAGAAGTACAGTCTTATCTCATGCCTTGAGGACAGTATGGTCTCTGAAAGGAAAGGTGTTGCATAGGGAAAAGGATGTTTTCCTCTCTGTTAGACTGTCAATTTCAGTTTAATTAGACTGCAGAGAGGAGAAAATACTAAGAATGATCATCTCCTAGATTTCATGTTAACATCATCTTTCCTGTGACCAGGAGCTTTGTTCTGAATACTTTTCCCTCCTCATCTTTCAGGAACTCAAAGGAGAATTAACTAAAACACCGTTAGAGTGAAATTTATGAACTCAGTCATTTAATGAGAAATTATTGGTGCTGATGTTGCATTGATACAGACAGGCAGGAAAAAAAATAAAGGAATTATTTTCTATGGCAGCACTTTCATATTGAAGGTGGAGTCTGAAAGCTTCAGAGCAAGAGCATAAGAATAAGATGCAAATAAGAAACTTTAGATGTGAAGTTTCAAGTACCTGAAAAGTGGATGTGTTGTGCAGGCTTTGTGGATGGCATTTCAAAACTCTTCAACCACATCTGGAAAAGAGACGATACAGGTGGGTCCCTTCTGGTCACTGTGAGATGATGAATCTTTCAGGTTTTGATTCGTGCACCTTTCATCCTGTGTCTTTCTGATGCCTGAGATTCCAGTGAGGTAGTCTTGGCTATAAAGATAAAAGCTGGCAGCTGCTGCAGTTTTTCTTTTCTTTTTCCTTTTTTTGGTGCCCTCAGCATTCATGACTCACCCACAACATCCTCACAGTTCATAAGGCTTCTATTAAATTTTTAACACTCTGTCTTTTCCAGTGGCAGAGAACTCTTACTGGAGATCAGCCCCAGAGGTATGAATTATATAACTATAAATACACTCATAAAGCAAAAAGCAGGGCAGCTTCAAGGCTAAAGTAGACCTTTTATATCCCCAGTGGTCTTGGTAGTTTAAAGAAAAGCACAGTCCTGTGAAAAAAACATACACGTGCTGCATTCAAAAGGGTAACTTTTAAGGAATATACCCACAGCTTTTGTCTCAAGGAATGAGAAGACCAGGCAGAGTGCTGGGTGCTTAGATCTGGGTTTTCCACCACAGACTCAGTTTCCTCAGTGCTGCTTTCTGTATGCTGTGCTGTCATTTTTTGCAATTACACTAGTGATGAGGAAGCTAATTTTGCATACATATCGCTATGGAAGAAAACATTTTATCTGTTTCCCTTGCATATAATTCTTCGGCATTATGTTGGCAACTCAAGCCTTTAAGAGATAAACATATTTCTTCCTCAGAAACATCCATTCTTTGCTTGGGAAAGAAAACAAGGAGTAAGTGGAAAATAAATCTGGAAAATCCTTGTGATATCTTTCGATTTCTAAAGCAATCCTGAACTCACAGTCCAACAGCGAGCACTGCAAACTGATCCTCAAAAAAAAAAAAAAAAAAAGGAAAAAAAAAAAAAAGGAGGGAAAAGGCCTTTTGCTACCAGGAAACAGTCCATACCTTTCACAAACAAAATCAAGGCCTAATAGGAATGTATGTTTTGAAGCCAAGGTCCAGTTTCGGAGACAGACATGTCATTATTTTAAGCATGAAAGTTTGGAAATAAAAGCTGTATGTTTTGGGGGGCGAGGGGTTTCAAGTCAACGGAGAGTTACTTTCAGGATTGAAAATAGGAGATACTGTTAGAAAATCAAAATTTCAGCTGGGAAAATACCAACATAAAACTTTCCTGAAATGCAGGTCCCTTCTAAGTTGCCATGTAAGGTTTTTCTATGACTGCTTTTAGTTTTGTTAGTGAATTTCCATCTCTTTAAAGAACCTGCCTTCATGGTGGACCTTTTAGAGTCCAGTTGCCACTTTGTCTTTTAAAATCTTTCAGCACATACATTTAAAACCAACTTGGGGACATGTGCAAGAAACTTCTCCATCAAAGGACAACTGGCTGTAGGCAGTTTCCTGGTGTCTCCGCTGGCATTTTGTGGAGGGTGCATCCTCTGCCACACCTTTATCATCTGCCTGTCATCAGACTCCCTCTTGTGTCTCTTATGAGTAGAAATGTTGTACCAGGAAGAGAGTTCTTTGCCAGATGTGATATGAAAATTTGCACTTGCTTTTCCCCGTAGATGTCTGTGATCGTGCTTCTCACCTTCCAGGGAGCTTTTCAGAAGTTACATTCTCTGTAATCATTAAATAACACATTTCTTTTAGACTGAGTGACAATTTTATCGTACCATTTTAAAGGGCGTTATAACTCATGTGATAAATCATGTACCCCAAGAAGTATTAATTGTGCACACATCTTATTAGACATACAGATTCTAGGTTGCTATAAGTTTTGCAGAAATGCCTCAATACCTATAAAAGAGAAGTCAGACGTGATATCTAAAGTGCTTTTTTCTGAACTACTTTCTCCCACATGACTTTTTTTCTTTGTCTCATGTTTTCTTCCATTAGAGACAGAAAGAATAAATAAATAAAATAAAGCTAACATCAATGCCACCCTCACCCTTATCTCTCTGTTGCTCCCAGAAGATGTTTTGTCTTAAGTGTAAGAGACTAATTCATTGATAGAGACATGGTTCCTAAGGAAAGACCTCTAACAGCTTTGTTTCTTGTGTGGGAAATCAAAGCTTACGGAACATTGCTGGTATGAAAGTTACTTCTCACATAAGAGAGATTAAAGCTTTTTAAAAGCCACTTCTGATTCTGGCCACTGTCTTCCATCTAGCAGATTCACTGGAATCAGAATTGCAAACTGCCTTCCACCTCTTTCATGAAGTCCCACTTACCCTAGCAGCTCTATCATCTTTTCTTGACATTCAGGAAGGCCACTGTCATTCTATAGTCAGTGCAGTATTTTTGGTCATTGGTTCATGTGATGAACAGCAACAAAAACTGCAGCAGGATTGCCTATTTCTAAAGCAAGTTATGTTGCAAATGGAAACTGAGGCTAAAGAAAAATCTTTATAAGTTGCAGGACATTAGCAGTTCCTTGAAGTCAAATCTAGGAACTTGCTAGTTAACTGGCCCCAAAAAAATTCTTTTTGGAAGAAGACTGCCCAAAATCTTGCCCCAATGAGTAGCAGATAAACTGCAGAGAACTGCCACGTGCTAGTATAATAGACGTTAATAATGAAATCAATTTAAAGCTTTAACTAAGCAATTAAAAACTGCCAAACTTAGTATTTCGGTTGATTATCACAGGTAGTGTTTTAAAAATCACAAATGAATATGACTGTTTAACAGCGAAACACTGATCTTAAAAAGTCACTTAAAGGGATGCTATCTATCCTGGACTTTCTGGAACTTAGCTTTGACAGAAATTCAATTTGATTTCATCTACACCAAAATTCAATTATTCTGTTCATTTTTTCCAGACTTACAGGTGATCATTCCCACTGAGACATACACCAAGTTTATTTTGAGGCCGCCTGTTGGCATAGATTTTAGATGCCCTACGTAGACAGGACTTCGGGGTGTATGTAAATCACATTACATGGTGAAGTTTCTACATTTCACAGAAAACAGCTTAGAGAGTGGCATTATTTTACATGTATGGTGTTTGCTTTTTCCTCCTCTGTTCAGTATCAGAAGTGGTATAAGCATGCTGAGGAATTTCAGAAAATGAAGGAGCATATTTAAATTGATGCTTTCTGTGTTACCCCATGGATAACTCTACATGAAAGGATGTTAAGAGACTGCTGAAGTGCAGCATTTGGCCTAATTTCTAGCCTGGTATCTCTGAGTTAAAACTGACTATTTCAAATGATTAAACTGTGTCAGCACTCGATTTCTCATCAGGGATAAGAATAAGCAATACAGCCAGTTAAGCCATCCAGATTTAATCAAACTGTTAAGTACCTTTTCAGTATCCTGTTGCTATTCTCAATATGTAATTTGTACAAATGTATTGCTCTCCAAGTATATTTAGCATGAGATTATGATTTTAGAGGGATATTCTTTATAAAATTCCCATGGGCATTGCTGGGAGTATTCAGTGAGAAACGAGTGCATGTAATATACAGTGTAGATTAGAGAGAGCAGAGTTTTGACCCTGACACCATTCAGCAGTCGCTACAATGTCAGACTATTCATTGGCAATTATTAATACATAAGCCAAATCTAGAATTACTTATTTAGAAGCTGAAATTTCTTTTTGCCTCTCTTTTCTTAAGCACTGTAGGGTATAAATCAAAATTTCCCATGCATTAGAAAGTTCTTGAACTGAGCTGCACTCTCTTCCTATAGATCTACATGAGCAGACATGCTGTAATATAAAGCCCTCAGTTTGTATTTAAATAACTGGCTTAAGTGGCTGGCCAAAGAAAAATGACCCAAGTGAAAATTTACATAAAAACTTTAAAAAGCAGCACAGCTCATCTTTAAAGAATTGTCTATAACCTGTATGTCAATAGAAGATTATGCAGTCTGAACATAGATTAAAATAATTTATTATGCTTCCATATCTATCTGCATATCAAGAAATGACAGTAGGTGTGAAAGCAACATCTGCAGTACGGTCCTCGGCTCAAGCACTGATTTGAGTCATCAGAGTTTTTACTTAGTTTTATCACAAACAGCAACAAAGTCTGTCTCAATTTTTACCCACATAACAAACAGCAAGAGAAAAGAAGAACTGAAGATCAAGTTGATAGTGCATTGAAGCTCAAGAAGGTGAAAGGAAAGGAGCGTGCCTGGTGTAGGTAACAGGATGGCAAAGATTAAAAAGACCTGTACAAGTTTTGCATAAAGGCCTGTAGTTTTGTGGACCCCAATGAGTATTGGTTGTTATTCCATCCCTCACTTTCATGAGCCTTCCCACAGTTTAAAAACCAGTCAGCAATCAAGAAGACAAGATTGATTGGGAAAAGACTTCATAGAAATTGCTGCAGAAAGAAAGCAGGCTTGAATGGCAGCGAAGAAATACCAACATTTTATTACATGAAAAGAAGAAGAAGAGGAAAAACTGGTAAGATAAGCAGTAAAAATGATCTACGAGAATGTTGCTGTATGAAGGTTTGAAGCAATTAAGTCTTGTAACCAGTTGCTAAAAATCAATATCCTCCGAGTCACTTGAGAGTATCTTCAAAATCAAAAATTTTGGGTCCCCCAAATTTCAGAGTTTTTCACTGTATGTCGGTTAAAAGAGGGAGGAAATGGAGCATGCAGTTTACCATCGTATGAAAGGCAGGATGGGAGGAAAGAGTGAAGGGAAACCCCTGGGAAGTATGTTGGTAGTGTAGTTATGACAAGAAGCCTGCTCCCTGACACTTTTGCATAATACTCAGACCATGTACTGCCCTTGAGCTAAGTGAGTTTAAAATGATACGTTGCCATTAAAATGTACTAATATTCTTTTTTTCTCTCTCTCTTTTCCATCCCAGGAGGTGAATTAGTTATCCCTCTACTTGTAGAAGACCCTTTAGATATCCCTCCTATTGCTACTCGTGCACCTTTCATTACACTTCCCCCTACCTTTCGCCCCCTCCTCACCATTATTGAGACCACCAAAGATTCCCTGTCCATGACCTCTGAGGCGGGGTTACCTTGCTTGTCGGACCAAGGCAGCGATGGTTGTGATGATGATGGCTTGGTGATATCTGGGTATGGCTCAGGGGAAACCTTTGACTCTAACCTACCCCCTACTGATGATGAAGATTTTTACACCACCTTCTCCTTGGTAACAGATAAGAGTCTTTCCACTTCAATCTTCGAAGGTGGCTACAAAGCACACGCACCTAAGTGGGAATCCAAGGACTTTAGACCTAACAAAGTCTCCGAAACTGGTAGGACTACTACCACGTCTTTGTCCCCTGAGCTGATCCGCTCCACAGCTTCGTCCTCGACTGGGATGGTGCCCAAATTGCCAGCCGGCAAAATGAATAACCGTGAGCTCAAACCCCAGCCTGACATAGTCTTGCTTCCGTTGCCCACTGCCTATGAGCTAGACAGCACAAAGCTGAAGAGCCCGCTAATCACTTCCCCCATGTTCCGTAATGTGCCCACAGCAAACCCCACGGAGCCGGGAATCAGACGGGTTCCGGGGGCCTCAGAGGTGGTCCGTGAGTCGAGCAGCACAACGGGGATGGTCGTCGGCATTGTGGCTGCTGCCGCCCTCTGCATCCTCATCCTCCTGTACGCCATGTACAAGTACAGGAACAGGGACGAGGGGTCCTATCAGGTGGACGAGACGCGGAACTACATCAGCAACTCGGCCCAGAGCAACGGCACGCTCGTGAAGGAGAAGCAGCAGAGCTCAAAGAGCGGCCACAAGAAACAGAAAAACAAGGACAAAGAGTATTATGTGTAAAAAAGAATACTTATTTATATATAAATATATAAATACTTAATGAGATTTAATTGAAATATCAGAACCATTACAGTGAACGAGATTGGGAGATATCGTTTGTGGGAAAAAGTATTGGGAAAAAAAATGTCAGCAGTGACTGTTAATGTCTCAGTCATCGCTTGAAGTCAGCAAACTCTACCCTAATGTATTATAAAGCACACTTAGCGTTCTGGAGATGACGCCAACAACTCTACTGTTAGCGGACTTGGACATCTCCAAATCTCCTCCTCCGCTGAACTCTCTGCAAAGGTAGAAGACTTCATGGCTTACTTGTTTCATATCTCCAAGTGAGTCTTTAACAATGTTCGTGATTCCTGACTGTATCGATAATTTTTCAGTTTACTTATTAAAAAAGGCAGGAAAAAGAAAAAATATAAACACTATAAACAACAAAAGGTATTGAACAAACTGGTCTGGCCTTGTCCAGCATACATAATTTTTCGAGATTGGAGGAGGGGAATAAATGATTTTGGAGATTGTTGGTTTTCGGTTTGATTTGGTTTGGTTTCTTGGATTGTTTTGTTTTGTTTTGTTTACTTTTGGGTGTGGGAGGGTAGGGTGGAGAGGAACAGTGTTTGGGGGGCAGAGTGAACCTGGACATGAATTGAGAAGAAATCTCGGAAAAAAAAAAAAAAAAACATAATAAATAAAGAGAGACTATTGCCATATATGAACTCAAAAGCTACCCATGGTGTTTACTCTGCATATCTGGTTGTATTGTCTCTAGAATCCGTCGTCTTACAGTAAGTTGTTTGCTAACAACACAGTGAAAGTGTATGACGGGTGGTGGTGAAGAAAATTATCATGGAGAGCTGGTCCCCTTGGATCTGGCTCCGATATTTGCAGTTGAACTGAAGAACAGATGAGTTTGGGTCTGTTCTGATGAGGATCATTGGCTTTATTTGAAAATATCACTTAATATGCATTAGCACAGCCAAACTTAAGAGAATTTCAAGACTTAAAAAAGAATGCTTAGAAAAAAGTGGTTCACCATTCTGAGCTGAATATGCTATGCAGAAATAAAGGAGCCTTTCTCTGGGTTCTGGTTCTGTGACTGATTGCAATGCATGCAAAACATAATAATAAATCAGCTTAATAAAGAGATCAGAAAGACACATTAGAGTTCAACTTGTGACAAGACCCGTAAACGTAAGATGAGCTAAACACTTGTAAAAGAATGCAAAATGAAAAATACATAGATTTTTTTTGACATACTGTTTTCATATGTAATATTTTAATTTTGTAGCTTGACATATCAGATCATCTGTCTTTCCATTTGCCCTAATCTACCTTTTCCTTCCCTTTTATATGAAAGAAAATAAAGCTGCTGTGACACACAAAAATAATAATGAAAAAAGAATTTAATATTATTATTATTATATATATATATACACACAGATATATTTATCATGGTATGTTTGATGGGACGACTGGAACAGAAATTCTGTTATGGTCTTAATATGGAATGAGAATGTTCAGGAAGAACAGAGTAAAAAGAATCAACAAAAGCAAACCTTAAAATGTGAAAGTGTGTGTGTTTTAGCTTTGTCACAGTTACCTGTGTCAAAAAAAAACAAACAAACAAAAAAAATCTGAAATTTTGTTTACATATTTTACTACTTTTTTTGCTAGTATAATTTCTATATGGATGCCCTGATGATGTATATACTGTTTTATGGTTAAATTGGGATCTTCTTTTGTTTTTATTTAATTTGATTGTTTGGTTTCCACTTTTTCCCAGTTACCGTGAAAAGAATTATCTTACTGTACAGTACAAAAGCCAGGTAGTTTGATGGCCATGCCTGTCATGTGCGAAAAGCAAAGAAGGGAGAGAGAGAGAGAGAGGAAAACAACAAAAATGAGATGGATTGAGAACTCTGGAATATCAGAAATGTACACTTTTTCTGTATACAGATGAAAACTAATCAGCTGTTTAGGTTTAGAAATCTACTCTTGCTGGTGTTTATAAGTCGCATGAATATTTGACTTTGAAGAAGTGTCATCAAATACACACACGCACATGGGAACTTCAATTCAAAAAAGCGTCCTTCTCAAACGTTTAGAGAAGATGCTTTCCTGTTAACAGAAATTTTCAGTGTGTGTATGTGCGCGTGTGCGGTGCGTGTGCGTGCGTGCGAGGTTGAGCTTTTCTTTTCCTTTTTTATTTTTTATACTAAAAAAGACAGGTTTTAAAAAGGTATGAAAGCACGATTTTAGATGATTTAACTGGTTGAACCTATATAAAGTTGGTTATATCTTGATGTCTGTAAAAGATTGCTGTTCTTGGAGTCTTGGAGTCTTGTGAAATGATTTCCTGCTTTCTTTCTTCCTTTCTGTTTTGCTTTCCTTTTTTAAGTTAAGGAAGTTAAAAGCTTTCCTTTTTTGTGTAAGTTTCTATTGGACAGTTTTTGGGAACATGTGCATTTCTGTATGTGGGCTTCTACCATATCCCTGTTGTTTTATGGACGACATTAAGAATTTTTATTTGAGTTATTGTGATGTTACTCTTTTTTTCCCTTTTCTTTTTCTTCTTCCTTTTTGATTCTTTTTCTTTTCTTATTTGCATTTTGTTTAAAGATATGCTTAGCAATAAAATGTTCTTCCCAAATCTCTGGATGTTGCTGGGTTTTTATTTACAAGGCTTAAGGGATATTCCAACTTTTGAAAAGTGAAAAGTAGCCTCTAAACACCGTTATTCCCTCATCCCAGGTGAGTGTCTAACCACTAGTACAGAATCAGGTCTATGTTTGTATTTTCTCTGTAATCCAGTATATCTTTAATTCTTTTCTTCACAGGAACTCAAATGCTACGCGAGTGTGGGCTCTGCCTCCAAATACTCCAAGCCATTCCCCCCACACACACTTCATTGGGTAATAGAGCAGGTTTTTGGAATAGGGGTTTCGGTGACCTTAGGCAAAAGACAGAATTGCATTGAACATTTTTACCACTAACAGGTTGTATTAAACGGGTTATCAACGTGCCTCGTTCAATAACTCTGTTTCCAAAGAAAAAGCGTCAAGCCTTACTCAGCTTTTGAAATCAAAAACAGGGCATTTTAAGCAAGAGAAGGTTCTCTCTAGGTCCAGATCCGTAGGCGAAAAGGTCTGCTTTCCAGCAGACCGGTGTGAGTGCCAAAGGGGTGGGATTTAGGGGTTGGCCAATTCTCAGTATTTCCCTTTTGCTCTCTGTGTCTGCACACCAAGGCAATGACATAGGGTGCTCTTTCTCGAGTGCTGACTGTTTTCAGTGTCCTTTTGAAGCATAGAGGTTTTCCTGGGATGTTTATGGGATTCTGGGTGGATGCTTCTCCTGGGGTCACAAGTCTACACCTGATGTATATCAGCACAATTGAATCCTTTGAGGGAGGAGTGTGGAGGGGAGGAATTTTGGCCAAAAAATATGCATACAGAAGGATGTTTGTGTCATATTATATGAGGATCTGACATAGGTCCTGTGAATTACTCTGCGACGCTCCACTCACTGTATAACAAGCACCATAGGTTACTTATACAGGTGCACGGAATCAGGCTTAGGTAGCTAAAGGAGTTGGTCCAAGTGGACCCTTCCTTCCACAGAGACTCTGGGGCTCTCAAAACCCCTAGCTCAGCTGCTGCCTGGCCCTTTTTAGGCCTACGGGTTATTACAGTGTTTTAGAGTTCTGCCCACAGCGCAAAGTCAGCAGTGCTCTGTCATTACCAAGTAGCACAGTACTCTAGCCCATCGTTGTGGGTTTTGCAGATTGGCCGTTGCTTTGCTGCCTAAAGGATCTGACTTTAGAAGGGCATCTGAAGGTCAGACAAAGCAGTTTTTCACAGCCCTTTTATTTTTCAACCACAGAAAAATTCCCTGCCCCTTCTCCCACCCCGAGAATCTGCAAATCTTTTTGCACAGTGTTTTCTGCATCGTTTCTTTTACAACCAAAATAGAATTATGATACACTTTGATGCTCAGGGGGTACCTGTAGTTTCTTCCACTTTGTTTACTCACATTTGCGTGGGTGAGAATATGTGTGTGCATGTACATGTGTCTTTTATTTGATTTTTTTTTCCATTTTACTATTTTCAGTTCTGTGATTCCTGCTTTAATGCCTTATAGATCTTTCAGATGTCTCTGAATTACAGGGTGAGGCACACTGGTCTAAGCTACTGTCCATTCTTGTCACGCTCTCAAAATTGTTGAATTCCTGAGTGCTGACTGGTAGCGGATATTCCCCATGTCTAGTGCACTCAGCTGGCATGTGAAAGATCAAGTTCTGCACTAAAAACAGTGTACATATCTTCTCATATTGCAGAAAATTCCCATATCACAGAGCAGTGGATATTCTGAGAAAACATTTTTTAAAATGCTTTTCTCAAAACCTTTTACACTTCATGTCATTATAGAATATTATATGAAACTAGAAATTTCAACCTGATTTACGCTGAGTCTCTGGTTAGTCTTTTTGGATTGTCATCTAATGACCGTTACGTTACTTAACCTAGATGAAAGTGGCTGCAGGGAGGCCACACGGCTGTCTGGTCTATCAGCCCTTCCTCCCAGTTTTGTATTGTCTGCAAAGTTAATCAGGACACACGCTGTCACCTTGTACAGGTTATTAATGAAGATGTTAAAATAAACTGGTAAAACAATATCAACCCTGGAGTACTCGGCTAGTGACTGACCAGTACTCAGCTGGACCTCACACTCCTTTGAGCCCAACAATTCATCCCGTTTTCAGGCCACCTCACTGACCATTTATATAGCTTACACGTCATCATTTGCTATGGGACACTGTTGAAAGCTTTGCTCAAGTCCAGATAAACCATATGCACTGCTCTGCCCTCATCCCCTGAGCCTGTCACCTCACTGTAGAAGGTTCAAGCATAATTTTGCTTTCATAAAGCCATGCTGACTGCTCCCATTCACCTTCTTGTCCTTAATCTAGTTGGAAATGACTCTCAGGAGGAGGCTTTGCTGCCCATCAAGATGGACCATGCTTGAGCTTGAAGAAGGTTAGCCTTCTAAATCAGTCAGCCCTTCTGGAGCCCTCCTCTCTCCTCTTGCCTTGTTTCCTCCTTTCAGGATCCTCAACTCCACCATCTCATATTCATTACCACCAAAGCCACGCCAGACCTTCATACTGCCAATCAGTTCTTCCTTGCTTGTAAGTATTAGGTCCTGCAGATCATCTCCCCTCATCAGCTCCTTAATCACCTGTATCAGGAGGTTATCATCAGGGCTCTCTAGAAATTTCTAATTCTTGTACTTTGCTAGCTTGACTTCTAGTTAATATTGGGGCAGTTTAAGTTCCCATGAAGACCAAAGACTGTGAATGTGAGGCTTGTTTGAAGAAAGTCTCCTCTGCTTCTTTCTCCTGATCATGTGATTTGTAGAAGAAACCACTGCAACCTTGCCCTTGTTGGTCTGCCCTCTAATTTTGACCCATAAGCTCACACCATCCATCCCCAGGGTGAGCTCTGCATTCCTGCTGCTCCCTTTCACAAGGGGCAGCTCCCAGCACATGCACACGCACACACACACAGAGTCATGATGCAGACTCGGATGCTTCAAGCCAGTTAAAAAAGAGAAAATGGCATCTTTCTTTGCTTCTCTCCTGCTCTGAGGTGTCTGATTCTGTTAAAGAAAAAGTAGGTTAACTTGATTTAGATGACTAGCTCCATGAAAGGATTCACTATGATAAAGCTGCGGCAGACAATTACCTTACCACCATTCCTGGGTTAGGAACATAGATATTTTCAAGGACCGAAGCTTGGCAGGAGCTCCTTTTCTCAACATTTTCTGTCAGTAAGCAGCATCTCAGTTACTGCATCACTTTCTGAAGACCCCCTGCCTTAGCAGCCTACTTGTAGCCCTTCCAAAACTGTTCAGGGCATCTCTCCATATTACACAGTTGTAGTGGCTCTTTACAGCTTTGCTAAAGAAACTAAGCTACTTCACAGAGGTTTTAAATCCGATGGTCTCCATCCTTCACAAGGCTGGTGTTACAGGAAAGGTGTAGCAAGGCTGTCCACCACTGCTTGTTTCTTCTCCTAATACTTCTGGATATGTACGAATTATAGTAAATGAATGTGATTTAACATTTTCAGGCCAAAATTAGACATGGTCTTATTTTCATGGAAAAAAAAAAGAGTGTTTTAAAGCTATCAGTCTGGAAGGGGCACACAAGATCACAGCCCTGTCAATGCCCTATTAGTACATCCGTATAGTTACGTGCAGCTGTTACCATTTTATCATACACAAGCTCTAGCTGCCAAGGTTGGCATTGGCTCCCTAGAAGGTATTTCTCATACGAGGGGAACAAATTGCTGCCTTTTCCTCCCCCATAATCTAGTTTTGACAAAGAAGTGGAAACATAACAAGGTTTGTCTTCCAGCAGTCTTTGCCTTTGCCCTAGCCCACTCATCCACCACATTTTCCAGCTGGTTCCCTTACTCAAAAAGTTTCCTGACAATAGCAATATTTGCCATCTCATTAAAGGGAGAGAAAAAAAAAAAAAACCCTCTCCCCCATTTAATTTGATAGAAAACTGCTTTACATGTAGCAAACTATCCCATTGTAGTTCCTTATCAGATCATGCAGTATCTCCTATCTGTCCCCAGATGTTCCTGATAACCTCCTTTCTCCAGGGATCCTGTTTATGTCTTTCCCTAAGCAGCAAACATGGTGCCATTCAAGACAAAGTTTCAGTAAAAGTATTTGGTGTGTAGGGATTTGTCATTTATGATTTGGCCACACTGGCTGGGTGAGAGAGGATGCGAACATACCGGAGATTGTATCACATTGCATATATCTGAAAAGGGGACTAATTTCTAAAGATATTAAGATGGCTAATTCTTATTGAAAACAGAGGAAATGAGATGCATAAATACCTTTAAAAATAGAGGCGAAATCTTTATCTTCCATTTCAGCATACTAGTCCAATGATGTTAAATAACTAGTATTAATTGCTTGGATTCTTCCTGTCCTAAATGATGTAGACAAGTGGCGGATGAGATTGCTCCCTATCTCCCGTGCACAGGGTTTGCAGAATGCACATGCCTGCCGAATGCTAATCAAAATTTCGTTAATCAGAAATGACTCAGGTCCACTATAAATTACCTGGAGCGAAGCCCGCGTTAACGTGCTGGCACGGAGCAGCGTGCGCATGCGTTTCCTTAAACTTATTCAAAGCAAACAGACAAAAATGAAAACATTACATGTGATGCCAAGTCCTGTTTCTCTGGTGAAAACCCACAGAAGCCTGTGCCCCTGGCACCAAGCGCACGTTAAAGAAGTCAGGAGTGCTCAGCCACCACTCCTGGTAGCTCCTTTGTCTGCTTGGTCACAATCCAGCCAAGAGCAACTTCCACAGGGGACCAGTGAATCCTGAGCAAGCAGTTGGGAAAGCCTCAGGCATGCTTGTCTTCAGTGACTCGTAAGCTGGGAATTAAGACTAACAACTTTGGCTGGAGCACAAGGAAAACTAAACTCACTGGAAAATATTTTCTTTATATAAATATATTTAATAATGCTACCAAGGCCTTTGGAACACTATGAAAAAATTAACTTGGTGAGCACTTGTGTTTCCAGAGCCGTAATTACATGAAGTGTTTAAAGGCTGGACCACAAAATGGGACTGAATTGCCTGAAGAAAACAAAAGTAAAAATATGAAAAAGGAAAGCACTGGAAACCATCAGCAGTGATATCCGAATTATTTCTTCCATTCAGATAGTTCTTCACAGTTCTCAGCCCTATAGCTTGGATCTGTAATTTGCAGCTATATGAACAAGCAGAGGTTCTTCAGCGCGTGGCAGGGGCCGGGGCAGCAAATTGGAGTCTTCTTCACAGAGGGCAGAGGAGCCTCATCCAGAGGCACTTAGAGCTCTCCTGGGGCTGTTTCAGAGAGTAAATGACAAGGGAGACACAGAGGCCTCGTGCTGCAAAGCTCCTCAAGCAGCAACTGCAGAACATGACTTCACTTGCCAAGTCAAACACGCAAGCAGTGAGAAATGCCACCATTATAGTGGTTACGAGCTTGAATCAAGCTCTTCTGTCTGTTTACAAAATGACCCAGACTTTGACTCTGCCTTCCCCCCACCTCTGCTTTCTCTGCCTTTCCCCCCACCTCCGCATTCTCCCCCAGAATCCAGATCTCACCTAAGGCCTAAGACTGACACAGCTAAAGCAATAGGACAGTCTTCCAGCCTGTCTCTATCAAAATATTTAAGTGTTTGATCCCTGCCAGATTTTTTGCATCATACAATGCCTGATGGTATATTCATTTCTGCCTGCTGTTTGATTCACAAACATTAATTTACATCCTTATTGCCCTTGTGAGCTGATACTAGTATCTCCTCTGTGCAAGGATGGCAGCTAAGACGGAGACTTGCCTGTGGTTACATCAGAAATCCATGGTTGTAACAAGATTAGGTCTCAAAGCTTCCTGATACCCCCACTTCTTACTCATGCCTCCAGAGTACACTGTGCCAGAGGCAGGAGACATCCAAGGCGCCCTTTAACTTTCGCTTCTCTAAATCAAGAGCTGGCTGTCAGATTTTAAGACCTTAGAGCAAATAGTGGAAATACAGGATTTCCTAAAAACAGAACAAAGTCCCTTTAAAATACAAAACGATCATTTAAAACGGAAAGTACTGGGGTATCAATTGATTATTAAATATGGTCCTCTATTTTTAGACATACTTGTAACGACATGCGCTCATTTTGATACCCAAAGCAACTTCTTTTCTGCCATGGTCTACCTTTTCTGTCTGTGAATGCTTGCAGAAAATCATTGCCTAAATCTGTAATACTTTACTATAAATTGTGATAACATCAATGACAATGAACTTTTGTTACATCTTATTATAGAAAGCAAGAGCATATGCCATGCCAGAGCTGTTTGACTCCTGGGTCAGTGGGAGCTGAGTGTTATTTTCACAATCTGCACTGAAGTGCATGCTCTTGCCAAGAACTGTAGCTAACTGGAAGATCTTATCTGCATAAACTGGCTTAGAACTATTACAAATATTCAGAACCTAATATTACTTCCTTTGAAGACTGTGGCAAAGCTTGCTTTAGTGTAAACAGAGTGTGTTTCCGTTCCATATTTTCTTTAAAAGCAAAGATTTGCTTTTAAAACACAGTGGACTTTTTTTCCTTTATTCATTAAGTTTTTCTAAAAAATACTAGCATAAGCTCATAAAGAAAATAATGATGGCATGCATTGGAAAAGCTCACTTGGTATTAAGGGAATTGGGGGGAGGACTATTTCTACTGCTTCAAACGCTTGCTAACACATGGATTAAATGTAAACTGACCCTCCTCTCCACTACCCCTGCCAGACTAAGTATTTTTGCATTTTGGTCAAAAGCTGAAGATACTCAGTCCTCTGAGATTTTTGAGTGTCTCAAAAACAGGACCTATTTTCAGTTAATATGATTTTAGTTTTTTGGGTTTTTTTCTTTTTCTTTTTCTTCAGGAAGTAGCCTATAAATATATTAAGCAACTCTTATTTTTCTTTGCTGATTGCACTTTGTATCACTGCTTCCCCATTGACCTAGTGCTGTTTTTCTGGAACAACGCGACAAGATAAACTGCATATTCAGAATATCTGGATGAATGAAAGCCCAATCCCTCAGCTGGGCTATTGCACTTACGATAAACATACAAGGTGAATACATCGGGCATAATACTTTATTATTTAGCTCTGTGACATACTGCAGCTTGAGCACTTACCACTAAAGTAACTTGATTATGTCAAGAAGGACTTCACTGGTGATTTTAGAGGGCATTGGAGAAGTACTTTAATGAATCTCAGCAATACAGTGACTGCAGAACAAATGCCACCAGATGTAAAGGCCTACTGGAGTACCAGTAGTGAAGGCTCCATTAGAAAAGTAAGCGCAGTTTTGAAATCTATGGTCCATATGTAGTTGGTTGCCTGAAATGAAAAGCTTTAGAGAGGTTACCAGTCATTCTACCCATTTGTCAGAGGCCCTTTCTGTCTCTTTTCATATAAAGGATCTCCTGAGGGCTACTTCCATTCCTGCCAAGGACACTGCACTTCTTCAGCTCTGTCTTCCAGCTCTTACCAGAGCAAGCCCAGCCTTGGATTTCCTCACATAAATTAAAGGACGTATACTCTCTTTCACAACTTTCCTAACCAATCATATGGCCTGATATATTCCGTATGCTGAGAGATATTTGATATAGTACTGCCTGTGCAGGTCTCTCCCACAGCACCGACTAACCTAAAATTCTTACAAGTCTTTTTTAGGCCATACTCAGCAGCACTAGGGAAGCTTCCTCCAAATAATAATAATAAAAAAGAAATAAAGAAATAAAAGCAAAAACAATGTTGAGCTGGGCTTAACTGTGAAACATGGAATGTTGTTTTGCCCCACCTGAAGCCGATCCTGCAAGGTTAAGCCATTTGCTATCGTGTTAGGTGCACTCACATCTCAGTTTCAGGACTTGAAGAGCTCTAAATGAAAATATACAGCTAAATTCTTCAACACAAATTAATTTGCCATATTTTTAATAATATTTCTACTACAACTTCTGTGCTAATGTGTTTTAAAACACCTCAAGCTACAGGTTGGCAATAGATGCAAATAAATCTCTTTTCCTAGTGATCACTCCAGAAAAAGAAGAAAAATGATACTATGTCCCAACAGTCTGATTCCAAGCCATATTATCATTTGCAGGGGAAAAAAAAAATGCTTCAACTTGCATAGCAAGCAACCTTGAGCTGAATCAAAACCAGTTATAATAGTACATCTGGCCAAGAATGTTTTGCAGACTAACTGATCAGCTAACAATTTTATGGAACAGTTATCCTTTTTATTCAGGAGGTTTCTGAGCTATGAATAGTAGTCCCATTCCTGCATCATGGACCAGAAGAGGACATTTATGCACTGAGGTATGTGACCAAACATCCTCACAGGCTACAAAACAAGACTGAAGTATTGTTAGGCCTCGGGACTGAAACAGCAGAGGAGTAAGTGCTGGACTGAAGACTCCAAAGAAAAGCAAAGATTGAAAAATGAAAGTCGTGCATCTGCAAATTAGCGAAACCTCCCCGCTCCTCACTGCCTAAGCAGCCCCTGCAGCCCTGAGACTGCCTGTTGTCTGCAGTGCAGATGGCAATGAAGACAACGCAGCGATGAGGAGACAGCAGCCAGAGAAGCGCTCAGCTCTGAGGCTTCCTAAGTGCAGAGGTATGGAAATGCCTCATCCTACAGAGCACAGGACTTTAAAAGAGGCTACTTTAAAAAACCAAAAGCTGCGGCCTCGGAGTAGTCTACTCCCTAGTGAAACATCACTGAAGCAAAGGGCAAGCCACTGGGGAAGCATCAGCCCCGTGCATTACTCTGTGGTTTGATTTTTCTTTTGTCCTGACCCTTGCTGGCAACAATAAAAACCCAAATTAAAATGCTTTTATTAGTGAAGTAAGGAGCTGGCAGGCTGTACAGATGAAGTGCTCATCAATGTCGAGGAGGAGGAGGAGAAGAGTCTGAAACCCTCTAATTATTTTTTTTCCTAAGAGGGGAAAAAAAATAACAACCATAGTAAACATAGATATGTGAGTTTTATGCTAAGAACATTACTGCTTCTGTGCAGTTATCTCTCACTGCCAGGATAGCCCTAAGGATTAAGATGGTTTATTGGGATCAAATGCCTTGGAGATTTGTTATAGTGCTGACTGTTTACTCACTCGCATTAAAATACAGAGCTATCCTTACATCCCTGTATGTGCATCTCTCGCTCACAAAATCTTTTCCATTCCCTAAATGGGTTAGCCCGGATTCCTAGCCTATCTTGTTTTCCCTATCCAAGTTAAATCTCCAAAGACATCTTGCTGTGCCCCTGCAGCCAGGCTATCCCCTAAAAGCACTGTCAGGCCGCAGAGCGCGGCACCCGCCGCCCCACATCGGCACCGCAGTTTTGCGCCGACGTTGCTTGGATGCCGGATGCCGGATGGGTTCGAGGCTGCATGAGCTCATGGCCAAAGTAGCTGAGGAGTGGCAGGGAAGGAAATGGAGGGTCTTATCCTGGAACAGATTGTCTGCAGGAATGTGAACTGTGGAAGGGAGGCACAGAGGAATGAGGCTTTGGCGGTTATTTGGCACAGTTTTTTGCTTTGTTTTGTTTAAGCTGTCTGATGGATAAAATAGGTGCCTCTAATCATGATGGTGAGCCAAAACTCCCCGCTTCCCCATGTAATCCAGCCAACTTCTTTCTGTCAGCAGTTAAAGTTTCCCTTAAAGCAGGTTTTGGCTGGTCACCATGTCTACATGCGGCTCCTATGTGTTTGCACGCTGGGGTCCAAACAGAGCCCAATGTGATCTGCATGCTCGGAGCACGTGGAAACTGCCAGTGCTTTAAATACCAAAATACCACTGCTAGTGCCTGCCTTTTGAAAAGGTGTCTTGTGATTTAGGCCCACATTTAGGAAGCTGTTGACATGGTTTTGTGGCTGACCTGTCATTCTGTTACCTTCTTTACTCCCTGTTTTACTCTGCATTGTATCCAGCAACTATGTACTGTAAACGAGACCTGTAGGCCAGAGATCAAGGATTAAGTCTTCTCACTGCTGTGCTAGCGTTTGCACAGGCGTTAGCCTTGTACCCATATGTTTTTTTCATTCCTTGCTCCACAGTATTCCTGTTTCAAAAGGAACCTTGCAGAGTAACATCTCTTCCCACGTATCTATAGCTCAGTTGGTCAGGTCGTGTACATGGAGTATAGGTTTGTGTGTCCCTCAAGCTGAAGATGGACTTCAGTTCAAATCTCCCGTTTTCTAGGGGAGAAACTTAAGCATTAATTAGTTCCTTCAATAATTAATGTGATGTAGCAGAAAGCTGAACAGAACTTAAGAGCTTTCAGGACTCTTAGTTAAGTACATATAAGTCAACAAATACTAGATGAAAGAGCTTTTTAGGAAGGGAGAGAAATGGGAGAAAGAAAACAGAGAAGCTCAGGGCCTTCAGAAAAGCAGGAAGTGGAGGACAGATGCAAATCCCCCAAGCACCTCACCAGGCTGAAGGCTCCTCTCTGCCCACGTCCGGAGGGTGCACGGTGTGGAGGGCAAGGATGCTCAGCACCAGCTTGACACACTGATCTGGCACACCAGCTCTGCACCAGATCCTCGCACCTGCATCACGGCTATCCTGATGCGTGTATCTGCATCAGGGCTATCTAATAGCCCTGATAACACTGGAACAAGCCGGCCACTTAAACCTCCATATTCGATTTAGACATATTTAGTGTTCAAGTTTGTAACTAAATCAAGTGTCGATATGCTTCAGGTGATGGAAATATGCCCTAGCTACTGCCACATGTTTTTCATTTTATCAGGTGTGACCTAAGAGAGCAACCACTGTCTTTGTGCTATGAAAAGGCACACAGGCAAGTAGATTCACAGGAGCGGGTTTAAATATGACTTTTACTCTGAATATCTTTCAAAGCAAAGCAAGTTTCACATGTAGTTTTTCTAAACAATACCTGAGAGTTTGGTGCAGGAGGAAAAAAAAAAAAAAAGACAACAAAACCAACAACAACAACAACAAAACAGGCATCCAAGTGAAGCAGCTGAGGTGATTAGGGAAACACAGTGTAATTTGTACAAACAGAATTTAGTCAAGGCACTGAGTTAAATAGTTCTGCAGTTAATAAATGTGCCTTCAGAATATTAATAGATGCTTTTGTCTAGAGCTCAGTTTTCACAGCTTAACCAAAGACATCACATTTCAGCAAAGGTGATGAAGAGATTTGGGTCCTGAAGGTGGCAGGGGGAACTTTTCTGTGGAAGGTCTTAACCAAAGGCAGCTAGAAAAAGTTCACCATCCACCCTAACAACACACTTCTTTGGACCAGTGAAAGAATGAGGAGCATGAAGATTGAACGAAATTAAATTTGTATGGCCAAGTGCAAGCACTACTCAGTGTGGCAGGGCTGCTCAGTGTGCCAGGATATTCGTATCCACGTGGTTTAGATAGCGGGTGCCTCTTGTGCAGACACAGGCTGGCCAGGCACCCCGAGCTGGCTGTGCAGAAGGGTGCCAAGGCAGCACGTGCGTGGCTCTGGGCACCGTGGTACCCCAACAACAGGCCAGCCACAGCGGCACACACAGTGCCTTGCACAGGCATGCACACACACACACATACACTTGTGCATACAGTCGCACAAACCCTCCTTGCTGGCCCTGATCCGCTGTATTTCTCCCTAGCAACACTGCTTAGCAACATGAGTCTCAACAGCCCAATTTAATGGTGGGCCAGAGTGACTTGTGGAGAGATATTCAGAAGTGCTAATTTACATCAGAAAATATTAATGTCCAATCCAATTAAGATGACATTTTATCTACTTGTTTATTTATTAAAATATGACATCAGGTGGAAAAAAAAAAAAAAAGGAAAGAAAACCTTCTTGTTTTCTAGGCAAACATGAGATGGAGGAGAGGTAAGTAAGGCTAAGGATGAGACCACTGAGGAACTGTGACTGTTCAGACTGAAAAAAAGGAGCAGACGTGTAGCAAAACGGCATTAAAACACATGGCAGTGGTCAAGTGAAATTGCACGAAGGTGGTGAAGGAGTAAAAGAACTTTAATTAATGTTTATGATTTAAGTGAATTTAGTGTCAGTAAGTGATATCAGAGTAATAGTCCTGGATTCCCAAATCTCCTGTTTACTTGCAGTACAAGCACAGCACAGTGTTTTCTGCCTTGCAGGTGACTATCTCAAGCCTCAGACAAAAGCCCTATCTGCTGAACACGAGTTTTGTCATAATTAGTGTCTTTCCTATCAATATCCTCTGATCATTATCCATTTGCAGTCACAACAATGTTGCCCAGTTCAAAACCTGTATTCACTGATGCACACGAGCATATTTTTCTAACCAACAAGACAACATTCCTCAGTCCTCCGGAAACTCTCAGACGGAAATCTGCCTTCATGGGTAAGTTGAATATAGGCTCTAAATTTCAGTTTACAAACTGGGGATCAGCCACACTAAGAAGAGATAACAAATTGCAGCAGTGCAAGTTTGCCACCAAAAGAAAAAGAAAAAATCTCGTTCACATAATTCAGTCCCAAAGAATATTATGTGGAGCAACAGCTAGTGAGACAAATCACAAATGATGAAATCCACTTAAAAATTTCAAAGCGTTTGAGAAAAGAGGGTTGGTATCATCGCTGTTCTCATCTGACATGTGAGGAAGCCGTGGTGCACACAAACACACACACGAGACGGTTCAGGCCGTCAGATAGCATCAGAAACAGGTCTGGATCAAGATTTTCTCATTCACAGGTTTTGTCTATATATTTTATTCCCAGATAAATATGTCATACTCATATTTTTTTAACTTTTCTTAAACATATGAATTTACTACAGAATTAATATGAGGCAGATTAAATTAACTTGCAGGAGGGCAAAGATTTAATGCAAAAGAGCTGCTCATCATTAAATGTATCTTATTTTTATACACGTACACTTTTATTGCTCTTGAATTGAGCAAAGGAGTTAGAATCTTGTCTTTGCCTGCTATATGACAGACCAAGAATTACTGAAAGAAAGGGTTTAGGAAGTAATTGGTAATAAAAGAAGACAAGTCTAAAAAGCTCCCAATCTGTTGATAGCCTATTTATGTACTGAAAGACAGATAAAAATGTGTTTCAAAATGGTTCACTATGAATTATTCAGACTTCTTCAGAATTGTTTTTCTAGCATTAGGGTTCACAGGAAATTCAAAGGTAGCTACTCTACCTACCCTTTCTGTTCTTGTGATTTATCAGACGCCTGTTGTTTTCAGGAGTTTGGGTGTGGCTACCAGGAGACGACTCATTGCAAATTAAATAGCTCATGTCATACTCATCAAATGAGCACTGTTCAGTATAATGTTAGCTATTTGCAGCCATCATGTTAGCTCATTTTAACATAAAATGATATCCTCTATGACACCTCTTTTCTATGCTGTATTTCATAAATGCTTCATCCTTTTTTGACAGTTGCAGTCCTTGCTTGGGAGCACAATGTGCCAGGCAGGTTACGCCAGTGCAGGACTGTGGGGACACGGCACCTCCTGCGCTGCTCTCAGGGCTCCAGCCAGCACAGCCAAGCACAACCAACCTGCGAGCTGGCAAACCGGTTAAAATTCCTCTTTAATTTGCTCGATTCCTCTAACTGGACACATAAAAACTATTAAATTATGGTAACAGATGCTCTATGCTTTCACATTAAACCTTTTTAGATGGGTTAACATTTCTTTTATGTTATAATATCATCAGACCCTAAGAATTATTTAAGATTAACATTGCAAAGCCTTGGAAAGCATGAATATGATCAAATTATCATAGAAAATGCCACAGTCCTGCAGAATAAAAAAGTTTAACATTTGTATTTGCTTTCAGCTGGTAACATGAACATGGTCGAACCAGAGAAACAACACTTTATAGAAAATAAGTTTATCACTGTTTAAAAAGCTTTATTCATAGCAAGTAATAAATCAAGGACAATTTTTCTCAAAACCAAACCTTGTGTAATTCTTATACTTCTAATCACTCTTATTGGCAACAAAAGGAAGGAGAGATGTATGATTTCTTTTTGAGGAAAACATTTTTCTAAATGTTTTTGTTTCCAGAATATATGACTTGCTTATGCATTTGTACATTATATTCACAGTTAAATATTTCATCTATTTTATTTGCTTTATTCCACTGGTTATAAATGCATTTCATACGGCTTCCAAGAAAGAGTGGTTATGTTAAGTTTTGAAAAATACAGCCAGACTTTACTAATGGATTATAAAGACCCTTTCCACTAAAAACATAGTCATTATCTAGCTTACAAACATTTTGAACACATAATAGCACTAGAAGGTTAAATTGCCCTCATTGTTCCATTACTGGGAACCATATTACCTTCACATATCATCGTAAACCATTATACACTTATGTTCAAGATTCATACACTCTTATTTTTATTACAGAACCTAACAGGGGTTTAGCCACAAAATTCATAATTAGTTTCCACTCTTATTGCTTCAAGAAGTCTTCCAGAAGAAGTTCATAAACAGCAGTGACCTTAATAATGCCAAAAGATGACACTGCTTTGGGTTCACAGAGCCTAAAGCCAGAAAGGCCCATGAATTCGTGTCTTCTCCCTCAGGTATTCATGTGTGTGCGTGCATGTGTGTATATGAACAGAGTGTATGTATAGCTACGTATAAAAGATCACAGAATTTCCCCTTATACCACCATATTCTGCCCACCACCTTACGCAAGACTAATACAAATCCTGTAGAAAGGTGCCCAGCCTTGATCCGAAGACCTGATGGGAAGGAGTATCTCTTCATGTTTGCTGAATCCGCCTTTAGGCGTAACAGCATATGCCTTATTTCCAGTATGAACATGCCTGGTCTTAGGCCCTCTCCCTGCTATGTTAAATGGCCCCTTAGTATCTGGTATGTTCTTAGAAAGATATTTATTCATGCTTTCCCAGCCTTTCCTCAATCTTTTTTAATAATCACAACATGTTGACTCTGTAACTTTTTCTCTGCAGGATGTTTTCTCTTCTTTCAAACCTACTTTGCACTTCTTCTCTGTCCGTTTTAACAATGCACTATTACAAAAAAAAAAAAAAAAAAAAAGTGACACCAGGCTGAGTTTACTAGTTCACTGTCTGTGTCATCAGTGTCTTGTCTGAGGATGAATCTATTGCCCTATTCCAATTCGTCTTCCACTCTTCATATGTGAAAAAAAGCAAAGCAGTTGTCATTCTCAAATATTTTTCCAGAGACATTTTACCTGTCTACTGGGAAAGATGGAAACAATTCACCTCAGTGCAAAGCCAAGCCACCTGGGCTCTGTAGGATGGGGTAATCTTGGAAACCAACACTATTCTTGTCTTGTGTTTGCTCTCTTCCTAATAACGCTTTTATATATGAAAGCTTTAATTTTACTAGGTTATTTTGGCATATGTTCCGGCTTTTGTTCTGACAGGCTGTGTCAATTGGATGCTCAGTGCATCATTCTAGCCTAATTTCTATTTTACACTCACCTGTGACTGTAAGGCTCAGAATTCAATTTTATGGGCACATCCTGTGAGCCCATTTTCCAATGGTTGCAGCCAAACACAGGTGTTCACCACATCCTACAACCCAAATGGAGGAGTGCTGAAAGCTAAATGACTTGCTTCACAATGACACGAAAATGAGATTTTATTAACTGTTTTTTAATCTCCCTTATTATATGTGATGTAACATAATAAATACAACATTAATATGCACTGTGTACTTTTAAAGCTCATTTATTGAAGCAATTAAATGTGCATTTAACCAGACAGCAAGGACAAGATTCACCATTACTATAGCAACGCAGAGGAGCTGTTAAAAAGGGGTGAAAGACTCTCACTTGCAGTGAACAACGTGAGGCAGAAGAGATTCAAGATCACTCCGCAGAAATGAAATCAGAGTTGATTTAAGAGGAGGGCAAGAAGGGAGAGAAGAGGTTAGTTTGGGAAACATCTAAACTGATCTGGTCTTTCTTCAGTCTTCACTGCCATAAGCAGAAAACAACCCTGTGCGTGGTACCAAGCTGAGAGCCGACTCCAGTGAGTGGGGCCAGAGGCTGCAACTTCTCGTTCTCGCACTCTTACGACAGAACAGATGTATCCTGCTCTGATTGTTCTTATTATATCAATGCACTGTGAGCAGCATAGTGTTACTGAGTGTTCAGATGTTAACACAGCCAGCCTCCCTCATGCATTACAACATATCAGAGAAACACTGTACAAGGTTAATTCATCATCAGTCATTTTAAAATGCGTCATCTGCTCTTGGTATATCCCTCCAGCCCAAATCTAAGGTCACAATTGCATTAAGCCTTCATATTCCTTTTGAGAAATGCTTTGTTTTGATTTGTTTTGCTTTGCTTTCATTGCTTTGGTTTTGTCTTTTTGAGATACAGATTGGGAAAGATTTACAGCAGGTAAGTCCAGAAATGATAAACCAGAAAGAACGTGTAGATTTTATGCATCATATTTTCACATTGCTCACTTTTGAAGAGAACGTGGCAGCTGCCCCCAATTAGAAAAGCAGCTTAGTTTAGCTGTGCTGTACCATACCCGATGGGGCTACCAGAGTGCAGCTAAAGAAACTGTCATGAGGAGCAAGAAATCCAATTTCATTCCACCTCCCACTTTCTGAGATAAGAGAGTTCTGCTATTGCAGCCTAAAGATTACAGATGATTTCCTCATGCACACCCGTGTCATACTCTTTTAACATTTTCATATGAACGCTGGAGATAAACTCTATAGCAGGAGAGGTTAAAAACTGACTCACTGCAATGTAAAACGTCTCCACAAAGAAGCAGAAAAACAATAGCAGTAACAAGAGCAAAAGGAACGGCTAAATCATTGAAAATGTTTGGGGCTTGTTTTATGCATATATCAAATGCAGAATTGGCAAGGATGATTCCAGCCACCATTTTCTTCTTGCTTCAGTTCTGACCTACTTAACACAAGCCATTTTTTTCTCAGTATTTTATCCCCCAACCACCACTCTGATGGCCCAGCACAGTTTACTTATTTCAAAGGCAGATCAGACTTACCTCCACCATCCTGCTTGGCTCCACCATTCACCCTGCTGACAATTAAGCACTGATTATGACTGCACTCCGTATAGCACAAGCACTTGTTCCCGAGTACCTGAAAGGAGACCAATAGCTAATGTCACACAGGCAAGTGCAGGTGAATATGAATGTCACACAGGTGAGTGATGATGATGATACAAAACTGGGAGGAACAGCAGATATCCCAGAGGGCTGCGCAGCCGTCCAGAGGGACCTGCACAGACTGGATAGCTGGGCAATGAGAAACCTCATGAAGCCCAACAAGGGCAAGTGCAAGGTCCTGCACCTGGGGAGGAATAACTTATTCCCAGTCACCAGTACAGGCTGGGGACCGACCTGCTGGAGAGCAGCTCTGCAGAGAGGGACCTGGGCGTCATGGTGGACGACAAGGTGACCATGAGGCAGCAGTGCCCTCGTGGCCAAGAAGGCCAATGGGATCCTGGGCTGCATTAGGAAGAGCGTCTGCAGC